>OY992864.1:13417463-14017463 GCA_963921415.1 Pyrausta despicata
GAATCGCGCCGACCGTTACCGGACGAAAAAATAGATGAATAATACTTTACATAAAGGGGTTCGCTCTTTGTTCGAGGTTAACGCGCCCAATGCGCTCTTGGCGGGAAAAATATCGATCGACGCCATGACACGAAAAAAATGTTGCCACCCTCTAGCTATTAGTTATAGAAAAAATAGGGTGGGTCGAAACTCCACCCCTGGCGCAGGTAAAAAAAGTTTACATGCAACAAAAAATAGAAAGGTTATGTGTTTTAAGCTCATTGCCTACAAAAGATTTGCGATAAACAGTTATACAGACATATTGCACTTCCAATACTAAGTTCTTTTCCTTACGCAGTATCTAATTATTGTTTTTTTTTTTAATTTCAATATATAATAAATAATGTACCTAAAAGCTTCACAAAATTTATATTAACCTAACTATTTATTTGTAACTTCTTACTTCACTACCATTTTAGTGATTTAAGTCTCTCTTCCTCTCGAATATGAATCATAATAATACAAAAAAATTACTACCTCATTAAAATTAATTAAAATTAAACCACCTAATATGTAAATATTGAAAAAGTTACATATCGTACTAGATACACTAGTCACATTAGAATGTGCATCTATCTGAGCTCTCACGATAAAAAAAAACATCAAAAATATCTTAACCCTTTAAAAGTCGCACCAAAAAAATCTAAAGGCCATGAGAATATTTTTTCTTAATCACTCTCGTCCTTTTTATTAAGAAAAAAAGTCTTTCTCGCGTAGTGATGTCCAAAAAACCGCTTTGCATAATCTGTTCGCAATAAAAAAATCGCCACAGCAGCGTATGCAAATCATATTCCTACGACTGTGAAGGGGTGCGACCGGGCAGACTATTGTTTTTTTTCTTCCTTTTTATCTTAAAAAACGTGGTCACGTATCACATTTGCATACTCGAAATTATTACAGTTTTAATTTTATGCGCGTCTCACGGGTTGCTTGGAGAAAAAAATGGTCTTGAGAAAGTTGAGATGTAAAAATTAGAATCATTGTCAAAGATTTGTATCTTACAAAAAATAAGATAATTATAAAAAAAATTGACTTATTACTAATAGTTATTATTAAGCATTAAAAAAATCATTTGACACACAAACACTATGTGGTTTTATCGATCTGTAACATTTTTGTGGTGTTATAATACTTATCAACCGATTTGGCGTGTATGGTTCCCGCAACTTTATTTAGTATAGCGGTAAGGCAAACCTGAGAATAAAAACAAAAAAAACTTTTTAAGTTGTTTGGTGTGTGGAATTTTAGATTTTTAGTAAGTGCATAGTCACATCTCTACTACCTTTTATCAACAATTGAACATAATTGAATTTCTTAATAAATACCTTAAAATAATAAAGGTAATACAACTAACTTAATAAAAGTATAAAAGAAGATAAGCAAAAAAGGAAACAACAATTTCAACCATATAGAACCAATATAACCCCCAGCATTGCCATTGGGTATGGTGCCCAAAAGACTGGCAGCGTTTTGTCTCTGTATGGCAAGGCTGATCCTTTGGTCAAGGTACCTGCCAGCCCAATGGTCACCAGTGTGTTAAAATCTTTAGCTCTCTGAAGAAGGTGATAGCCCTGGAGCCCCAGGAGCCCATAGTCCCCACACCGAAAGGCACAAATATGTAGCTCTCCGAGAGGGCAGCATATTTGAGCACCTTCAGCGACTCGGCAGCATCAGCCGCCGCACCAATAACGGCAGAAGTTCTTTTTTTATTTAAATTTCAGTGACTAAGTAAGAAGGTATAGGTTATCAAAAATCTTATTAGATGATTTTTCAGTAATTTATACTCAAATTGTGATGATTACCATAACAAACATCGTAATAATTACCTACTCGCTTACCGCAGCGGCAAACACACGTGCATTCTGCTCCGTGTGAAAATTGCAACTAATTCAACATACGATCGTAATTAGCCCGCCTATCATTCACTCCAAGCCACAACGCAAAAAGAATAAAAAAGCTCCCCTACCTGCCTTGTCTATGCCCCATTTGAATAAAACCTAATTTCTTTAGCCGATAAACAAAAACACGTCTTTGTCAAGCGTTCGGATTTCGAAATTTGAATAAAAGAAGCTCCTATGGCAAAGGCGCTAATGATAGTGCATCCATAGAAAACAAAGATAGGGATGTGATCTTGCATGCGGTCGCGTATTTTTTAACACTTGCAAAGAGTGATTGATATGTATGTGATATGTATGTGCATTGTACAGGTTGCGTGCTAACTAGAAAGAGTTTTTTGGTTTCTTTTTTCGATAGTACGCTTCCGTGCGAAATTTGCGCCAGAACGTCTTAGATCGAGAAAAAAGTTCGAATATGCAAATTGGGTTAGTAGGGTTGGTTTTTCTAGCATTTTTTCTTTGGGAATGTTATTTGATTTAGCTTTATGTTCATTATCTGTTGATATTAACTTTGGTAATTGTACTTTAGAAGTGCCGGCATACCTTCGTTTTCAGCAACGATGAACTCCAAAACTCAAAACTTATTATTGACTCAAAATGTAATTGAAAATAATTAAACTCGATACAAAATCACAAGCTGCATCCAAAAGCTTTGTCTAACGATCTCCGTAGGATTATAATGAAAGTGAACAAAAACCTTTACCACATGACTTCCGTCGAAAAGACAATGACTAGGCGATTTACATACGAGATTATCCCGAAAAAAATCATCGGGGTGCTCCTCAGCTTTTTAGGGTTACCCAAGACATTTCACTGACAACATAGATTTTAATAGGTAACGTAACTTAGGTCAATAAGTAGAGTTAAAGGTAATCGAATTGTATTTTTACATATTTTTCACAGATAAGAAATTATATGCAACTAGCGGACCCCGCAGACGTTGTCCTGCATGTGTGTTTTTTTAAATATTTTCTTCGTAAGAACCTTTCGTTATTTAAGGAATATCATTAGAAAAGAATTGTCTAAATTCGTCCAAGCGTTCTTGAGTTATGCGCTCACCAACACAGTAATTAACGCTTACCAATAAATTAGTAAAAATAAACTTACAAGTACCTAAAATTCAAAAGTTACTAAAGGAACCATAGCTGCTTCTTATTATGTATAGTTTAAAACATGTCCTTTAATATTTATCTTTTAAGTTTATTTTTTCTTTTAAGTCAGCATAAAAACACACGTACTGAACCAGATATAATTTGAATCCAAAGGTCAAAAAGGAATCTTAAAAATCACTACCTCCTGACAACACTTGCCCCGTTGTTCATCGAAAGTGAGTCGTGGGCAGGTGGCGCTGACCCAAAGGGTTTTTTGACTAATTAATCAAAATGCATCTGTTGTAATTACGCGGCATTTGAAGGGTTAATCAAACATAATAAAGAAATTAGAATGGACATGTGTTTTTTCGGTTTTTGCTACGGGTTAAGATTGGGTGTGTGATTATAATTTTTTGAGACGTTTAATTTCGTTATTTGAGTTAATTACAAAGACCCCACCTATGACTCATAAAGGAATAGCTTTTTTATTCGAATCTTCAGGAACTTTAACATACTATTTATAATTTCAAGTTGAATTCTTCGGATTAACCGGTCAACTAAATAAAAAACACTCATTTTTTGCCCGCTACCCAATCCCAAGCCTGATCAGTTTTTGCAAAATATTATTTTAACTCATAGCCTGCAGTTTTTATGTGTTGGCTTTGTTTATTAATTCAGAATTTATGGGGCGAATCAATAGGTAGCATATTAATTAAAATTTTAAAACATGAATATTTTACGCATTAAAATATAAAATCTACACTCGGTGTAAGAATTATTTTTTTAATTAATTACCTATAATTGACATCATTATAAAATTTCCTTCGACTTCATTGTAACAAAATATACACCTGGGTGTTTTATGAGATTGTGGCGCCACACAATATTGGAATAATTGTAATAATTGTTAAAGCATGCGGTAAGAATAGTTGGCACCTTCATTAAAAACGCTTCACCACAAAAGATTTTATCTTTTGAAAAAAAAAGTAGGGTAACGCTTACAAATATATCACTTACACTCACGGAAAATGTTAAGATATTGGAAGAAACAAAGGTAATGTATATTTTACTTAAAAATTACTTTAGTTAGTAAGTAATGGTCATGAAGTTGACTATCAACCAAGAGATCGCGGGTTCCCCTGCGCTGTACAAACATGTGTGTGCATGAACATGTCTGTTTGTACTGGTCTGGGTGTTATATGTATTTATTTAAGTTTATTTGTAATACCGCACTGTTGATTCTGATATCTGTAACACAAGTGCTAAGCTACTTATCACGGAGTTAGATTAATGTATGTATGTGATGTTGTTGTATCTCATCAGCCTATTAACGTCCCATTGCTGGGCACAGGCCTCACCTCAACTATGAGGTGGTCCGAGCCATACTGCACCACACGGGCTCAGTACGGATTGGTGGAGGGGTGTGTTTGTAAGTGACTTACCTTTATGTCAGATGTTATTAAGCCGCCCGAGGGCCTTTGACTAGGCTAAACCAGGACCAACAGCTTAACGTGCCTTCCGAAGCACAGAGATGCTTAAATGCGAAAATAGACATCACTTAAATGGTCAAAATGGTCACCCATCCCAAACATGACCGCGCCTTAGGTTGCTTAACTTTTGGTATCACTACCAAAGCGCTGCAACCGCGCCACAAGCATTAGGTACCACACAAAACATTAGTATCGTGTATTTGTTAGATAAGTTTATAATCTATATATATAAAAGAAATTGGTGTTAGTTACACTATTTATAACTAAAGAACGGATAAACCGATTTGGCTGAAAATTGGTGGTGAGGTAGCTTAGAACCAGGAAACAAACATAGGATACTTTTTATCCCGTTAGACTGCGATTGTGAGAACAAATGGATTCCACGTGGACGAAGTCGCGGGGGGTCGCTAGTAATTAATAAATATACACCACTACTTTTGAAGAATAAGTAAAAATCAATTGGGGATCCGTACATATTACTGTACGTGTGTGTGCCGTCAAAACGTTGTAAATGTCTAAGGTAGTACTAGTCTTGGTGTTTTCTATGTATAATATGTATTTATTTACAAAAAAAAAGTATTTAAGTATGTTTCTCCGTTGTCTAGTACCCATAACACAAGCCTCGTAGCTTAATGGAACAAGAGAATTGGTGTGATTGTACTGAAATATTTATTTATTTATTATTCATAATTTGATATTTTTATTATTTTTTATTTTTTTTCTGCGTTTGGCAAGCTACGCTCTAAAGTCTTCTGCTCGCATGACATAAAGCTGCCGACCAAAATATCCGTTTATATGGCAATTGTGCTGCCAAATCTATTGTACTCTTCAGAGACATGGTGTTTATATCGTCACCAAATGCGCACGCTGGACCGCTTTCACCTTAAATGTCTGCGTAAAATCATGAACATTAAGTGGACGGATCGCGTGCGTAATACCGAGGTTCTGCGACGTGCTAATGTTGGTGGCATTGAAGCGTATATTATGCGTCGGCAGCTTCGGTGGTGTGGTCACGTGTCCCGTATGGCTGAGGAAAGAGTGGCAAAGCGCATCTTTTATTCTGAACTTGAGGAGGGCAAACGTAAACGCGGCGGACAACTCCTCCGATATAAAGACGTTCAGAAGCGCCACATGAGAAGATGCAAAATCGAGCCATCTCAGTGGGAAGATTTGGCAGCACAACGGCCTGAGTGGCGCAGGCGTGTATTCATCCAGGTGCGCGACTTTGAGTCACAGCGCCTGGCTGATCTCGATACCAAGCGTGATAAACTGAAAACACGACCGCCTGCAGCCATTCCCTACAATTACGTAAACGGCAAACTAACTTGTCCATATTGTGCACGAGAGTTTGCCGCGAAGATAGGCTTTGTGAGTCATCTTCGTGCGCACCAGCGCAGATCCGATTATGGGTCGAAGTGGTCGCCATGGCCGAAATCGGTCGGAAGAGATAATATAATTGATAATTCATAATTTAGGTAAAATTTGAGAATACAAACAAACCTTAGTTTTTCGAATACGTTAGACATTTACAAAGTTTTGACGGCACACACATGTACAGTAACATGTACGGATACCCCCATTTGATGGGCGAGATAGTACACTTGGCCGAGTGCACTTTCTCGCTCATCCACTCGGCACGTGTGAACAAGGCATTATTATATTAGAGAGTAAGACTCTCTTTACAAATTGAGCAACCAACATTTATGGGTTTTGTCGGAAAATTTTATGGTATATTTTTTAAATATTTTAACTGCACACATTTATTGTGGCGTGCACTAAATTGTAAAAAAGTAAAGTAAAGTAGTGTGTGTAAATATAAAAAATACTTCGTTGTGTAATTAAAACAGCAGCTTCTACACCTTTTATTCAAATGTCTGTAAAAGCGGCCTATTTTCAAATCATAAAAAATCAATCACCTGAATTTGACACTGACAGCAAAATTGTTAAACCACAAGACGCCTAAGGCACTATTCGTTTACACATGTCCCTATCCTATTAATACATAATTGGTACCTGTGGCTCGGGTGGTTATCACCTCACCTACGCTTTTTTAATTTTTTCTTGAAAAAAATGGGGCCGAAAAAAATTAACACTACTTTTTGACCACCCCTGGCAGCGGGGCACAAATTGTTGCGTCTTAGGGTTGTCACGAATGTTGTACTTAAGCTAAAAATTTTAGACTGAAACTAGTTGACCCGGCAAACAGCTGTGGACAGCCCTTATCACTAAGGGATATAAATAATAGATGTTGGCCAATTCTCAAACCTCCTCAATAATCTCACAAAATTTCATGAGAATCAGTCAAGCCGTTTCGGAGGAGTACGGGAACGAACATTTATATACATAGTGACTTGAATGTGACACGAGAATTTGATATAAATAGAGATAAATAAACTGTAACTGAACGAAAGGTTACACTTGTATACATATTCTTTGCAGGTATTATTACAATATTTTATACAGCCAGTTTTATGATTGTTATTCTGAAAACTTATTTATTACTCAATTACATAGTTTGGTGGAGAGACGTAGCTTACAGTATTTATTATAGATCAGGGAAAACTTTGAAAACTTTTTACACTTTCTTTGTTTTTACAGGTTCTCTATTGCTAAACCTTTTTTACTGTTTTACAATGCTTAGTCTGACTATTAGGCTTTAAAATCGCATTCCATCATACAACAAATACTATCCAAATTATAGCCGAAATATCTATTTTAGCAGAAGAAGAAAAATACTGAAAGTTGCCCCAAGGCTTTGAACATTTCTAAAAACACTTCTAGATCTACAGCTTTATGCTTTGCTTGTTAATATCATATTCAGATTTTTTATTTTATTATTAGCCATTTTTAGTTATTCCCCCATGATAGTATTCAAAGCTGCCCCTGGGGTGTCTGAAAGATGAAAAATGTTTTCTTTCAAGTAAAAGTTTAAAATAGGTATAGATCTGTAGTCCGCTGCGTGAAATATGAATCACTTTGACTAATAGAGGGAATAAATTCTCCGTATACCTTGAATTGGACGACCGAGATACTTACGCGCTTATTTGAAAAATATTATCATTTGCACTAGAAAATTAAAATTCCTCAACATAACTCAACGACAAGCTTTCAAACGTCAATAGTAACAAGTGACTTAAGTGAAGGTTTATGTTGCTACTATTCAAAAAATCCCCTTTCTGGGGAGAAAATTAGGTAATAATTGAATCGAGTTGAGAGCTTCAAAGTTAAATTTTCCTCATACGTGATACCACCTCTACTGTCTTGAGTAATTTTTTAAATAAAATTTGTGATCAATCAGAAAAAAAAAGTTTACACACGACAAGCCAAAGAGGACTGATTTCTTATAAACTACGAAGTTATTATGATGACTTTACGTTAAAAAATATCAAAAGCTCTACGAGTCAACCCTGCGAGCGGCCGCCATCTGTCAGTGAGCGGTAGTTAACCCTTCCGGGCCGCGGCGCCGTGTGTTTATTTACGCCGCGGGTCCCTCCGACCCCGGTCCATTGGCTTTGTTTCCGTGTCAGCAATGTAGAGCAATGTGTCTGATACTAAGAATTTGTAAACAAATGTGGATATACAATTTTTACTTAATTGATCGGAAAAGGAGAAAAACGTTAGCTTCTTTTTTAAATACCGTGATAGCACGCTTAAAGATTATATCTTGTGTAGCTCTATAGTTCTTAGTTACTGCTTTAAGTAATGCCATGATGTTGTTGTGTTGTCTAATAAATAAATACTCTATTCAATATTTATCTTTACTTTTAGTTTAGTACTTTTATGGAAAGAAATACAGAATCACTGGTCAATCCGACTGACAAACAGACCAACGGTGTCATAATAGACACTTTTATGATTTAGCAAAGTACTAACTTGTTACATATACTTATAATAGTCCTCCTAGCCGATTTTGACCACGGCGGCCAATCTCAACAGAGATCAGCCAACTGCACAGGAGATATTATAGTGCACAAGTGTGAGCGCAATAGCAGGTGTACTCACTGTTCCATCACTCTCAAAGTTAGACTGCCTCGTCGGTGTACTTAGTGGCAAAGTTTCTGCCTTACATCCGAGAGGTCCTTCGAATCCCAGGTCGATCCAAAATTGTTTCTGTGATTTTCTGTTATAAATCTCTCAAAAACAGCTCGGGGTCGAGAAGTTGGCGGTGTTACACCCCCGTGCCTCGGTGCGCACGTTAAGCCTTTTGTCCTGCGCCTGATCTCTCTCCGGTCATGTCGGATTGCCGTCTTACATAATATACTAATGAAGTAGGTACACAGTAGTTATAATATGACATACCTTAGATAATTGTTTCGTTTTAAACAAGTAGTAGTTTCAAGATAGTGTTAATTTTTATAACCTTTAACATATTTGTGCTCTCTTCAGTCTGAGACACAGGTTTGTAACATATTTCAGGTAAAGAAAGTCTTCGGTCTTTACATCTTATTTTAAGATATTATAGTTATTTACTATTGTCCATTTGAAACGAAATATATATTTTTTAAGGAACGCAAACGCATCAAATATTCTTTGATAATTTGGTGTTCGCCAAATACGTACTTGGCGTACCTAAGTAGTTAACACCAAATTAGTCATAAAGATACCATGCTCATAACAAAATAGTAGGGACTTAACCGTAGCTCACAAGTATAAGTCTTCATAACGCGGCTAGACACAGCTTAACGCATAGTTAAGTTCTTGGTAACCCTTACATATTCCCCTCGCAGCACCTCGGTCTATGGAACCCTACACCCGTGGTCCAGTCGTCATTGTAAATGAATACTTTTGTCTGTCCACATCCTTTACTCATTACACATCTTACCGGATGTTTGAAAAAATCATAACATACGGAGGGGTCATTCATTCCCACAGATACTAATAATTTTAATTCAACCCTTCCGCGTTCTTTTTTTTCTTAAAAAAGTCCTGACACTTGGTCCATTCAACCTCTTCCGTGAGAACGTCAAACATGACCATAGATAAAAAAGTTAAGAGTGTAAAGAGGTTGAGTAAAAACTCTAGGATCGGAGGCGACTGGCCAGTTGTGGGGGTCAAAAAAGTAACTTTGAATAATAAATTGTTTCCGATGGGTGGATTATCAGATTTGGGACAAGGTGTCCATGAAATTTTACCTATAAACTCACAAAAACGCTTTAAATTGAATGGTTTTAAAGCATGCCATGGAATTTGAACCGTTTAAGTCCTTTTTTAATAAGTTTGCAACTAATTGCCAGGGTATAGTAGGCTGGTGTCCACTATATGTGATTGCTTATTTTGAACATGAATTAAGAAGGGCGGTAGTTCCAACAAAAGTGGCATTTTATCATTTTCATAAAGTTTGCGATCTACCAATGTTCATCCAGCTCGGTGCATAACCAAACAACTACCTGTTTCATATACTTATTTTTAAATCCCTTAGGTAATAGTCAAGGTTTCTCTTAATAACAATCAAAAATAGAGATTTTCACGTCATCTTTAGGTAGAAAACTAATAACGAATAAATATTATTCTAAGCAAATGTGTTTTCAACTTTAATCAAAGCACGGTAATTATTGATTATTTCCTCTAAGTACCAAAGAAACCCAGCAAAAAACCACTGCTCTCCCATGCATTCTCACGATTGAATCATTAGTGCTGTTTTTCTATCAGTTTTTTCCGTTGACCTTCTTACTCAGCCCTCCGCACTCCCTATACAGGTGGACGTTAAAAAACTAAAATAGTGTAATGAATCTGGCATAGACATTTTTGTTTATTTTTGGAGGAACGAGTAATAGTCAGGAGAGTGACTTTTTTGTTTTTCTCCTAAATTATTATTAACAAAAACAAGCACTTCCCTGACTATTACTCGAAGATGACTATTGCTTGAAAATTTGAATTTAAAAATGCACGTTCTTCATCGGTATAGGCTATGCTATGAAAAGTTGCAAAGCTAAGCAATCATAATTAAATTTTGGCTGAATTTTTAACTAATATTACTCAATAAAATAGGGCTAAAAAAGTTTCCAAAGCCATTTCAAAGTATCGCCTTTTTACGAGTACCTGTAAAAAGTATTAACAATAAATTAAAAATAATGACGATTCGAAAGAACACATGTTACTTCCGATTCGTTGGCCATCAAAATCAGTTAAACCTTAAAAAAAGGATGCCGCTCATCCGCAATGATCCAAGTCGACAATTAAAAAGAAATAAAACAAATCTCTGTGGTCGTAAACGCGGGAAAGCAACTGACGTTTCCATTTTTATTTTTTTTAATTCGACAGGTGGCAAAGGGTTGTTAAAGATGTTGACTAATGTATTTTATGGTTTTCGGGCCAGAGAAAGCGTGACAAATAGTGTATGTCTAAACATGTGTTGCAGGCGTTAATTAATTAGGGAAGAAATTGAAAGTTACCCTTTCGCCTCAGGGTTTCCTACGTAATTTATTGTTATTGTTAGAAATCAATTGGTGAGGTTGTAGGAAGTTATTTGGTCATACTGTACCTCAAAAAAAAACTCTTGGTTGGAGTGTAAAAAAATACGTTTGCCGTGACACAACTAGGTATACCTACTCATCAAATCACATAACATTTAATTCGTTAAATAAATAAAAAAATTGGATACTATCTGATATCAGACGACGACAGTCTGATTCAAACGAAAGCACGCACTTTTAAGTGGTTTCAAAACACTTGCTTTATATTAGAAAAGCGAATGAAAAGTAAAACAACTGCCGTCACTAATAAACTTTATTGACCTTAATATTCGAAAGAAAGCCTGAACAATGACCGGTAAAGGTTTTTACCGGCTTTTTTAAACAAACAATCCGTCCAAGTCACGGTTCATATCCGGTCATTAAACTTTTTTACAAACTCTAGACAGTTCTCATCAAAAGCACCCTTTTAACTTATCTTTAGGTTGTTTTAAAGTTGGAAATCGAACGGAGGAACATTTTTGAATTTCAAGATTCAATTTTTCTGTGAATTCTGTCTATATTATTGAGGTCAAATGACAGACAACAACTGTCATTTGATTATTTTTTTACTCGGTTAAGGGGTTAAAGTAGTTCTATCTGCAATCTGTTAAGTCAGTAATAATAACAGTAAAATAGGAAATGATTTTCCAAAACTTGCTTTCCCCCAAGGTAACAAATACCGATGATGACAGTGATGTTAACTAAGTAGTTTACTGTGCTTAGACACCTAGATAGTAGAACTACGGTTCAAAGCAAGTTAAGTTCAAACGTATAAACCATAACCAATATCATCATTCACTCACAAATGAATTTAACAAAAGAATTGACAGGAGATTTCACAGCTATCAACACTTGCCGCTTTAAGTAAGTAAACAATCAATAAAATATATTCGAAATTCAATGATTTATTCTTACAAGGTCACTGAACCTTCGCTATATCTATGATAAAATTTCAAAAATCGACTCTACATCTTTCACTATAAGAATAAGCAAATATCAAAACACCCCATCTAGAGCAAAGAAAAAAAAAACAAATCTGTGATATCGTAACCAAAACAAGATCATTTATCTCAAAATCAACTTTAAGACATACTTATAAGAGCTACTCCTTATCATTTTAAATCGCCCCGTATACCGAAAAGGACCACAATCTTCACAAAAATGTTTTTTAAATTGATTCTTATTGCATTGCAATAGGGTGCTTTGTGAGAAGCTAAGTTGAAATACGAAACATCTGCCCGGGCAGCTGTATTCAAAGATTAGATCGCTCGACCATTGCTTCGCAGTGTAAGGGTGAGTATTCAGATTTTTTGACTGACCATAACGTTGTTAAGAGTGTCGTTTAGGGTTAATAACAACTACGAATGATATAGTATTTAATCCCAGAGAAATTCACAACTCCAGCCGTGTAGCCGTCACTTGATTAAGTTGACTCCTGTTGATTCGTAGACGTTGTAACTTACTTTTTAGTGGTAAATGGTTGTTATTGTAAAACGGGTTATTTAGTAGTATTTTGTAATTATGTAGTTACATGATTTTAGAACATTACATGATTTCACAATATATATTATGTAATATGTATAGAATCAAAGTTTCGTTCGTATGAAGTTAATATTAAATAGACACGTTATCCTGCGTGTTTTTTTTTTGAAAAAAGGTGATTCTTGTTCGGTAGTTTCAGCACGATTGACGGATAAAAGCCCAAACAAACAAACTTTCACATTTATAATATTAAGTGTCATAAACTGTCATTCCCAACCTCAAACCCCCTAAAGTTTCTTATAGCCAATTTTAATATTCTATATCTACCTTCAACTGAAAGTTAGATTAGGTTTTGTACTAAAAGCTGGTTTCAAGTAAATATTTGAACTGACATTTAATAGAATAATTAATAAAAAATCTAATTCATTACAAAATCGTATCTATTTGAAAATAAACATCTATGGGTAAACTTACATACTTTCAATTTAACCATGCTTATTTTAGTTACATTTTTATAAAATACCCTTAAGTACCTACACCAAGTACATACTTCTGTTGTAATAATTAATTTTGACGAGATGTTAATTTCCCATTCCCGTCACATTTCAAATGCTTTAAGAACCATGTGCCCGCTACAAAAACATCAAAAACTTATCCATATTGATGATGACCCACATAACAGTACGTGGCCACACGTATTTAAAAAGTTAAAATTGTCTCTGAATTATGTCAACTGTGTTTTTTTTTCAGGCAATGCGAATAGCAAGGTACAAAAACTTGCATGCCTGCCAGTAAGGCATCGCACTAATGTCAGGTAATTGAGTTCATTAGTCAATAAGTGGGTGTAAAAAGTAAACAAAATAGAATATTTGTAAGGGTGCTATAAATAAACAGCCGTTGGTGTAAGGCAACTGTTTAGCTCGTGCTGTAAAAATAAGCACAAGGGTAAATATTGGATACGTCCTACATACTAATGGGCATAGATCTCACCTTCATCTAGGAGGTGGTACGAGCCATACTTCATTACACGGGCTTAATTCGGATTGGTAAATATTACATAGCTTTGCATATTTTTTCTGTCATTTGAAATACCCTAGCAATGCGATTGAAGGAAAACCCTTTGATGAAATCCATTGATAGAATCATTATCTTTTTTAAAAAAAATTGTTTCTTTGAAAATAATGTTGCGTTGTAGAGCTTTTCCTGACTTCGGTTTCGATCTCATTACTCTGGTTGTATAAACTTTATTTTAGTACTAAATTGATTAAAAACGTATCTTAACTTAAAAATTTTTAGCTAGCTAGTGATGTACTTAGTTAGTCAATAGCGAACATGATACGAATATCTCAAGTGGAGCCCTAAGGAAACACTTGCTTGCTATCATTTTATGGAATGTCTGTCTTGCAAACAGAACCAAATACCTATACACGTAGGAGAATTTTGACGCAGTATCTAGATAAGTATTTGAAAATCGCTTGACACCAACAATTTTTTTCCTGTCCCGCGAGTGTGTGACCAAAAGCATTGACGGAATTGAAACCGGAGAGTCGATAAAATAAATACCTACATCATGTATGTACACCGCGCATGTATGTACTGACAGCTGGCACAGAATCTGCGATCATGCGTTTTAGCACATAATGACTCGTTTGTCACTTTATTTTTTACTCCACCCGTCGCCATTGCACATTTGTGTTAATGATCGTTTACAACCTACTTTCAGCCGGTTGCAAAAACCCGCCAATCAGAACCGCGCGCTGCGAAAATGCCGGGAAAAAATCGTAGACCTGGCCGAAAATAAACATGGCGTCGATTCGGCGCTAGCCGCTTATTATAAATAATTAATGATTCCCTCCGCTCTTATGCACGATAAAATGCCATTACGGTTTTCATCGGGACACGCAAAAAACGTGAGTCGCCGCCGACGACTTGCCCGCGCAAAAAACGCGCTTAAAAGACTGCGCGGGCATCGCTGAAATTCCCCCAGTTTCTTATTGCCGCCCCGGTCATTTGACTCCGACCATTATCTGAGGAATTAACAACAGTAAAAAAAACACCGATACTATAAAGGTATATTCGCGCTGTCGGCGACAGTTTTTGCCATTCACAAAGGGTATATGGAAAGGACGGTGGCACAGTAATGGCGTCAACACGATAAATATTGCACTCATGAAAATTCAGCGAGGCATTATCGAACGAGACGCGATCGCCTGAAAAACGGACTCCATACCTTAGAGATATTTAATTAGTAAAAAACTCACTCATCGCTTGAAGTGGGAGCCGGGACAAAAAATAAGTCATCATTGTGCTTCAAATGTGGTGGATGGACCGTTTTAATATCAGAAATGACAGATGCGTCACTCCGTTTCGGCCGTAGACGCAACAGGCCGAAAGGACCGTGTCAGACAATTAAAAACGATTTGCATATTCACACACGGCATTGTTGAATAAGCCAACTCAAGAAAGGATGAATGGGAAGGAGCGAAAAAAGAAAAAACAGCGGTTGTTGAGTTTTCGAACGCATCTTTGCGTAACCGCGTGTTCTCTATTTGAATTGAATCGTGCTTTTTGTACCGCGGGGGAGTGACAACGAAAACGTTTTTTGAACTTTTTTTCTGTCATTGCCAACTCGTGATTTAACAGTCTGAATGCGACGTACAATTTGTACCAATTTGTGCAACCCAGCTAAATTTCAAAAACTTTATTACCTATTGTGCAACCAAACCACATGTAATGTAAATTTTGCCCAAAATAGATTATCTGATTACATTCTTTCATGAACTCATCTGAACTTTCATCCAACATTTGAAGAGCCCAAATAAAAAAATTATGCGGATGTCCGTTCAGACTTTCAATATTTAAAAACTGTGCTCTGATATCCGTTTACCGCAGATTTTAGAGAAAAACGATGAAATAATGTTTATTTACGGCAGACGTCGAGTCTGCTCGGAATCTCCATAATATGCAGATTCATACCGTCCTGAGGTTTTATTCTTAAGCTAGGTATGTTTGGGGGCCCGTGGGCAAACAGGGAGTTAAACCGTTGACCTACCGACTGCCAACAAAAGTTTGCATAAAATATATATCTAAGCTATCTCTTGAACAACATCAACATCTTTACAACTAGTCAAGTTGTTGCTACGGAAAGCTATCACTTGGACTTTTATCATTTGCTATTCCAATCCATCAATTTCGAACTGGCGTGAGTTTTTTTTTGTCAGTCTTGGCAGCCATTTTGCAAAAACTAGCAACTAACATCAACCCACCAGCTTACTCTTGACCCATTTTTAATAAGCCACCGTCCTCACAGCCATACAGTCACACTTATCATTTATATATTATACACGAATATTACGAGTATATACGAACAGAGTGCAGTATTAAGTTTTTACCCGCTGCATAAAATGCATCCAATTTACATACGCCTCCTTTGTTTGAAAGGAATGATAAAAATGGCGGGAAATCATACGTCATGTCTGTGAAAACTTGCATATTTTAAGGAAGCGCAATGCAAAGTTTTTGTGATTTGCGAAAGTTTTCCTTGGAGTAAAAAGTGATCAATAAGACGGATCATTTCCCTATAGATTCCCCTATAGTAAATAATATAATCCTTTTTAGGCAGATGGCACCTTTAACAGCCAAATTCAAATCCTCTGGTCTGGTCTGGAAGAGATCGCTCCCAGTGCCGTAGCGCTAAGATCGCCTAAATTGTACATCTTTCTTAGATCTTCTAGAGTTAGTATATCTATCTAACTAGTTAATTTTATTTTTATTTATTGGATAGCGGATAGTCACTTGATGTAATGTGATATGCAATAAATTATTTGAGTTGAAAAACTATGTACCTCTTAAGCGAGAAGGCCTCTTAGTTAGTTACCATCACCAAATAAAACGCTGAGTGGAGTAGGTATCAGACAGAATAAAAACCCACAAAAAATATACAAAGACTACATAGTAGTGAAGTATGAGAGCAGTTTTTGTGGCATGTGAGCGTGGTTTTTCAACCATTTCCACGGTTTTTCCGCGATCCACGTACGCTGAGGTTTTTGCGCGCTGCCGGTATACGGCGACTGTGCGAGTTTGATACTTGATGCGACAAGAATGATGATTACTTTATAAGTAGCTTTGCAACCTTAGTAAGTTCTTGAGAATATTGTTGCTTACAGTTTTGGTGTTTGCCGAGACGTTTACGGATTGCTTGTGCAAACTTAAAACTTTACTTAACTTAATGAATTAATTTAATGTTTTGTGAAATAATTATTTTTATGATTTTGTTTATGAAATGTATCTTTATGACATTATGATCCAAGAGATTGAAATAAATGATTTGATTTGATTTGATTAACGATATGAATTACTTCACCTTTACTAAAAAAGGAGGAGGAGGTGCTTGTGGCGCAGTGGTTGCTGGGCTTTGGTAGTGATACCAAAAGTTAAGCAACCTACGGCGCGGTCATGTTTGGGATGGGTGACCAATCTGACCATAAAAGTGACGTCTATTTACAAGCATCTCTGTGCTTCGGAAGGCACGTTAATCTGTTGGTCCCGGTTAATATCGATAGATATTAGTCGTTAAGCCTGGTAGGAGGCCCTCGGGCGGCTTAATAACATCTGACAGTAAGGTTGGTCACTTACCTTACAAACACCCCTCCACCAATCCGTGCTGAGCCCGCGTGATGGAGTAAGGCTCGGACCACCTCTTAGTTGAGGTGAGGCCTGTGCCCAGCAGTGGGACGTATATAGGCTGATGAGAAGCTTTAAAATTAAAGTTAAAGTCATGTGCCTAATTCCTCTTATAATTTCTGGAATCCAGCTGTGAGATGGATAGTGCACCTGTATTGTGCACAGATAACTATTTTGAGCTGTCTGAATCACACCGGAGGCTTATGTGATCATCAAATGTCAGAGGCTGAAGATGAAGCACGGAAGCGTGAAACTGGCTGCACATTTATCATAATACTTTAGGAACTTATCAAAGACTAAGTTTTAAGAAGAAGTGAATCAAGACTGCTCAAGAAATCGCTACGAATAGCGTAGATTGAAGGAGACTACAGAGGCTTAAAACATGCTTAAGAGAAAGAGAGAGAAATTCACGACGCAATCACCGGCTGTACTGCCTTTCAGTGGTATTTTAAGTATAGCAGCGCGCTCGCTCGCACGATCATGCTTGCAAGTGACAGGGAAGGCTACATATGAAACTACGTACAACAGCTTAAAGAGTACAGGGCCCGTAGACAAAGTTACAATTGCATACGTCGCTGACGAAGCAACCACACGCTTGAATTGTATGAAAATGACATTTGCCTACGCTAAGTTCGCCAGCAACTTATTCAATTGTTTCTTGTCTAGGGCCCTAGTACAATTCTATTCCCTCGACTCGACTTCGACTACCTCGTTGGTGTAGTGGAAAAGTTTTTGCCTTACATCCTAGAGGTTCTGGGTTCGAATCCCAGGTCGAGCCAAAACTGTTTCTGAGATTTTCTGTCACGAATATCCCGTGCCTCGGTGCGCATCTTTCTCCGGTCATGTGGGATTGCCGCCTTACCAAAATTTGAGAGTGATTGAACAGTGAGTGCACATGTGTATTGCGCTCACACTTGTGCACTATAATATCTCCTGCGTAGTTGGTTGATCTCTGTTGAGATTGGCCGCCGTGGTCGAAATCGGCCTGGAGGACTATTATTACAATTCCAATTGTTTAGCGTGTAGAAGACATTAGAACTGCATCACTCGCAGCTCAAGACTGCTTGCTGCACCGCGACAAAAACGACAGACAAAGCGGCGCGCACGCAAAAACGCAGCGCGTTCCCACATCGCGGTTCTTTGAATCCCTTTTTGTGGCTTAGCGGCAAATAGATTATGTGGAAATCCAATTATGAAAGGATTTAATGGGGGTTGAAGAAACTACGTCTTCTTTCTTGCTTCTCAGACGGAAAAAAGGAATGGCACCACCAGCGCAATCAAACATTGGTTTCATTCAATCAAGTAGAGTAGAAATTTTCCTGCCCGCCCCGCTTCGCGTTTTTTTGTCTGCGTAGTGCTTTATGACTCTATAAATTTCTAATCAACCACACATTGTTGATGAAGTTTGCAGTCTCATAGCTTCAAGGAAGGTTTGCCTGAACTGTTGATTTATTGAACAAATAACAAGAAGTTACACTAAATCTAACATAGAGATAATCATAATAAAACTATGTAATGGCAACTAACACCTTAGTCTACCTGTGACCACGAACGCTGGAAATTGTCCGAAACGTCAGGTTAAAATAAAATGATAATAAATCGCAAACTAATCCGTAAAAAAAGTGTATCATTTCAATGTCTGCCTACTGTTCGCGTAAACCGAAGAAATAAATATCCCTGGGGATCCCTAATTAAGGTATGAACTACTTAGTGCGAAATAATTTCGTCCTTGCAACATTTGCTGTCGCCACGACTCGCGGTGTCAGCAATTAAAGGCCGCCGCATACGTGACGAAAAACCCGTCACGGAATGTTTGGGACACATCGTCTCATACAAAGTGTGTTGGAAAACACACGGACGGGGCGGGAACGAAGACGGGAAAAATGTCGCCGGCGACGATGTTTAGCGAGTCCCCGTCTCGTTCCGCTCTGGGACACTTCTAGGTCGTGCTTCGTACACTAATATTATAATAATATCCCTCCTGGCCGATTTCGACCACGGCGGCCAATCTCAACAGAAATCAACCAACTACGCAGGAGATATTTTAGTGCACAAGTGTGAGCGCAATACACAGGTGCACTCTGTTCCATCACTCTCAAATTTCGGTGAGACGGCAATCCGACATGACCGAAGCTCTCTCCGGTCATGTCGGATTCGCCGCCGGTCGAACAGGCGCAGGACCAACGGCTTAACGTGCTTTCCGTGGCACGGGGATGTGACTTCCCGACTCCGAGCTGTTTTTGAGAAATTCATTACAGAAAATCTCAGAAACAATTTTGGCTCGACCTGGAAATCGAACCCAGGACCTCTCGGATGTAAGGCGGAAACTTTGCCACTACACCAACGAGGCGGTCATTCAGTAAGTTCGTACACTACGTGTTCAACGTTTATTGCTTCTAAGAAATAAGTAAATTTTTATCATAGCCAGAAACAATTTTTTGATAATCAGGAGCATGTCCCGTATACGTCCTGTCCGGATAAAAACTCACGCATGCAGCGGCCTTTAGCCGCGGCCATTGGTCGCTGTCAGTCGCGAGTTTCGGCGACAATATGAAGAAGGTGTGCTTTAGGCCTAAGCAAGCGTGAAACGTTACTGTTTAAATAACTAGCACTACTTACTTAATCTAAATTTTAAAAGCTAATTATGTTAAATTTTATATATTATTAATAACGCAAAATTAATAAACATTTTATTAATCTTTGCGTTATTAACCACAATTAGCCTTTCTCATTTAATTTTCACTGCACCCGTTGCCTTCTTTCTGCAAGACCTTGAGGTTGACTGGCAGAAAATGTTTTTAGCATTAAGTCCCTTTGAACATTTCTTGTGCAATAAAGTTTTATATAAATAAATAAAATAAATAAAGGCATTATTTAATGACCATGATATATTTATTTAAGCCTTATTGCACAAGAAAGCTTTGTAAAAAAGGTGGACATAACGCCATAGGCCATTCTCTACCAGCCATATCTCTGGGCTGAACTAAAATGATAAGTTCATTTTAAGTTTATCATGCGATAAGTCTACCTACGAAAATACTCTTAGGAAGGGCTTTTTACCCTATCTCCGTCTGCATCTGCATCGTTATAAAATTGGTGCCTAATTTTATTATTTTACAATACAAAAAAAACAAACAAAAAAATATTATAAACGCAAGTTTGTAAGTAAGATCGCAGGGCACAGCTAGTCTTCTATGTTAGTAAATTAAAAAGCTTTTGTTGTTGTAGATACACAAAATATTTTTATATATTTTAATCTTTAAGTTCGATGTTTTTTACATGTAATTTTTTTTGTACATGATTTCATTGGGCTGTACTTCTATACTCCACTTTATTATCAATGGTTTCAGGCATTGCCTAACTTGTTTACAAACGTTTTTCAGGAGGTATTGACGTTCACCTCGCCAGCAATTCTATACAATGTACGTTGCAAATATAAATGGACCGCTGAAATATATTCATACTTAGTTATAAAGGCACGCAGCAGGTGCGCAAAATAAATTAAACTTTTCAAAAGTCTTATTAAAATTTCATGAGGTGACTTACTGGTTCCATTCACGTTGCGTCCGATGATCTTATTGGAGCCGTTGGGCTGCGGGGCGGCGGGGGGGTGCGGCACGGGGGGCACGCTCCGTCCCGCTTCCTCGCCCGAGCTCTCCATGTCACCCCTCTCGCTCGCACACATCAACCCGATACCCGCCAAATCAAAAACTTCACAAAATGTTTGAAAACTGTCTATTCCAAATTCCCAACTCTAAATCTACATCACTGGCTGGAGAGGAAAGTAAAAGAAAAAGTTTATAGAAAAAAAAAGTAAAATTGGGTGCTTTTTCATAGACACGCAGTAACGTTATTCGGAACTGCTCCGCGAGTGTTTCGCGGGAATTTCTGTGTGGCAGTGACGTGGCGGTGTGACGCTCGCGCCTCGACTGACGTTGGAGCCCTACGGTGCAGCTGCATCGCCCCGCCCAGCACCCCACACGCGACCCCTCCACGTGGCCCCACGGCCGCTTTCCTTTGCCCTCGCCGTACATAAAAAAGAACATAAACGCTCGGTGCTACGAAATTCTGTCGATGTATGAGTGCTGCGTTTATGTGTTACGACTTGAGGGACGGAGCGACTGCTTTTTATTAACTTAAAAATTCGTCCCTATACTTATCGACCGGTGAGAGCTGATGGCAAGTTTAATTTTCGGCTGGACTGGTTAAGAAATTGGCACTCTTTTGGTCTCCATAATGATCCTATTTAAGTATGTAACGGTAAAGCATTTTAGGGCATTTTTACATGTATTGAAATAAACTTTTTTCATTTTCATATAACAATTTTGTATGACATTTTCGTGATTAGCTCCTGCAGGTCTTGTTGAACTTTATTTAAACCTGTCGTATGACTTGTGTTTTATAACATTCGGTTTCCACATTACTTAATGTAATACAACATTATGTTATATAATCTGTACGCATTTTAACGCCATAGGGCATTCTCTACTAGTCATACCTATTGCAATCATTATCCATTTTTGTTAAAGATTATTTGCTTTGTTTATATACAATATAATTTTACACGTATGCATCGTGAAGTTCACATACTTACCTACATACTTAGAAGCTGCTGAAAATGTTCATAGCTGAATAAAATAAAATTACATCTAAAATCTAAAAAAAAACTATTTTTCATCAAAAAGCTTTCCGCAATATCAGCTTCTGTGGAACCCGCCTTACCCGAAGCAGCTTTAAAAACATTTTTGGTAAAAAGCTCACACCGGATAGAGAGATGAACAGTTATTATTTACCCTCATTTCGTGCTCCACATAATATCTGATCGCAAAAACTAAATCTCGTCGATCAGTCGCTTCGTATCGTGCGAGGAGCAAATTAAAAATGATAATCAGTTACAAGCTCGATTCCACTAAGAGCCGAAAGTCGTTTCGTGGAAACTATAAAAAACCCAAAAGTTGGCGGGGCCCGCCATTTGCAAAAAACTATGCCACAGATAAAACGAGGCCCGAATATGGGCTAATATAATATCGGAATTACAGGTTGTTAAATTGAGTTGGCTCAAGGAACGAAGTTTGCTTTGTGAGAGTGGTGTTATTGCTTCTTTTTTGGGATTCTGTCATAAAATAAAGTCATACATAATAACTGCTTAGGTAGTCCATGCCCTTCTTTAAAATCAGGCATCCATCTTTAGTTTAAACTTACTACAGACGGATCGAATTCTGTATTAAACAAGTGTTAATTGTGTAAGATATTTTGAATATATATCATTTAGTACCTTAATAGGTTCGATAATAAGATAGACAAGTCATGTGCCTAGCTATGAATATTAAGTTAATTAATGACAAAATTATTGATTGAGTTTTTATTAACGCACAATATTACATTAAATTCTCAAAATACCCACTTCATCTTAGTAAGTAAGTGACAATACATATTTTGTAACCCCTTAGCCCTTCGAAAACAGACGCCGAATGCAAGGGGAGGCAGATCAGTATTATAATGATTCATACAGTTATACTCGTAATGTGCAAAACCGGTTTCAAGATTGAATATTACTTATAACATTTTGCAAAAAGAAAAGACAAAGGATTTTTTTAAAGATCGCGATGCCTCAGTTTTATGCTATTTATTTTTTACGTTTTAGATTCAGATGAAGCTTTTCATTTATTCACGTAGAAACATGGATCAATATGTATAAAATAAAATACAGTGTTCTTTATGTCTTCAAATAAATTTAAATAATAAAATAATAATAGGAATTCAAAATCAGTTAATGTGAATTTACAAATGTCAAATAAAATTGCAGATTACTCTAAATATTCCTAAATGCTATACTATAGTAATTTTTATCCAGCAGCAATAAATATAACTGGGTCAAAATGTCATGGATCAAATGGGTAAAAAACGAAGTCTTATTATTTTAATGTACCTAATTTAATAGCCTATTATATATTCTAATACACATGTTCATGCAGTTTATTATGTACAGTTTAACACGGGTGTCTTTTAAAGGCTATTAGAAAGGGCAATCACGCTTTGCGTTTCTCACGGAGCATGCGTAGTAACACTACTCGTTTCAGGAACGCAGTCTAAAATTTTCTCGCTGTCAAGTTTCCCGCGCTTTTTATAAAAAAGCGCGCGGTTCCCACAGTAGCCCGTTAGTCCATCATCTTATAGACATATTTCTAGCTACCACAGCGTACAACCTTTCACCGGCCCAAGGAAAAACCTACACTGCCTTAACAGTCGCTTGGATATTATTTACGGAAAAACCGAGGCTGCGAAAAGAGCGGGCAATTATCGCGTAAAGTTATAATCACACACTTTCGAGCTTTTATTTGGCTTGCGTCCTTTTTAGAACAATTAGAAGCCACAATGCCAATAGATAAGACACGTCAACCCACCACAAACCACTACATCCCTATGTCTGTAAAATGTATTAAGCTCAAACTTTGCAACTACTCATGGGATTTTGATGCATTTTTTTAAAAGACAGAGTAATTCTAGAAGTCGGTTTATTTGTCTAATAGATAAAACAGCGGGCAGGATTTTAATAATTCAAATCATCATCATCGAAGATTTATGATAAAGCTTCATATTCGAGAAATAATGAAAGCATAGGTACCTATCATAAACATATAAAATTAAAATTATTATAAAATATCGGAAATTATCTAAAATACCACAACTCCCAGCCATTTTATCAAATTTATGATTTTAAAATTTTTTCTACGATAACGATTTAACTTCGACCCATTTTTCAAATATTAGGATAGAAAGCTTTCCTTAGTTGATTCCATCCTCCGACCATAGTAGGTCTTCATGAAAACAATTTGGTGTCCCACCGCCAGTTTCAAGGCCCCACAGCGAATAGCCTCTCTCCGTCTAGCCTTTTCCCACGCTGCCCGGCGCGCCTAGTTCAGACTTAACTTTGCCTTTAATTATTTGCTTTTTTAGCAGTCACTAGCATCGGTGAAACCCGAAGTGGTTTTACTGTTTTCTTTTTTTTTACATAAATTAAGTAATGCGACTTGGCACTGATTTGGAATGGGACGTGATTCTTCTCGATGAGTTGATGTGGACACACAAACATTTCATTTCATTGTACCTCTAATATTGTCCAACTGTAAATGTATGTTTGTAATGAGAAAATAAAGATCTATTATTTTTATTAGTTTTTAGAAATAAATAGCTGCGCTTGCGTGGAATTAAGTTATTTAATATAAGTATTAAACATGTTATTATACATATAAATCTTCCTCTCGGGTCTGCTGCATCAAATCAGCAAATGTATTTATTTACCATATAGTAAACACTTCGACGAGTACATTCGGAATAATTTTTCAATATTGTAACGTTATTGAAAATTAACATAATTATTATTCTATGTAGTCCAGATTAAGGTTGTAGGTAATATAGATCTAATACGTTTAGGAATTGACCGGAAAAATTCATTAAACAGATTTAAAAAAGCGACCTGCATTTATTAAAATGAAATTTATCAATGTTTTAAAATGTGAAGAATAATGAACTTAGGTAGGACACGAACCTACAACAATAAATTTGCAAACCAATTTGCAAGCCAAGCCTCAACTCCTGAGACATTTGGTTTTTTAGCAGCTGAGTAAGTTCGTGCTTAGAAGAAGTTGATCATTTTTTGAAGCAGCAAATGTTTTTCCAAACTTAAAACCTTTTTTTATTTTAGAATCTCTTATACAAAACTGAATCCGATGCATTCAGACCTAACATAAGAACCTATTTCGGAAGACAGTAATTTCGCAACTAATACTATACTTCTCACACATACCAATACAATCGGGCGAGCTAACACAATAGCTACTCAAAACGGAATAGAACCTTTTTTCCGCGCCAAAATAAGGTTGAACACTTGAGGTCAGGTCAAGGTCACGGGATGAGGGACAAGGTCACGTCCTCAATGCCGCGCCCTCCGACCGAAGGCTGCAGCCTCGAACCAAGGGCTCGCCGTGCGGCCTTGTCGGGACCGGTGGAAGGGCGAAGGACGTTTACCGGATCGTAGGAGTGAAGGTATGTAAATGTAAAACGGATTTTTCCCTAAGGAGTTAGTTTATTTAACACTTCGTAGTTTTGTAATTTCTAAGTAGGTACTTACCTACTAACATGCGATGAGTAAAAAAAATGAGCTTAATCAAAGTAAATTTAAAAAATAATTGATTTTTGAATCACGCATTATCGTGTTGAAGCCATCGTTTGAACTGTGATTCATGAACTGTAAACGTGAAAAATCGAACTATTGGCTAAACTGGCTGGAAAGTGCTTGATGACATTCTCCCCATTTGGTGGTTCCCAAAAAACTTTGATAGGTAAGAAAGAAAAGTATTTGGTAATTTATATTTCATAAAAAGCAAATGTTTTAGCAGATTGTCCGAAGTTAATATTATTTATTATGCATTAAGAATTAAGGTTTTTTGGAACTCCTTAAGGGTAAGACGTTAATGAAGAGACAGGATAGCATACAATAAACATTTCGAGTAAAGTGAGAAAACTTATCCTAAAATGAATGGAATTAAATAAATAAATGTTTTTAAATGGTTATTTTTTTGCAAATATTGATATAAAACACAGATATGATTGTCCAAAACTTTATGAAATTAATAGGCTATAATCAGCAAATTTTCAGCTATGTAAGTCTCTGTCTGAAAATTTATTCTATTTAGATATACAGGGTGTTAGGCAGAACGTTAGACATACGTAAATGCTGGATGGGTTAGGTCATGTGCTACTTTCTCAGCCCAAATTTTTTGAACTTGGCCTAGTTTTTTGTTTTTAAAATTGTTTTTTTTTTCAATCTCACCAATTTCATGACTTTGAAAGCGAATATTTTTATTAACAATGGGTAAAACAGGCAACATTTTGTTTTGTTTTTATTATGAATATGTATTATCTTAAAGCTACTCATGGTATTATATAACCGTCCTTCGACTTCGATACAAAGTCAACATCTGCACCTTACTTATCAGTTGTTGTTGTTATAGAAGTGGGCATTAATGCGATTTATCAAATCTTCGCAGCTTGCCACTTCTGAGACATACGCGAGCTCCTTATCTCTTCTTAAATAACACACAGAGTAAACCGATTAAAATACTTAGTAATAAGAATTGTCTTACTGGAGAAATTAAACCCCTGACTACATTTTTGCGACTCTTATAGGAAATTCAAAAGCAGTCAGAATGAAAACAGAAATCGAAAACAATAAAAATGATCGTTAGAAAATTCCAACCGATGTCGTCTGCTTCATAATGCCAATAAGAATTACCCGCAAGAAATAATAGGGTCGACCGAAAGGCTCTCATAGGAATGTATTACTAATACAAAAGCAAATCATTTCCACACATTAGCCGCTTCAGAGCAGCTGAAAATGAAAAAAATACCATTAGACATAAATGCCCATTCGAAACAAGAATTTCATCAGTAGCTTTTTGTACAACCGCAATTTCGGGAACGCGCGCGGGAAAAACTACAAAATGGCCGCCGACTCGAATGCAAATTGCGCGCGGAAAAAGCTAAAGCTCGGGTAAAAACGCGAAGGAACTCATAGTATTTCATCGCCGTCGCCGGTTATTGCGGGGATAGGGTTTTTGCTAACATTCCAGATGAAGCCACGGCGGCTTTTTGCCGTTGGGAGTCTGGGAAGATCGCGGTGAGCTGCCGCCGAGCAAAAACCACTTGGCGACTGCCATAACGCCGTGACAGTGGCAAAAACATTGCGACATACGGATAGAATTAATGCGGCGACTCTTTAATTTTCTTCAAGAAAGCGCGGGAGGAAATGGTGTAATGATGAGTGTCGCAGCAAAAACGCCTATCTGTATAATGGAGGGGCTTATTTATCGAGTGCACTTGTACGATCAAAAATATACGGAGTTTCTTACGCATACTTACAACTATAATTTAACTTAATTTACTACATTTTTGGGCCGTTATTTTAGGTATATCCAGTATAGCAGTGACGTTGTGTTATGTTTATGCTTGATATTTTTAAGTACATTTGAAACATGTCTACAGATAATAACATTATAAAAGGACCCTTATTTAAGATGTTACATGGCATAATCGATTGACGAAAAAAGCGATCGCATTCGTTTGCAAAATGTATCGAAATGTCTTTCGTAAGTCACGTGACGACAATGCATTGCAATTATTGCAACTTCGTCTCGGTTTGAGAATCCTATCCTCCGTTTTAAGCCTTCCTTCCTAACTAAACTAAGCGTTGGTTAAAAAAAGGCTTTAATTATATTAATCCTTTAAATAATCTCTATTTAAATAAAATTCTCGTGTCACAATGTTTGTTCCCGTACTCCTCCGAAACGGCTTGACTGATTCTTATGAAATTTTGTGAGCATATTGAGTAGGTCTGAGAATCGGCCAACATCTATTTTTCATACCCCTTAGTGATAAGGGTTGTCCACAATAATTTATATGGCAAAACAATGTTTGCCGGGTCAGCTAGTAAAATATACGAAATGCCATCTTTTAACTTTTCAACAAAGGCCACGAAAATTTCACTTCTTGCGCCATCTGCTAGAGATATGTTGAACTACTAACCACAGCCTAAAGCTCTACGATAGGTGTCGCCCACAACGTAATACCACATGACAGTCATTTGATATTCGTTGTTTAATCTATGAATGAAATATTTTTTTGCGCTTGCAACACTGCACAAAACGAAATTTGAATTTTGTTTGAAGCGCAACGATTCAACGTTTTTTTGTTGATGATTGAAAAATAGAAGTAATTGGGTAATTTTTGTGTGTTTAGTGCAAGAAATACTAAAACTAAGTTAATTGTGTTGTTTGTGAAACATTGTATGTGTATTGTGACAATATGACGTCGGAAAAGCCGAGCAGAAAGGACAAAAATCAGAACATTCAAGTGTTCGTTCGATTGAGGTAAACAATTTTATAATACTCGCCTGAAATCATAAGAAATATCAATTCCTTAAACAAAAAGCACTGTAGCAAATAAGTAATGCACATATTTTGCACCATAATCGGTTAGATATCAGTACATTAATGTTTGATGGCTCATGTGCCCATTATCCAAGTCCAATGGCATGAGCTCATAGATTTTAGCATGAACTAGTTATTAAATTAACGCTTCACAGTACCCTAAAGCACCTCAAGGATAATACATGTCATAATTAACAGAATGTAAACATTTGTCTACTTGCTAACATTCACCAAACCTAAATAAGGTCAAAACATTTTTCAAAGCTTGAAATTTTCAAACTTGACTTTATTATCTTGATTTAGGTCTAGGTCACTATAAATCAGTGCCTGCCTAAAATGTTGAAATAAAATATGATCACTGAAGATGAAGAAAAATGAACCATGTCGATGCTTATTTAAATTAAGAAATTATTATAAAATTTTTGCCTTTTTAAAATCCTTGTTTTGTATTTATTAGAGGCCTAACTTAATTTCTGAAATGTTTAGTTATTTTACATACTTTAACTAGCAAATAGTTAACTTTATTTCTATGCCATAAATTGTACGAGCTGCTTGCTGCACATCTTTAGAAAATGATAGGAAATGATAACTGATAGATAGAATTATATATTTGATAACGATTTGCTACGAGTACACTGTATGGCGGTCTTATAAGTACTAATTGATGAGTGTGAAAAATGATACATTGAAGTAAAATGCTGATGGAACAAAATGTGCAGTCAAGACCGTACATAAATAGTAGAACTCTCTAGCTTTGCAACCTTTATCCTGATAACATGAGCTTTGAGATAAATAAATTTAGGTTTGTTTCAGTCATTAGAGTATGTTGCTATCATAATTTCACAGTTCAAAAGGCTCTAAACATTATTATTTTGGAAGGATCACTAAAAAATATCACAGTATTGAACTGATTCCGTATTCCAAATAAGTGATTATTTTTCTTTTATGGTTTTTATTGGTAATTTAATTTCAATTATTAATATTCTGAATATAATTATAATGTAATATTCTAATTTTATTCTAAATATGTTAACTCGATTTGCATGCTGAGTACACTTGCCTTTGGAGCTGCAATCAAATCTGTGTGTGTAACTATTTTTATGTTAATTGTTACGATTGTGTCTCTGTTATGTGTACCTATCAAAATAAATAAATAAATAAAATAAGTGCCTCCTCTGGGTCTATACTCCTTATCTTTCCTATATGCAGAAATAAATTTATTTTTCTATTTATACACAGACCACTTAACCAGCGAGAGCGGGACATCAAATCGCTGGGAGTGATTGAAGTAGTAAACAACCGGGAGGTGGTTGTGAGACAGTCGCAGCAGACGTCACACACCAAGAAGTTTACATTTGACAGGGCTTTTGGCCCCCATGCTAAACAGGTAAGAAAGCACAGAAATATCTTAATTAATTAATCTGTTGATATCATTTTCAGTTTATTGCCAATGAAATAGGTTTCATCCACATTTCCAAATTAATTATTCATGCTGAGATTTCTCTGGTCTATATGAGATAGTAGTAGTGTTTTGTGTCTGTCTGTTTTTTTTTAAGTTTATTCTTAATAGTGTAAATAGACAGAAAAGCTAAATTTGGATTTGTAATGCCATTCATCTTTCAATTGCATTCATCTCTATACTATATATAAAATTCTCATGTGACAATGTTCATTCCCGTACTCCTCCAAAATGACTTGACCGATTCTCATGAAATTTTGTGAATTTTGTTGCTCAATATGAGTAAGTCTGAGAATTGGCAACATCTTTTTTTTTCATACCCCATAGTGGTAAGAGAAATATTGTTTAAAGCAAAACAACATATGCTGGGTCAGCTAGTTAACTATGAAAATATTATTTTCATCATTTTGTGAAATATTTATTATCATTATATTTCTTCATATTTTAGGTTGAAGTATACCAAGATGTAGTAAGTCCGCTCATAGAGGAGGTGCTGGCCGGCTACAACTGCACCGTATTCGCGTATGGACAGACCGGCACGGGAAAGACCCACACTATGGTGGGGGAGAACAGTGGGGATGAGACCACTTGGCAGAATGTAAGTTTTATATCTTAAACTAAGTTATATTTACTATGTAATCAAGGCAAAGCTGTAATAAGTAGTTTACTTATTTAACCCTTTATCAAAAAACTTGCCTCATATTTAATATTCAGTGACAACCAGGATAAAAGTAACTAAACTTAAGCACATGCATTCAAATCTAATGCCTATTCAGATGCTATCATAGATATCTAAGTATATATATATATATATATCTCTAAGTATATATATATATCTAAGTATATAAAACTCAAAGGTGACTGACTGACTGACATAGTGATCTACCAACACACAGCCCAAACCACTGGACAGATCAGCCTGAATTTTGGCATGCAGGTAGCTACTGTAATGTAAGCATCCGCTAAGAAGGGATTTCCCGAAACTCCTTCGGGAATGGAAAATATACACTGAGGAAGTTGCGGCTGATGAATAAAATATAACAGCCTCTGCCTGAAGTCCTGGATTCAACCACCAAATTAATCAATGTGGAATGCACTGGTCACCTCATTTTAACCACGTTTTGCGCAAATAAACTTCATTTAATTTTTTTGCAATTTTTCAGTTTGTCCCCAACTAGGTACAAGTCTTAAAAAGCGACTAGTTATAACTATCCACAATAAATTATTTACCTTTGCTTCCAAGGACCCACTGGCGGGCATCATCCCGCGCGCGCTCAGCCAACTCTTCGACGAGCTACGCATCTCCAACACCGAGTACACTGTCCGGGTGTCCTACCTTGAGTTATACAATGAAGAACTGTTCGACCTGCTCTCGTCTTCAGAGGACAATAGCAAGCTGAGGATATACGAGGATGTGACGAGGAAGGGGTCGAATATTGTGAATGGGCTCGAGGAGATTACGGTAAGCGTTTTTGCGAACTAGAAATTAAGTAAAGGCTACGTGATTGTTCACGTAGGAACGTGCGGGGGTACGTGTTTCGTTCGTTAACACTTGCATAGCTTATCGTACGTCTCAAAGTCCTTCACTGTGGCGTCAACGCGACTGTGGAACTCACTACTCCTGGATATCAAAAGATCAAACTCGAAGGTGTCGTTCAAGAATAAAGTTCGAAAACTTCTAAATGAATAAATTGCATGTATATTATTATTAGTTAATTGATTGATATTTATTTTTTGTAGATTATAATATAATTTCTCATTTAATTTTCACTGGTAGGTACTGGAGGTAAACTGGCAGTAAATGCTTTTAGCATTAAGTCCACCCTTTGTACATTTCTTTTAAATAAATAAATAAATATCACCGTGCCCGCGAGTCTACGTGGACAAGCACTATGGAGAATGAATTCCATACTTAAACAAAGGCCAAATCGTATAGCAAATTTCATGCCATTGATTTTGTTTTAAATCAACAGGTAATGATTTATATGCTCTAAAATGTATTATGTGTCATTGGTTTTTAAGTTTTGGAGTACATGTCCAGTTGCTTGATAATTGTGCTATACCTTGTCAGAAGTAGAATTTTTGATTTTATAGTCTTCTTGTCTTATGCATCTGCTGTCTAGGTCAGACGACCGCTTTGGTGTAATGGTTATGAACTGGACTATTAATCCAACAGGTCGCGAGTTCGATTGCCGACCTGTACCAACATTTGTGTACACGAACACGTCTGTTCGTACTGTCTGGATGTTACATGTATTTAAGTTTCTTTATAATACCACTGCTGACTCTAAATTCTGTAAACAAGTGCTTTAGCTACTTACCTGTTATGGTTTAATTTATTAAACTTACTCCTGTCACATGTGATGTAATGAAGGTACTCAACATATTGCTATGGTAAATATTTTTATGTTCTAAACAACAATTTTGTACATTTTCAGGTATACAACAAGAACGAAGTATATAAGATAATGGCGCAAGGACAAGAACGAAAGAGAGTGGCTTCTACACTTATGAACGCACAATCCAGGTAATTATTAACAGATCAATTAATCTTTATTAACATTTTTTTAAATATTTTTTATAACAATATTAAATCAAATATGGTCATAATTTGCAGCAACCAGAATACCAAACAAGCCTTGTGAGTCATAAAAAAGTATATAAAAAAGCTATAATTTGTTTATGTTTCCTCTTTGTACATGAATTTTTGGTATTGAATATCATTGTAAGGTAAAATTGGTTGGTTTCTGCAAATTGTGGTGAGGAAGCATAAACAGAGTATTTTAGAGCTTCACATTGTTAGATAATTACAGCCCTAGAAATTAGTATAGATTACTGAACCTATTTGTTTGTTATAATTAGATTGGAGAGTATTATAGATAAATATGTGGGACCACAGGGTTTTTAGTTAGCTAATGCTTATATAGAAATTGAATCAATATTCATTGCTTGATCTTAATCAATCCTTGAATATTTCAATTGAGGTTTTCGCTAGTTTATCTAGGAAATGGCAGTAATTCCAAGTATAAATATATGGTTACAGTAACTAGTAATCTGACTTGTTTTCAAAGCTAGAAAAAATCTATACATATAATAAGACTGTAAAAGATCGATTTCTGTACATTGAAGATTTTTATGAAAAATTGTTACAGGGGGGCTTAATTACCGTAATAGAAGCCAAAACAACAATTTTTAAAATTTTTGTCTGTCTGTCTGTCTGTCTGTCTGTCTGTCTGTCTGTTTGTCCGGGCTAATCTCAGAATCTACTGGACCGATTTTGACGGGACTTTTTTTATTTGACTCAGTATCACCTGGAGAGTAAACTGGGATATAAATAATCACGCCGATGAACTTAGGGGGCAGGCAGGAAATTGAATCTCAGAATCTACTAAACCATCCTTGAGTTGCGTACGCTGCGAAAACGGTTCAAGATACCAAAAATATAAATATGAAAGAATTATTCATCTGAAATGATCTAAAAAACTGTCTGCGACAGTACATGTCTATGCCCAAAATTACAACTCCACGCGGACGAAGTCGCGGGCACAGCTAGTATGTACTAAAAGAAAATGTGTAGTGTGTTTTCTGTTTAAAATGTAGATAACTATTTCACGCGAAGATTCATAGCAAAATATAATAATTGAAAAGAAAATAGTTTTATGAATTACCTTGATAAGAATTTCTTTGCAAACTAAAGACAACATTTTTTTCGCAGTAGAAAAACAATTGTATAAGTAAGGGATCATTTGCCAATGGGTGGGTGGCCGAGTAGTTTAAGCACACGGGCCAGATTCACATAGAGGCGGGTTCGATCCCCACCTCAGACAGTTGATTTTTTCTACTGCAAAAAACATACGAAAAAAATTGTTTTTATTTGGTAAAAACACATTTAATTGTAACATTTTTCAAGCACCCTGTTTTGTTTGACAGCCGCTCGCACACAGTGTTCACGATCGTGGTGCACATGAAGGAGAACAGCCCCGAAGGCGAGGAGCTGGTGAAGATCGGGAAACTCAACCTGGTGGATCTCGCCGGCTCCGAGAATATTAGCAAGGTGAGCTGTAAAATAATTATGATTTTAATTATGTTTCCCTAGCCAAGTTGAGGTGAGGCCGATGCCCAGCAGTGGGACGTATATCGACTGATCCGACTTTGCTATCTATTCAAAAGGTTGCCAAACACGGCTAAAAGCGGATAGGACTGACGTAACGTGTTATCAGAAATGCTTTTCACTTATTTTCTTTAGTTAGCAACAAAAACGTGTTTTTTTAACAATTTTTTTAGGGTTCCGTACCTCAATAGAAAAAAACGGAACCCTTATGATCACTTTGTTGTCCGTCCGTCCGTCTGTCTGTCAAGACCGTTTTTCTCAGGAACGCGTGGAGGTATCAAACTGAAATTTCTATATGATACTTAGGTCTACTGTCCCTGGAAGCTGTAGAAAAATCAACCTTCTAAGCCAACGCAATCAAAAGATACAGCCATTTAGGCCGTAAATTTCCGCAAATTTTCGAAACTCGCTACTATATTAGTACAAAGTCACGTCTTATAGTACAGATATAGGAAAAAATTACGAAAACCGTAAATTTTCAGTTTCATCAAATAAATAAAAAATATTTTAAAAAAATATTTTTGACAAAAAAAACCAAAGTCTAAAAAAAAAACTTACTTATATACCTACAGGCTTGTACGGAACCCTCGGTGCGCGAATCCCACTCGCACTTGTACGCTTTTTTTTCAGTTAATAAGGGTAATGAACCACTCTTATCAAATTATTACATAGTCATTGGTATTTGATACATGTGCATAGTTTCAAATTGATCCGATTTCTGGAAGTTGGTGAAAATTGAGCTCAAAGATTTCATTACGTACATACACACATACATACAGCCCGATCTTATAAAAGTGTGTTAAAAAAAATGAACACTTCAGAGCCAAGCTAAACCAAGTCAAGAAAAATAAATCTCTTCCTCGATGATGTTGGCGCTGTTGGCAGTGACATTGCTTTGTTTATTATTTCAACTATGCTGACCCAGGGTGGTGCAAGTCCTTAGAGGGTGCAAGCCAAGGGCCAACAATGAACTTCCCAACCAAAAATAGTTATAAACCTAGTTGAAACCCTACATGAAAATGTGTAGTATTTATTGTCCACAAGCTTTATTTGAGTCTGTTGAGTTTTTAGTCTCACCAGGCCTCTCTCACTCGATGTACTTGCGCGCGGTAATAGCCTACTCTCGCCCGCACAGCCGGCGATGCGAATTCAGTTGGCTGCCAACAACCGTCGGACGCGCTCACGACGCACTATAATTATTCGTGTTACGCTTACGATCAATTTAGTTTTCATACGAACCAAATAAGTTATCTGTGCTTGTTAAATGTTAGCTTTATTATGTGGTGGTTTAGTCGACTAATGACTAATTAATTAGCAAAATGACTAGGTAGGTAGGTAGGTACCTACGTAGTTGACAATAAAATTGACCGATTCTCGAAATGTCTCGAAAACCTACCTACTAATAATCTACAAACGACAGATTCCACAAATGACAGATTCTACTTATGACCAATTTGCGAAATGATAGTTTTTTTTATTGTATTGTATGAAAATAGTAAGTACCAAAGTATCTTTGTTAGAAAATTTAGGAATATGAAAAATGAAATGAAATGTAGATAAAGAATAAAGAATCATTTATTTTAAATAGTTTTCATTATGATCACAAATAATAGAAAAAAGCATGGCGTCGGTAAACATCTTATGTAGGTACATACGTATGTATACAAAAATAATGATGATAGATAATATCAATACAAATATCTTTATTTCTTCTCTTACACAGATATCATTACAAAGTAGTTACAATCGAAATAATGTTTCCTTAATGCAAAATCTAGTAGTAGGTAGGTACCTACACTTTTTCACTTGTCGCTCGGTCTCACGTCACGTGGTCTCGCGCAGCTGCGAAGCAATAGTGTACTTTATACACAAAGCTGCGCAAAGTGCATTTCTGTACGCGGCAGAAAAAGTAGTCTATTAACGCTGTAGGTATCGAAATTTTTCTATGGAGTGATTTATCTGTTACGTAATAACTATTTAGTAATATGTGGTCTCACTAATGAGAGCAAATACTTCCTTCATTTAAATTGCTTTGTGGCATGGTCATGGTTTTCCTTAAGAGTACCTATACGGACCCCAGAAAGTCGTGGTAAAATTAGGTTTTCAGTGGTCGACTTTTTCTACATATTTTCCTTACTAACCCCTTATTTCCTTGCAGGCGGGCTCGGACAATCCGGCAAAGCGCGAACGCGCGCGCGAGTGCGTCAACATCAACCAGTCGCTGCTCACTCTCGGGCGCGTCATCACTGCGCTTGTAGAGCGGCACCCGCACATCCCCTACCGGTGAGTAGCGCGCGAGTGCGTCAACATCAACCAGTCGCTGCTCACTCTCGGGCGCGTCATCACTGCGCTTGTAGAGCGGCACCCGCACATCCCCTACCGGTGAGTAGCGCGCGAGTGCGTCAACATCAACCAGTCGCTGCTCACTCTCGGGCGCGTCATCACTGCGCTTGTAGAGCGGCACCCGCACATCCCCTACCGGTGAGTAGCGCGCGAGTGCGTCAACATCAACCAGTCGCTGCTCACTCTCGGGCGCGTCATCACTGCGCTTGTAGAGCGGCACCCGCACATCCCCTACCGGTGAGTAGCGCGCGAGTGCGTCAACATCAACCAGTCGCTGCTCACTCTCGGGCGCGTCATCACTGCGCTTGTAGAGCGGCACCCGCACATCCCCTACCGGTGAGTAGCGCGCGAGTGCGTCAACATCAACCAGTCGCTGCTCACTCTCGGGCGCGTCATCACTGCGCTTGTAGAGCGGCACCCGCACATCCCCTACCGGTGAGTAGCGCGCGAGTGCGTCAACATCAACCAGTCGCTGCTCACTCTCGGGCGCGTCATCACTGCGCTTGTAGAGCGGCACCCGCACATCCCCTACCGGTGAGTAGCGCGCGAGTGCGTCAACATCAACCAGTCGCTGCTCACTCTCGGGCGCGTCATCACTGCGCTTGTAGAGCGGCACCCGCACATCCCCTACCGGTGAGTAGCGCGCGAGTGCGTCAACATCAACCAGTCGCTGCTCACTCTCGGGCGCGTCATCACTGCGCTTGTAGAGCGGCACCCGCACATCCCCTACCGGTGAGTAGCGCGCGAGTGCGTCAACATCAACCAGTCGCTGCTCACTCTCGGGCGCGTCATCACTGCGCTTGTAGAGCGGCACCCGCACATCCCCTACCGGTGAGTAGCGCGCGAGTGCGTCAACATCAACCAGTCGCTGCTCACTCTCGGGCGCGTCATCACTGCGCTTGTAGAGCGGCACCCGCACATCCCCTACCGGTGAGTAGCGCGCGAGTGCGTCAACCAGGAAAACAGATGGTGAGCTTCAATTTTGAGTAGCCATAGCTAAGAACCACTCTGATTAGATTAACTTTCAGATAAAAAAAAATTCTTTGAAATTGGTCCATCCGTTTCTGGGCTACGATGCCACAGCACACACAATATCACACTCAATCATACATATTGGCTTTAGAACGTACAGTCAGATGCAGACAGCCTGATTTGCGGACCACATCAGACTAGACAACGGATAAACATACTGCAGATGGACGTGCCGTGCCATCCGCAATTAATTATTATTTACACAACTAATTAAATTCTGTGTCAAACATACGTCGCGTTATATCTCTGCGTCAGCGCATGCTAGTCATGCAGTCACTGACACACTTTTTTAAACTATTTGTGCCAAAGTGAATTTTCATCATTAAAATGGAAAGTCCCTTCTCTAGAAGCACCAGAATTAGCCGAAGCCCCGCTCCACAGAGGTCCAGACAGAACGAAGAAGGTGCTTCAACTCCTTCAAAAGCTGGTATGGAGACAGTTTCAACACCAGAAATTCAAAAGTGGCTTGCCTCAATAGAACAATGCCTAAATGAAATATGCGTGATATCAGGCGAAGGAAAACTTAACACTGAGCAGAAGCTTAAAATAAACAGCATCAGCAGAAACGTCATGGGTGGGGTGTCTCAGCTGGCCGTGCAGTACCAATGCCTCAAACAAAGATATATTACAGCCCAATTGGCCATTAACCAAAATGAGACCACTAATCAAATTGGAGAACAGATCCAAGACCTAAAAGAGTGCATACGTACCGCACCCAATGCCCAAACTCAGAACATATCTTTCGCTGACATTGTAAGAACCAGCAAAAACTCAATTATTCGGCCTCCAAGTACTAGTTCTGTTGTCATTTACCCAGCCAGCAAGGACACGTCTAGCGAAGAAACAAAAAAGCTTATCCAGACGATTATTAAGCCTGACGAACTCAAACTGCACATACGTGGAATGAGAAAAACCAAAGGAGGCGGTGTAATCATCAGTGCTGAAGGTAAAGATGACCTTGAAAAGCTTAAGCAGTCAGAGCAGCTAAAATCATCAGGACTTAAACTTGAAGAGACCACGAAACGAAAGCCGAAAATAATATTGTTAGGAGTGCCTGCCAATACCTCGGAAAAGGAACTGCTAGAATGTTTGTTTGAGCAGAATGTATCTGGAAAACATCAACATATAGAGCGCGAAACTTTTCTGAGCAAAGTGAAACTAAGCCATAAGACCGGTAAAAGAGACTCAAGTCACTGTAACTTCGTACTCGAAATATCCTCAGACCTACGAAAGATACTAATGCAGCAGGAAAGGGTTTTTATGAATTGGACTTCATGCCCCGTTCGTGATTACACTATTGTTACCAGATGCTACAAATGTCAGCAATATGGGCACTCGGCAAAGTACTGTCGAGAGTCGGACTCTACCTGTGGACACTGCGGCTGCGTCGGTCATTCGATTAAAGAATGTCCAAAGCAACAAGACCCTGCGAACTGCGCTACGTGTCGGCGTTACAACAAGCCAAGCCAGCATAAAACAGGAGACGAACAATGCCCGGCCAAAAAAATTGCTGAGTCTAGGTATTTAAATTCTATTGATTATGAGGGCGCCTAGAGCGCCACTTAAATAGTTCAACTAGCACAAAGATGGGAAATGTACCTCCTGACCTTATTAATGACATTGATTGTTCTTACGAATTTGAATCATTTGTTTGTGCCCCACATTCATTTTCGTTACATTCCGCTAATATTAAGAATAGTTATAATATTTTCATGCAGAATATTCGTAGCATTAATTGTAATTTTAATGGTATGTTAGCTCTACTTAGTCAAATCAAAGTAGAAATTGACATGATAGTTTTAACTGAATGCCGATTAACCTCTTCACCTTCAATCCCTCAGCTACATGGCTATGACTCGCACACTACTAACAAAACTAATACGTTACAAAATGACGGTGTAACTTTGTATATTAAAAGTAGTATAAGTAAGGTCACCGTAGAGGAACCCAGCATACTGGATTCAAATTGTCTCATTGCGAAAATAGGTAATGAAACCGCAATTGTAGCCATATATCGTTCACCATCATATCAAGATTTAACAATTTTTTTACAATCACTATGTGACACTTTACAGCAATTATCTTCTTTTAAAAATGTTTATGTCATGGGCGATATAAATATCGATATAAAAACTGGAAATAAAGAAAATAGATCATCACAATATTTAACATCTGTAGCATATCTAGGTTTCCTTCCGACACATTTGCATCCAACTAGGTTGGGTAACTGCTTAGATCATATTTTAGCTAAAAGCACCATTCCATTAAAAACTTTTGTGCTAACCTCTTCTCTGACAGATCACAATTCCTTATTGTTGTGTTTAGAAAAGCGCCATGAAACATCTCACAGTACAAACAAACGTTCAATGCTTTGTACTGAATCAGTAATTCATGACCTTAACAAATTAGACTTGACGACATTTTACGATTCAGTAGATATCAATAAATCGACCGAATTTCTCATATCGGCAATCACTAAAATTATTGAAAACAATACACAAACTGTTTGTTTAACTCGGAGTCGTATTATAAAGAAACCCTGGATAACTCCAGGCCTCCTTCGCTGTATAAGACACAGGGATAAACTACACAAAAAACATACAAAATGGCCAGATAATGAGACGATTAAAATTACCTATTTTAGATATAGAAATTTCTGTAATAATCTTTTGAAGAAATTAAAACGCCAGTATGAACGGGCAGAAATTCATAAATCGAGTCGTGACAAAAAGAAATTGTGGAATGTCATTAAAAATATTACTTACACTACTAACACCATATCATCCGCTCGGCCACTAATTGCTAATTCCGCTACGGCTGCACATTCCGTAAATTTAGTAAATAATTATTTCATTAAAGTAGGTAAAAATCTTGCTGATAAAGCTAAACTAAGTTGCACTCGACCGTTTTTATCGGATCATGCGAAATCACAAACATTACATTCTTTTGCCTTATTTGAAACTGACGAATTCGAAGTAAATCAAATAATCATGACCTTGAGAAATGACTGTGCCACCGGAATTGACAAAATTCCGTGCTCTTTTATTAAACAATTTAAAAACTTCTTACTAACCCCGCTTACATACCTTTTCAATCAGTGCATGACGAAAGGAATTTTTCCGGAAGCATTAAAAAAAGCTATAATACGACCCCTTCATAAAAATGGAGACAAATCCAGTATTAATAATTATCGCCCGATAGCATTATTGCCATCCATATCTAAAATCTTAGAAAGGCTCATCTATAATAGACTTGTAATTTATTTGGAAAAAAATAAGTTATTAGCAGCGCAGCAGTACGGTTTCAGATCAAAGAGGTCAACTGACGATGCTGTACATGAGCTCACCGATTACATCGCAAGGCAATTAGACTCAGGAAAAAAGTGCTTAGTCATCTTCCTTGATCTCGCGAAAGCTTTCGACACAATTTCGATTCCTATACTTTTAGATAAATTATATGATCTAGGTGTAAGAGGTACCCCGCACAGCCTTATCAAAGATTACCTCTCTGATAGGACTCAACGCGTCGCGATAGATGATGTTATGAATGAGGAACTAGTTATCGAAAATGGTGTTCCACAAGGAAGTATACTCGGGCCATTATTATTCCTCACGTACATCAATGATCTATGTCTCATCCCATTTTCTAACAACGGAAGAATTATATCATACGCCGACGATACAGCTTTGCTGTTCAGTTCGTATACTTGGAGTGATGCATTCACGCAAGCCCAACTAGGTTTCGATTTAGTAAATCGCTGACTTAATAATAATTTACTAACCCTCAATGTAGAAAAAACTAAGTTCATAACATTTTCTTATAATTCCCTTTCGCAGCCTCCTCAAAACGCACATACAATTAAAGCTCATTCCTGCTCAAATTTCTTACAGCCATGTGCATGCCCATATTTAAGTAGCACTGACAACTTAAAATATCTGGGAGTCATAATTGATAAACATTTAAACTTTAAAGCTCACGTGGAAGCCCTCATATCAAGGGTCAGAAAGCTGATCTTTGTTTTCAAAAATCTAAGACATGTTGCTGACGGCCCTCTTCTTAAAAATGTTTATCTTGCACTATGCCAGTCATTAATTGCTTACTGTATAACATCATGGGGCGGAACGCATAAAACAACACTTATCAATTTAGAAATAGCTCAAAGAGCTGTCCTGAAAGTGAGCACCTTCCGACCAAAACGCTTTCCCACAATAGAGCTCCTTACTGAATGTGACGTTCTCTCAGTGCGTCAGCTGTTCGTATTACTAACAGTCACCAAAAAGCACTCACTAACACCCTTTAAACCCGAACTTCAAGCCGCCAAACGACGTGCTGATATCGTTTGCCCTTCGGAACTATTCAATAGGGAACACACCCATAAATTATTTTGTTTTATAGGCAGTTTTCTCTATAATCGGATAAATATGTCTCTATGTATTTACCCCATGAATAAAACTTTATGCAAAATAAGATTACAAAAATGGCTCATGGGGAAATCTTACGATGAAACGGAAAATCTTTTAAAGGTAGTAGCATAACTTTAATTTACCTACTTAATACCTGTTTAAGTCCTTAAGTTACATAATGTATTATATAATAATGAACTTTCACTTTCTTCATAATGTATCATTGTTATTGTGTTATTATTAAATTGTCACATAAGCACTAACCTACATAATAAGAATAGATACCTACAATACAAGCAAAATATTTGCTTAGTTTAGGTACAATCACTAACATAGTAGTAAGCATTTATTCAATTTTTACATCAGGTTCTGTATTTTTTTTTTTATGTAATTAGGCTAAGTTTTATACAAATTTATCTTTATCTTTATACATTTATGTTGACTGGCTTGTTTGACCCCCTGTAAAGCTAATGAAGAAAATCAAAATATTTTTTTATCAAGGAATGAATGCTTTAGGCTTTACACTCTATGTGGCCTCTTTAATACAGTTATCTAACTTAAACTTTTTGTGCTAGTGCCATTTCGGAACGTTTTAAATGATTTAATTCATACTTACATACTATCCATACTAATATTATAAATGCGTAAGTTACTGTGTCTGTCTGTCTGTCTGTTAATCAACCACGCCTAAACCACTGATCCAATTTGCATGAAATTTGGTATGGAGATATTTTGATAACCGAGAAAGGACATAGGGTACTTTTTACAAATTTTAAAATCGTGATGAGCTGTTTGTCAGTCTCAATAAAACCCTAAAACGGCTGAACCGATTTAAATAATTTTAGCCTTAAAATATTTGTGGAAGTCCAAGGAAGGTGTAAACGATGAGAAAATATTGATAAATTTCGAATACAGCGTCCAGTCCACTAGTGTTAAATAATTCTTTATTTGAGTATGAAAGTACCAATCCCCGCTAATGCAATTTAATTTTACAGTGAATCAAAACTGACTCGCATCCTCCAAGAGTCGTTGGGCGGTCGCACGAAAACCTCTATAATCGCGACCATATCGCCCGGACACAAGGACCTGGAAGAGACCATGAGCACGTTGGAGTACGCGCACCGAGCTAAGAATATACAGAACAAGCCGGAAGTTAATCAGAAGATGACGAAGAAGGCGATACTCAAAGAGTATGCTGAGGAGATTGACAGGCTCAAACGAGATTTGCAAGCGGCGAGGGATAAGAACGGTATGTGTTTTTTTTAATAGTCCAACATTTTCTTTTATTTTAGTAGGAAAACACTACAGTATCTTAAAATTGGTTGCCTGTAAAGTCGGTATACGGGCGAAAGTTTTACGTGACAACGACTTTGAGTGGTAAAATAATTTTAATGTGAATATTCATTCGTATAACATGAACCGGTGTGTATGCCTATCTCTCTCACTCTCTCTCTCTCGCTCTGTCTCTCTCGCTCTTAGGCGGGTTAACTGTGCTCGAGTGGAAGGGACGCGTGCCTTTCACTTTTTATGTCTGTCTCACTCGCTCTTAGGCGGGCTAACCATGCCCGAGTCGAAGGGACGCGTGCCTCTCACTCGCTCTCATTGTGAGCGCATAACGTGAGCGGAGCGTAACGTAGTTTCTTGAAGTGTCACCCGGCAAACCAATTTATAAGACGTTGTCACGTCAAAAACTAAATTATACGCTAGACTTGTCACTAAACATTATTAGTAACAAATTATGCAGTGTGATTTTAAACTTATTGTTACCAAACCCTCACAATAGACCTCAGAGGAGTGGGTGCGGCTGAAAATCAGCGCTGTCATATGTCAGCAATAGCTGAGCCGCATCCAATTGCTTCCATGTTTATTTTTATTGTAATATTTATTTAAACACCATTAACGTGTTACATGCTTTTAAAGTTATGCACAAACTTTATGCTTAAAATAAAATTATTAAAATAATTTTATTTTTGTAAATAGACTCACAAGTAGCACTTTACACGTTACAACATATAATTTAACCCTATCACCACTTCAGGACAATTTAGGCTAGTGCTGAAAAAAAGCGGCGCAAGAAGCTCAGTCACTATTGTCATTGCCTCTTTCAAATTTGATTTACAATAATTGTAGGATTATGTAAATGTTGATTAAGAATTACAATATCCTGATTTGGAATCACCTAGATAGGTAAAGCTGTGCAAAATACTCACTTATCTCCTTGGTTCCGAATGACCCAGACTGTAGAGATTACATGAAGAAGACCACATATCATTTGTTACATTACCATAGCATTACCTTGCCTGGGTGTTTAAAGCCTAGCCTGGGACTTATCGATTAATCTATTCGAATCTTTAAACTCACTTTAAAATAATGCATACTAACTTTGAACTTTATTTTGTCACTTTTTTAGCACCACAGACACCAGTAATACCATACTAGGATTAAATGAAATATAATTTGTGTTATGTCAAGTGCAATAGCTAAGCCTTTCTAAATACTGCAAGTTTTGTTCCCTTTTTCGATCAATTTTCCTAGACACCAATATTAAAAATTAATAATCTATCAGTTATTAAGGCTAAGCAGATGCACAAAGATAAGAGCTTACTAAGCTAGTTAACATTATGTATTTACATCAACATTTTGTTCACAGGTGTGTACCTAGCCAGCGATACGTTCGCCGAGATGACGCTGAAACAAGAGGAACAACGCAAGGAGATCCAGGAGCTGCTCCTGAAGAAGCGCGCCATGGAGGAAGAACGAGATCGGATGGAGAACGTGTTCGGCGAGATGCACCAGAAGTTGGAGCAGGCTGACCATCAGCTGCACGCCACTAGGAGTCAGCTGAACACGACCAAAGCCAAGCTCGCTGATACAAACAATGTGAGTTCCTATTGTACTGTATTCTGATCTTGATCTTGTGCGCATTGTCCTACGTGAGCAATGCTACATGACAATAGGCATGATGACACCTATCTTAAATATTTTCAAGACCATGGCGTTTAAAAAACATAGCCCCTATGAAGTTAATACAACCAGTATATTTCCAAAAAGCTGTAGAAACCAATTTTTAAACACACAAAACTCAATAAATATTTGGTCAATTGACTCCGATTTCTGATACATGAAAGTGACGTCACGATTTTGTATTCCTATACAAAATCTATGGAGGCAGACCGTTTTGACAGAAACGATTGGTGGTGTCATCTAGGCTATTATGTCAATGTCAATCGCGCCTCGTCACTAACATGTACATAAATTTGAGAGTCTGTTGTTTGTAGCTCTCGTAGGGCAACGGGTAAGCTTGTGTGGGATACACATATTTACATTATTTAATTATTTATAAAATACTTAACACTAACACTTATAAATTTATTTAATACTTATTTAACCTATATAATACAAAACACTTACATACTAAACTCATTCAAAATGCTTAAACACTAATATTTACATCTGAACACAAAACATAATTAAAATTAATTACACAAGCAAACCCGAATGATACCCGTATACGGCGAGCGAAATACATCGCCGCGTGATAAGAACTCGGCACTGATCGGGAGTGATCGTGCGAGCTCGCGGCGAGCGCTCGCTAGTCGAGAGAACGCACTATAGCGCAAGACCCGTGTCGCTCGATGCGCTGCGGTCTGAACCTACCTACCGCGCGCGGCTACGTAACCAGTTTTGTAAATTCGTATTCGTCACTATCTGTTTGTTATTGTTTCGTGTCTACTTTCATTCTTCGTATGACTCTGTGACTCTTTCTGTACTCCTTCTGTTCTTTCTTGTGTAGTTGTAAAATAAATTGTTTTAACCGTGATTCCGGACTACGTTATTTACCTAATAAAACCTACACACATAAAATAAACCGGAGCAGCAGCCCCGCTACTCCCATACTTGCTCAGGCTAACAAAGTGTATAGGCCGACAAGATCGTGCGCGGTCAGTTATAGTTCGACTCGATCGTCAATGATAATCCTAAGGGGCGACAAAATGGAGCAATCTTGTGTTACTTTACTCCCCCTGAAAAATTTTTCTTCTCGGTCGTCAAACTCTGAGTAGAGTGCTCGTGGTCGCCTTTTAAGGATTGGTGACACCCTTCATAATCCTTCGCCATTCTTCTCGCGTCCCAGCCCTTCTTGTACATTCATGGAGTGGACAGAAGCAGTGGAAGCGACTTTACTATATACTATGTTATAGGTTGTGTCTACAGTTGAAGGATGTGTTGAGTGCTAACGATTTGCGAGGGAAATTATTGTAAGAAACAAACCCGCTGTATGCCGTTCTAACACTGACGGTTGATAACTGCTTTATTAATGCTAATGAACGTGTATTTATAATGAACTTATTGATTGTAAATACTCGATGCTCGTTGAGGCACAGATTACTAAATAGTTACTACGTAACAGATAAATCACTCCATAGAAAAATTTCGATACCTACAGCGTTAATAGACTACTTTTTCTGCCGCGTACAATAATGCACCTGCAGCTCTGAGTATAAAGTCACTATTGCTTTGCAGCTGCGCGAGACCACGTGACGTGAGACCGAGTGACAATCGAACTAGGGTTGACACTTTCGGTAAAAATATTTCAACCACATTTTTCTAAAATGGTATTTGATTGACTGTTTTTGAAATAATATAACATTATTGAATAACAAATGTGAAATAAGACATTCAGCCTGTACAAGGTATAGCAAGCGAATTATGAGCTACTTAATTGTGACTCTTGTTATCTCTTTCTAAAACGAATCTGTCATTTGTGGAATCTGTCGTTTGTAGATTATTAGTAGGTAGGTATATTTCGAGAATCGGTCAATTTTATTGTCAACTATGTAGGTACCTACCTACCTACCTAGTCATTTCGCTAATTAATTAGTCATTAGTCGACTAAACCACCACGTCGAGTAGGTAGGTAGGTAGGTACACACAGTTCGTAGGTGGTGCGCAGCCCATAAAAAGTAGACTAATAGGTATAATAGGTACTTAGGTATTATTTCGATAAAGTAACTGACCTACGTTTCACTGTAGGTTTTACAATTTAATTCAATAAAGCCGAACCCCAATTTACCTGAATTTATCCAATTTACCTACGTAGGTACCACCTACTAATTTGTTAATTTTTATACTTTGTAAATAAATAACTAACTTACCGGGTAATAATTACATTTTCTTCATTAGCTGGTAGACTAAAAAAAAAGCGTTTTATTTCTCTTAGTATTCGACCTACACTCATCAACAGCACATAAATTTCCACCACCAGAAGTCATTTTTCTTAAATAAAGCTAACGTTTAACAAGCACAGATTATTTATTTGGTTCGTATGAAAACTAAATTGATCGTAAGCGTAACACGAATAATTATAGTGCGTCGTGAGCGCGTCCGACGGTTGTTGGCAGCCCACTGAATTCGCACCGACTTCGGTGCGGGCGAGAGTAGGCTATTACCGCGCGCAAGTACATCGAGTGAGAGAGGCCTGGTAGAGGGTCCATCGGTCAGCCGCTGTATGTGGGTCGCTGATGCCGCTCCGATGTTGGGCAGTGATATTAATATTCGCTTTGCTCCAAACAGATGCTGGAAACCACTCGGCTGCACTACGAGGAGCAGCGCCACCTCGTGAGTGTGCAGCAGCAGACCGAGCAGAAGCTGAGCGAGCAGGCGCGGCTGCTGGCCGCCGCCGCCGCCGCCGCCGCCACGCACGCCGCGGCTCTACACGAAAACGTCGATAAGAGAAAGTACGTGCACCTCGTGTGTATTTTTGAAATATTCTTAAAAACAGCTCGCGAGTCGGGAAGTTTTTTTATTTATTTGTTAAGTATTTTTTTGCGTTCACAACGCTATTTTAAATTTCGAAAAAATAAATATTTCTCAACAAGCACACCAATTCTCTAGTCCCAAAGTAAGCTACGAGGCTTGTGTTATGGGTACTAGATAACGGATATACATACTTAAATACTTTTTTTTTGTAAATAAATACATATTATAAATAGAAAACACCCAGACCAGTACAAACACACATGTTCATGCACACTTATGCTTGTACTGTGCGGGAATCGAACCCGCGACCCTTGGTTTAAAAATTCTTTTCGGCTCCGGTCATCGGGGAGGAATAATTTTATAAGTGTTATATCTTTTCGAAGTTTTTTTATTTTCTATATGAGATAGGTTTGCTCTTGACCCAATACTAAGCCCGATAGGCAGAGACTGAGTATACGATGGAGCGAGCTCACTTAGAAGATGCCTGTTCACTCTAGATTTGAAGGTTACTAGGTTATAATGGCAGGAAAACACTGACGCAGGTAGTGAGTTCCAATATTTTGCAGTGCGCATCTGGAATGTAGATGACAAGCGCTTGGTTCGTATCAGTGGAACATTGACACGGTACGGATCCCGCTGTACGTATGGTGGTCCGATAGTAAAAGGGGGCCGGCGGAATAAGTTGGTGTAGATCATGACGACATTCGCCGAAGTAAAGCCTTTAAAAGATCGACAAGCAGGCGACTCTGCGGCGATGAGCCAAGCTTTGGAACTGCGTGCTTACAAGCCTCTTGTCACCAAGTTGTCGGTGTTACACCCCCGTGCCTCGGTGCGCACGTTAAGCCGTTGGTCCTGCGCCTGATCTCTCTCCGGTCATGTCGGATTGCCGTCTCACCGAACTTTGAGAGTGATGGAACAGTGAGTGCACCTGTGTATTGCGCTCACACTTGTGCAATAATAATATCTCCTGCGTAGTTGGCTGATCTCTGTTGAGATTGGCCTCCGTGGTCGAATTATTATTATTTTTGAAATATTTGTCTACTGTATATAATGTTATATTCGTGTGGAGCGTTGTTTTTTTTTTGGATTGGTTATTAGTGGCGGAGCGGTAAGGGGTGGTAGACTAGGGTTATTCTGACAGATATCACTACGAGTCCTTAACCTTTTATAAGATGTTCCTACTAAGGAGTGTAATAAAAGAATCGTTAACACAAAAAAACCAATTAGATTACTTATTTGCAAAGCATATTAGCTTCAAAAGTGTTTCTTTCGGATGTTGTAGGTATGTTACCGCAACATTAAGCAATTTAACATTTATATGAGCTCTGTAGCATAAATGTAATGTAATAAGTAGTTGGTTATCCAATAAATAAAATAAATCATTGATGAATCATGGCTAGCAGCAGCTTAAAGAGCACTTAAAGAAATTCGGACCGATGAGTAAGTGTCACGGTAGCTTAATTGGGAGAACAATCGCCCGGATTGCTAGCGGTGCAGGTTCGAGTCCCGCCTGTGGCACTCCATTTTACTTTAACTGTGTTTTAATTTCACATTGTAACAAAAATTGCACTGCTAATGCTGAAAAATAAAGTAACTTAGTCCTAAGTAGTAACCACAAAACATTTGCAGAACCGTGGAGTCCAGGAACCTGGAGCTGACCCGCAGCTTCCACTCGGAGTCGTCGCAGCGCCGCGCACAGATCACGCACGGGGTGCAGCAGTTCACCGACTCACTACTCCAGACCTTGAACGGACTGCACTCTACGCTTGGTGAGCTTCTCCACTTTGCTAACATTCATTTTCATTAAAATTTACCTGACAAAACGCCTGACTTATATTGCGTTACTCTGTATGCAAACCGCACAGGTTTGCAATAGAGTAACCCAATATAATACCTTTTATTACCCTATGTTTGCCTGTTATCTACTTTGTATCTACTTTGATGGAATCAGGCGAAAAAGAGGATTATTTTGCTTTAAATTCCCACTAAACGACGCCAGCGCAGGAACCAAAATACATCCAACCTGAAACAGCTAGAACTGGAAGTCGCAGGACTTTAAATATCTACAACTCACAACGTGAAACAGAAGATGCACCTGGAATCACAACACTGACAATGGCGAAACGCGTCGAGTGTTTGTTGGTGACAGTGTTGTGATTCCAGGTGCATCTTCTGTTTCACGTTGTGAGTTGGAGATATTGTAACTCCTGCGACTTCCAGTTTAGCTTTTTCAGGTGATTACAGTTGGATGTATTTTGGTACCTGCGCTGGCGTCGTTTAGTGGAAATTTAAAGCAAAATAATCCTCTTTTTTAGCTTTTGTTTCTACGTTTCCTCGTGTGATTAAGAGCTGAGCTAGTTAAAATTAAATCACTTATTTATTTTCAGACAACTTCACCTCGAACACTATAGAAGAACAGGAGAAGAATAAGAACAAATTAACTGAATTAGTACAAAAACTAGTCGACGCTACGGCAGAGGTATGTCTTTTAATAAATTATATACTTTATTCAATCAATCTTACTGTTAAAGATGAATTGATAATTTTATATTTTACGATTTTTTATATTTCTTACTAATGGTTAAGATTGCAATTGAAACACGCGTAATACTTGTTGAGACTGCCTCGCTTCTGCAGTGCCTCAGGCATGTTTGGTGAGGCACGGGTCAACTGCTTTTTTGCCACAATGCGCAAAAAGTTCGCTTCACTAGTGCGCAGAGTCAGGGGTTGTGGCAACGACATCCTGGCCATGATTGCGAGCCGGCTCGATTGTGTATACGTGAATCATTGCTGCGCCACTGCTTATGGAATGAAGCAGCGATGATTCTCGTATAGTAGCAATCACAAGTCATATTTAATCAAAATATATTTCTGACTAACCTTAGTTGTTTAAGTTTAATTAATGTTACTAACAACTATTATAATACCTTAACTAATGTTAAGGTATTATAATAATAATTAAGAATTTTATTATTATTATTATAATAATACCTTAAATTCATGTACATGTACATTTTTATATTAATCAAAAAATGTGTTGGTAGGCGCATAACTCAAGAACGCCTGATTCAATGTAGCCAATTCTTTTTTTATGATATTCCTTAAAGTATGGAGATGGTTCTTACGAAAAAAATTTGAATAAAACAACGGATAGGATAATGTCTGATAGTTTAAAATATAATTTCAGTGTTGTAATTATAGTGTTTAAAATATTTATTGTTTTTTTACGTTTTAAGCTATTGCAAGTACAAAAGCAGTTTTGCTTGCTCATTCTCCTAGCCTTTACTGGTAGGCCTTTTCTTTGTATCAAGCTAATCTTGCTAAACCAGAGTTCCAATATTTGAAAAAGTTCTCAAATAATTATTGTGAGTAAAATTATATTTCCTTTACAGATAAAATCGTTAACAGCATCAGCTCAAGCCACCTTCCAATCGGCGGCTGACGGTCACCGATCCCAGCTGCAGCAGGCGTTGGCCATCCACACTCAGGACCTGGAACGCTTTGTGGGCGTGTTCGTGTCCACGCTGTGGGCGCACGTGGGTCGGACTAGGGAGATCGAAGTCGCTAAGGAGGTGGACAAGTTTGTGCAGCAGTGGGTGAGTAGATAAGCTTACTGGTTGTCTTTATATATGGTACCAGACGGCCTGGCAGATGTTGTCGGGTTAGTTATTCTTAAAAAAAATATTATAAGTAACTTGCCAAGATTCCTGTTTTATACCACGAGAGTATTTAATCGGGAGAAAAAGTATCCTACCACCCAAGTCAGCTCATACCCTGCATGTATACCTAATTTCATTAAAATCTCTTCAGTAGTTTTAGCGTGATTAGGATTCGGAATGCTTTGGGGGTCTGTTGGTGTCCACGCTGTGGGCAAACGTGGGCCGCACTAGGGAGATAAAAGGCGCTAGGGAGGTGGACAAGTTTGCGCAGCAGTGGGTGTCGAATGATCAGCGTATGTGTGTACCTACTCCAGGTAGATGAATAAGAAGCAAAATTTGAACAGTATTACGTTTACTATGAAATTACAAAGCAGTGGAATAATGACGCCGCGACAATATGTTTATCCGCGAAGAAGAGGAGGCTCGCACGACTTTATATAATTATGGCCCCTACGGGGAGCACCCCCCCCCCCCCCGCGCGGGGAGATTTTTTGTGATTAAAAACACATGGTATTTCTTAAAATGTTAAAAGTCATGAACTTCATCCAAAATTAGCAATATTTTTCAACTAGTAGTTGGCATTAGGTTTTGACTTACAGGATTAATTCCAATTAAGCAGAACTTAAAATAATATTAATGTGTTTATTTTCTTTACTTAGTTCAAACATTACACTAGTTAATTAGTCTTCATTTAAGCATTGTGCCTGTGTTTGAAGACTCTGCTTTTCTTTATCTAAAATTGTTATACTTTAACCAAAACTTAAGTTATTACATTATTTTGTTTACGTATAATAATTACAGTAATATTGTGTGTGTGTGTGTGTTGAATGAAAGAAAGAATTGAGGTCGAATTTTTTTTTTATAAACTAGCTTTCCGCTAGCGGATTCGCATGCGTGGATTTCTGTTATCTAATATTATTAACATACAGAGAAACCTTCCTTTTGAATCACTGTATTTTTTAAAAAAATACATCAATATCCGTTGAGTAGTTTTAAAGATTTAAACACACATACATACTTATTATAAACATAGTGACAGATGCGTCAATCGACTTTGCTTTACATTATGTAGTGATATAATGTTTATTTTGTTGCACCACTAGTATGTAGGTATATCTATAGTGCGTGCTACGACACCACACGAAAGTTCACGATTAAACCAGTGCGATTCGAACAGCTCAGTGTTTCACTTGTGTCCACGTATATACCAGTGGCGGCGTCGGATTACCCACATTTGAGAAAAAATGGCCTCAAATTCGGTGACTTTTGGAATTCTTTCCAATTTTGACCACGAAACGCAAAATTGGGCAACTTATAGAAGTCGATTGCAGCAGTGGTTCATTGCAAATGGAATTGATGACACGTCGGACAAGGGAGGTGTGAAAAGACGAGCGATTTTACTGAGCGCACTCAACGAGAATTCCTACCAATTGGCCAGTAACTTGATTTTACCGAAATCACTAGAATCGGTAAATTATGAAGAAATTGTGGAAGTGCTAAGCAAGCATTTCACTCCAAAAAGATGTGGTTTCGCGGAGCGACATTATTTCTACATGGCGGCGCAGCGGCCCGGCGAGACGCACCCACAGGGGGCCGCCAGGGTTAGAGGGCTAGCGGCGCATTGTAATTTCAAGAACCTGGAATAGGTGCTGTTGGATAAGTTCGTGGTGGGAATGTGTCAAGGTCCGGAACGAGAAAAACTTTTCGCTATGGAGATCGAGAAGCTGTCTTTAAGGGAGCAGTAGACTTGGCGGAAAGCGTGCGCTGCGCACGCGCGGCAGCGGCGAGCTCGTCAGCGGGGACGGCGGGGCACCGTTTTCAAAATTGGCGATAAAATAACAGCTAACGGCAAATCTAGAGTTAAGTGCTCAGTGTGCGGTAGAAAAAATCATAAAGCGAGTGAATGTCGATTCGCTAACTACAAGTGTAATAAGTGTAATGTGAAGGGACATCTGCGTAAAATGTGTAAACAAATTAAATACGTGGAGTCGGCGGAGGTGAGCGGGGACGAGGACGACGGTATGTTTTTTAATATTCGTTCATTGAATGGCGCGCCAATGAGGCAAATGGTCTCCGTAAACGGCATCGAATTAAATTTTGAGATTGACAGTGGTTCATCGGTTACGGCAATATCCAATAAAACTTATTCAAAATTGTTTAATGACATTACTCTTGAGCCTTGTAAGAAAAATTTAATCAGCTATACGGGTACGGCGATAAAAAGCTTAGGCATAGTGTGGTAGCCAGTTACGTACTCAACAATAACAAAAACGCTTGAAGTGTACGTGATAGACAAAGGGGGCCCCCCAATTTTAGGACGTGATATTATTGCGTTGTTTAATTTAGAGTTATCCCCAATTAACTTTTGTAACGATTATCCCCAAGACTTAGAATTTAAATCTCTTTTGGAAAACTTTTCAGAAGTATTTTCAGATCAAATTGGATGTTTTTATAAATATAAAATAAAGTTACAATTAAAAGAAGGGGCTAAACCGGTTTTCCTAAAGCCTCGTCCTGTCCCGTTCTCACTAAGAAATAAAATTGACGAGGAACTCACTAGGTTAACCAGATTGGGCATCATCGAGCCGATACAATGTTCCGAATTCGCATCCCCGATTGTACCGGTGCTTAAAAACGACGGCTCAGTCCGCCTCTGTGCCGATTACTCACGCACTATTAATAAACAACTTGTACTGGAACAATACCCATTGCCTACAGTACAGGTGTACGAAGTACAGTGAATTCAATCACGAGCGCGCGCGGTCAGCATTTTCGCTTTGACCCAATTATTGCGTTTTAGTGGAAAATTATTATAAAGACAGTTCACGATCGGTCACCAACCGCGCCGCGTGTGCTCACACCATTAACCATTACCATTTTTACCAATTAATATACCATTTAACATTCAAAACGTCTTTTACCATTTTAACCATTTTATTTGTTGGACTTACACCCGACAAATTGGTCCTTCGAACCTTCGGAAAGGTGGGACCTGCCGCGTTTTGGACCATACACGTGTCAGTGACTGTCTTTCTGTGTAACCAGCACCAATAACCAATTTGAACCAATCAGTGAATAACTATTTTGAACCAAGCAGTGAAGTGTATTGTGAATACTTATCTGGATTACCATTTCACCACTACAAGTCTACGAGCTACCAACCATCGCCTACATCGAGTTACCAGCCATCACCGACCACGGTTTACCAGTCACCAGCTATCACCATTTATAACCAAGTAAGATCTTTCCATTTTTAATAACCAAACCTCAAGATGTCTACGACTACTGAATTGTTTGCTGCTCAGCGAGAGATTATGGAAAATATGGACAAACTCTATGTTAACTTCAAAAAGGAGGGAAGAGATAGGCGAACCTCTGATAGCATTAAACGTCGCTTACAATCACTTGATAACTTTTGGAATGAATTTTTACTTAACCACAATAAATTGATATCTTTGTGTGATGAAACCGAAGACGATCAATACTTCGAGAATGACTCTCATACAAAAACCAAAACTTTTTATGACGATGTTAGAGCACATTTATTGAAATCCTTAAGTGAGATTCCCACTCGTACACCATCACCACGACTTGAGCAATTATTACCACCATCGCAACAACCAATCGCACAACCAAGTACTTCTAAGGATGATATGTCAACACCAGCAACCATACCAAAAAAGATCTTACCATTACCGCGTTTTGCTTTTCATGAAGTCGATAAACCCGATAAGATTGATGAGATGATGAGAAAACAGCAGAGTAATTTTAAAGCTCTTGCGAGAACAATTTCTCAGATCAACCTCAATGTTTTAACTGAGAAATGGGAATTTCAAGATATTTTAAAAACCATTGAAACACGTTGGCATGCAATTGATACTCTTCACTGGGAAATCGACAGCAATTTGCAAGTAGTCGACAAAAAATATGACGAGTTATTTAGTAGCTATGAACATGAATATAACGACATTAAGAAGCTTATTAACCATAGGATGTGGGACGCAAACCACAGAGATAACTCAACACCAAAAATAGATATACCTATTTTCTCCGGCAACTACCAACAGTGGAATTCATTCAAAGACCTATTCCTAGAAGGCATCCATAAAAACAGGTCAATGTCACAAGCTCAAAAAATGCAGTTTTTAAAGGGAAAACTCCGAGGAGAAGCCGAAAAGCTTATCCAGCACCTTCAGATAAGCTCAGAAAATTACCAAACCTGCTGGGATATTTTGAACCATAGATACAATAATAAGAAATTAATTTTCAACTCTCACATGGATGTTCTTATGTCTATACCAGTTATGCATCACCAAACAGCATTAAACATTAAAAGGCTTCACGATACCACGAATGAATGCCTAAATGCAATTAAAAATCTAGGAATAGATATATCAACATGGGACCCGATGATTATTTATCTCCTTGCGCAGAAGCTGGACGCCGAGACGTACAGTGATTACATAGAGTCATTACCAGAGCCACGAGATTTACCATACTTGCAGGATTTTTTAACCTATTTGGAAGGAAAATTCATTGGCTTAGAAACCGCTCGTCGCAAAACTGAAACAGCTAAACATGCGCCACCATCTTATAATCAACAAAATCGATTAAGCCAGCCATACCAACATGCCCGTAGCAACCAGTTTAGGAAACCAAGAGATGCTGCTGTCAACCAACCTAGAGAAGCTACTTCCATTCACCAAAGACCGCTTTTTTACGCAAATCGACCAAGCAACTTCAATGCTACACCAAATAGATACATAGAAAACAAACCATTTATCAACTACTCTACTACCAAGATGTATGATCAAACGAACCAAAAATGTGTAATTTGTAATGATCATCATGCGCTCTTTACATGCACCAAATTCCGTCAGTTAAGCCACCAAGAAAAACGGAAATTGATTTCGCAACATAACATCTGCAAAAACTGCTTATTGAACCACAACGGCAAAGAATGCACATCGCAAAAAACATGTCGTCATTGCAACGAAAATCACAATTCATTATTGCACAATACCTACGCGATGACCATCAGCCCTGTTACCAACCAAATACCTGACCAACTAAAAAGTGTGTCACACGTGACGAATGATCAACCATCAATCACTGAAATCTTGTTAGCCACCGCAAAGGTTAACGTGTTAGGAGCTGACGGAACCTATAAAACAATGAGAGCCCTAATTGACCAAGGGTCTCAGACATCGATTATTTCAGAAAACGCAGCACAACAACTTGGTATACAACGCCGCAGTTATAAAGGCGCTATTTTCGGCATAGGGGAGAGAGAAAGTTGTTGTAAAGGCACAATGAATATTACTATTTCCTCATTACATAATGATTTCACCACTAACATTGATGTATTAATAATGAAAAATCTTATCAAAAAGCTACCAAACCAATCCTTCACCAAACCATCATGGCCATATCTTGCAACCATACCACTAGCAGATCCTGAATTTAACCAAAGCCGCCCTGTTGACCTACTACTAGGCGCAGACGTGTACTCTGAGATTATGTTACATGGAATCATCAAAGAAGATCAATCACGACCTATCGCGCAACAAACACAATTAGGATGGATATTGTGCGGTAGTGTGCAATCATCATATTACTGTAACGTTATATTGAACCACTGTGACGAAATTAAAAAGTTTTGGGAGATAGAAGATTTGACTGACGGACCAGATAACCAATCCAGTGAAGATTTATACTGCATACATCAATACCAGAGTGAAACCAAACGCCTACCAGATGGCCGTTACGTCGTAAGATTACCAATGAAACCAGATGTAAAGGAAAAGTTAGGAGAATCAAAAGGAAAAGCCATTGCGCAATTTCACCAATTAGAAAGGAAATTTAGTAAAAATAATCAAATAGCAAACGATTACAAAAAATTCATGAATGAATATTTTGATCTTGGCCACATGAAAATAAGCCATAAACACACATTAGAATGTTTTTTACCCCACCATTGTGTTTTACGCTCGGAATCCACCACAAGTGCAGTTCGTGTCGTATTCAACGGATCAGCAAAAACATCGACTGGGTACAGTGTGAATGACCTCATGTATAGTGGACCGAACTTGCAACTTGATTTATTATCCGTAATAATTAAATGGAGACAGTATAAAATAGCATATGTTGCAGACGCAGAGAAAATGTATCGCCAGATAATAGTTAATGAAAATGATCAATGTTACCAGAAAATTATATGGAGAGATACACCAAGCGAGCCCATTCGAGAATACCAACTTACGACTGTAACATATGGAACGAAGGCGGCACCATTTCTAGCGTTAATGACCATGAGACAGTTAGCAAAAGATGAAGCCTATAGGTACCCGGAAGCGGCCAAAGCTGTAGAAAACAACCTGTATATGGATGATTTATTGCACGGACAACATGACCTAGAAACTGCGAAACAAGTCAAGGACGAATTGATAAATTTATTCAAAGCCGGCGGATTTAACCTACGTAAATGGAAATCAAACGAACCTCAACTATTAGACCAACCAAATGATAAGGAAAACTCTTTTGAATTCAAGTTGCTGGAGTCAACCAAAACTCTTGGGTTAAAATGGGAACCAATAAATGACCAATTCACATTTGAAATCAAGATTCTACCATCACCAAACCAAAATATTACCAAAAGAGAGCTTCTCTCCGAAATATCAAAAGTTTTTGACCCTCTGGGGTGGCTCTCACCTGTAACCACCAAATTAAAATTATTATTCCAGTTAATATGGGAAGTAGGACTTAACTGGGACGACGCCGTACCAGAAAATATCAACGAAGAGTGGAACCGTTATAAGCTAGATCTGCAACACGTAAATAACATACAAATACCAAGATGGCTAAAATGCAAGAAAAATGATAACATCGAGCTACACGGATTCTGTGATGCTTCAACCAAGGCATACGCCTGTGTTATTTACTGCAAGACACAAAGATCTGTAGTCATCGTCGCCGCCAAATCTCGCCTAGTACCAGTCAAAAAAGACGTGACCTTACCAAGATTAGAGTTGTGCGCAGCTCAAATTATGACTAAATTAATGAAAATAGTGCAATCATGTCTCGGTGACCACAACGTAAAGATCTTTGGGTGGTCTGATTCCACAGCTGTGCTCGGGTGGATCAACGGCGAACCAAGCCGCTGGAAGCCTTTTGTAACCAACAGAGTTAACCAAATCAAAGAGATTGTACCATCTGATCGTTGGAACTACGTTAAGTCTGACGAAAACCCTGCAGATTGTGCAAGCCGAGGAATAACAGCATCACAGCTCAATAACCATCCGATTTGGTGGAGTGGCCCTAACTGGCTCTCAAGTTTTGATGAAGACGTTAACCAGAAAAAACCAGAGTATATTACACACGAGGAAATTAAAAAACAATACCAAATTAATACAATTACTAAGAAATACGAGAACGACATCATCGGTAACCTGATCAACAACAATAGTAAATACTTACGAACGTGTCGAGTCCTTGCGTGGGTACTACGAGTCTTCTCACGTGACCAAAACAAACCAGCCTACCTAACTATTGCGGAATTAAAAAGAGCAAGTGAAAAATTAGTACACCATGTGCAACAAATTGAATTTTGTGAAGAAAAGGCAAACCTTCAAAAGCAAACTAACTTACACACCAAAAGCCGTTTATTACCATTGAACCCATATTTAGACCCTGAAGATTTGTTGCGAGTCGGCGGAAGAATAAAACACGCAAACATTAATGAAGAAATGAAACATCCTATCATATTACCAAATAATAACCATCTGACTGACATGATTATTGATTATACGCATGAATTAACTCTACATGGCGGGCCGCGACTTACCTTAGCTTGGTTGAGAAGAAAATATTGGATTTTAGGTGGAAACAACGCAGTAAAGAAGCGTTTACGTAATTGTGTCACATGCCGGCGAACAAAGTTTGAAACACAAAACCAACTCATGGGAGACCTACCAGCTTCGAGAACAAACCAAACCAGACCATTTTACCATACTGGAGTAGATTTTACTGGATATGTAGACGTAAAAAGTAACAAAGGCCGCGGAATAAAATGCACCAAGGGCTATATAGCTGTGTTTGTATGCCTGGCAACCAAGGCAGTGCATCTAGAGCTGGTGTCTGACCTCTCTTCGGCAGCGTTTTTAGCTGCTCTAAGAAGAATGGCTGCACGGCGTGGAGCCCCGCGGCATATGTACAGCGATAATGGAACCAACTTTGTGGGAGCTAACAACACCATGCAAAAAGAGTACGTCAATTTACAAGAATTACTTAATGAAGAAGATTACCAAACCATGGCAGATATGCAACTGGAGTGGCACTTCAATGCGCCCTCTTGGCCAAGCGCTGGAGGCATTTGGGAGCGAGCCGTCCAGAGCCTTAAATACCATCTACGTAGAGTGCTCGGCGACCAAAAACTTACCTACGAAGAATTTATGACCCTATTAACACAAATAGAAGGCTGCCTAAACACACGACCATTGTGTGCCATTTCTGAAGACCCCGATGATTTAGACTTTTTGACACCATCACATTTTCTTGCCAGTGGACCATTATTAACCATAATAGAGACAGAGAAAGATGAACGTACAAGATGGCAACTTGTTCAAAAACTTTACAACGACATATGGAAACGATGGCAGTCCGAATATTTAACCCAATTAAATGCAAGATCAAAGTGGCGCCAAGCAAACATAAATCTTAAAATCGACGATATTGTGATCATTCAAGATGTTCATATATCCCCGGGAAAGTGGGCCCTAGGGCGAGTGTTAGATGTTCATCCCGGAAGTGACGGTCTAGTAAGAGTAGTCACCTTAAAAACCAAGAATGGAATTATAAAAAGACCAATTACCAAACTCTCAATGCTACCAATCTTCGAGGAAAAAAATAATAATAATAATAATAAATAATAATAAATTGTATTTATTTTCTTTCACAAAAAGCCTTACAATTAAGGAACATATGCATTGTAATATTACTAGATTGTGAAAGACTGGTGCCTGAAATAGGTTCAAACAAACCTGTTCTACAGGTCACCAGGCCTCCCTCGCAGGTAATACAACTAAAATATAACATTTTTTTTTTTTTTTTATATTTGTGGAGAGCATGTAACATCATGTGTTAGTGATGTGGTGATGATGATGCTGATGATGATGATGTGTGTGTGTGTGTGTGTGTGTGTGTGTGTGTGTGTGTGTGTGTGTGTGTGTGTTTGAGCTGTGTAAAAGCGTTAGTAACATTGGGGAAATTATGAGATGTGAAGCTGTGTGTAAACAAATAAAATTAAATGTATCTTTTAATAAAATTAAATCAATAGGCATAACAACCTTTCCGTCTCATTATAATTTAGGGACTTTAAATATTCTGTGACAATTTTTTTACATTTAGATTTAAGGAGAGGATAGATATTGAGTTTTTCATTAATTTTGTTGTAGAGAAACGGACCAAGAAAACAGAAAAAATTGTTAGAAAACGCAGTTTTGAAAGAAAGTTTAGGACACACAGGGCCAGTTCGTCTTTTACCTTTTAACAGCTCGGGGTCGTAAACCAACTGGGAGTGTTTTTTTAAGATTGCTTTTAATATGAAGGATTTTCTAACGGAGAGAATTCCCCAATCTTCATAAAGATCATCGGTAGGATGGCGCAAGGGAAGTCCTGCCGCCACTTTGAGTAGAGCACGCTGGGACCGCTCCACATTCATGAAATGCGTTTTGTCAGAACCTCCCCAGGCCAAGATACAGTACTCCAGAAGGGAATGACTCACGGCATAGTAGACTGATTTAATAATCTGGCGATTTGCCACGTTCTTAAGCGCTTTGAAAATATAGATAAGCTTGCGAAGTCGTGCAGAGAGCAAATTAATATGCGACTTAAAACGAAGGGTTTGATCAATTAGGACTCCCAGATACTTAATACAGTCAGTGCGTTGTACCGCGGGACATAGGCAGCGGTCAGATAGTACTTGAGTACCACAGCCATGGGCAATGATGCTAAGTGTCGGAGGCGGTAAGTAATTCGTAAAATCAACCAACTTTACCATCTAACCAAAACCATTCAAAAGTTGCACCAGAACCAATTATAAACCAAGAAGAACAACCTCCACGACGACGAAGACAGACTCGAAAATGTAATCTTATAACCATGGCTCTTATGCTCATCATGATGTTAGTCACACCATCTCAGGCTAACTTTAACACAACGAGCTTACGCAGTAACCAAACCATTTATTTTGATAATATCAGCAGACTGAGATTGATTAGAGATGAGTGGAAACTTGTAGTATTTTATGATATGAACGCTTATTGGGAAGGTATATCATTAACAAAGAAATACATAGAACATTTGGAGAATGTGTGTTTGAAAATACAAACAATATCACACTGCCAACTAGTCTTACTACATTTACACCATTGTCAGTCAGAATTAGAACATTACAACGAAATCTTATCTAACCATGGGCAACTACCAGAAAACCATAACCGAATTCGCCGTGGCCTTGTGAATGCAGTCGGCTATGTAGCGAATAGTTTGTTTGGAGTCCTTGACGACGAATTTGCACAACAGTACAAAAAAGATTTGACAACGCTAAGAAGCAACCATAAATATTTCAACCAACTATTAAAAAACCAAACATCCATCATTGAATCAGAGTATAACGTAATCAAGAGAATGGAAACTTCTATTAGGCAACAACATAAAACATTTAACCAACATCTAAATAAATTATACAACCTAAATGACCAAATGCAGAAGCAAATACAACAAAATACTCTAACAAATGAATTCGCACTATCATCTATTACAGCAAATAGTATACTTATGAACCTGAAAGATATACAACAAATGTTATTAAACACTATCACAGATATTTTTCATGGCAAATTCAACATACATTTAATACAACCACAACAACTAGCAAAAGAACTGCTGATGATCTCAGGTCAAATTTCAAAGGAATTATCATTACCAATTAACAACGTTCAGACAGATTTGACCAGTATTTACCATTTGTTAACTGTAAAAACCAGATATACAAACGAATATCTCATCTTCGAAATTAAAATACCACTAGTCGACAGAGATTACTTTGACCTTTACAAATTAATACCTATACCTAAGAAAATCGGTAATGAGATGCAGAAAATAGTACTATCATCCAATCTCTTGGCTATTAATATTCAAAAAGACTTACAAATACCATTTCTAGAGACTCAATTAAGTCAATGCATAAACTCCGATACAGATACGTTACTATGTGCCCACCAAATACCTATCTCAATTACCAAAACGGAGCTGGGTTACTGTATTACGGAAAAAAGATCATTAAGTTGTAAGACAGAAAGCACAAAGTGCAAAAACACTTGGGTACAATTACATAAAATAAACAATTACTTGTACTCATGTTGCGGTCAATGCTCGATACAAATCATATGTGAATCTCAAATTACCATTGAGCGATTAGACAAGGCCGGGATACTCGTACTGGGAAACGGATGCGTCATTAAAGACGAGGAAATCACATTGCTGTCACAAAAGGAATCAACGAACGATATCAAAATGAAACCCGATATACTGCATATTGAAATACCGACGATTAATAATATTGTAAACATACCAATGCCGCAACCTATTTACGAAGATGCAACCACTTCAACAAACATTGAAATGGAATTAAAGAAAATCGGAGAGACGATTAACCAAGTCAAGAATGGAACGAGATCTATTACGGAAGACGACACAACCCTCGACAGTCATGATATCCATCATTACATCGCTATCTACCTAATAGCAACGGCTGGTATGATAGCTTGCTTAGCGTACTGCGTGCGGAGGGTCCGCGCGCGCGTCCAGTGGCGAGCACCAGCGGAGGCGCCGGCGCCGCCGCAGCCCCGGCCCCGCGCCCGCAGCGCCGCACCACACCAGTGTCTTAGTGAACGTAACCAGTGTTTTAGTGTTAGTGAGCGTGTTCATTCAGATAATGATCAAGTGAATGCCAGTGTTAGTGCGTCAGATGATCGATTATATGCGCGAGTGAAAAAAGTGACTTTACCAAATTCTTTTAATTTTAGTGTAGTGGAATAGAGACACTAAGACATTGAATTTTTAAGTGATTATGTTATTATCATCTTGTAAATGCACCAAATTATTATTGCATCACCATGCACCCCTCACCATTCTTTCTTGCTCCCTCGGGAATATGTACGAAGTACAGTGAATTCAATCACGAGCGCGCGCGGTCAGCATTTTCGCTTTGACCCAATTATTGCGTTTTAGTGGAAAATTATTATAAAGACAGTTCACGATCGGTCACCAACCGCGCCGCGTGTGCTCACACCATTAACCATTACCATTTTTACCAATTAATATACCATTTAACATTCAAAACGTCTTTTACCATTTTAACCATTTTATTTGTTGGACTTACACCCGACAACAGGAACTTTTTACTAAATTACATGGTGGGAAACAGTTTTCAAAATTAGATATGTCTTCTGCTTATAATCAGTTAGAAATTATCGACGATGATAATGTTACATGTACTCGTATAAACACACATAAACGCTTATTTAAGTACAAAAGGTTATTGTTTGGTTTGTCGTCGGCACCAGCTATCTTTCAGAGGGCGATGGAGAGTATATTAGGATTAGAAGGAGTTCAATGTTTCTTGGATGATGTTTTAATCACCGGGGAAAATAGGTCGGTTCATATGGAAAGGCTAAAAAAGGTATTACAGATTTTTAAAGATTCGGGTTTAACGTTACGTAGGGACAAATGTGAGTTTTTCAAGGACCAAATCACTTATCTGTGTCTATGTCATTGATAAGAACGGTAAAAAGAAATCTGCCGACAAAGTGAAAGCTATATTAGAAGCCCCACCCCCAAAAAATCTGAGTCAATTACTGTATTTTTTGGGATTAATTAACTATTATCGGAACTTTGTGCCGAACGCTTCTAGTATTTTGTCCCCGCTGTACGATCTTTTAAAAAAAGGTACTAAATGGACTTGGACCTCACAACACGAGAATGCATTCTGTAATATAAAAAACATTTTAGCTTCCGACAGAGTTTTAACACATTTTAATATGAATGCCAAAACTATCTTAACGGTAGATGCATCTCCTAACGGTTTGGGGGCAATACTATCACAGATTGGGAATGATGGACTAGAAAGACCAATTTATTTTGCATAGAAAAATTACTCTCAAATCCAAAAGGAAGCAACTGCGATTATATTCGGAGTGAAAAGGTGTCATCAGTTTTTATATGCGAGATCGCAACCTTTCGTCTTGAGAACTGACCATAAGCCTTTAGTGTCAATTTTTAGTCCTCAGAAGGGCATCCCAGAGATATCTGCAAATCGCCTTCAAAGATACGCGTTATTTCTTTCGAGTTATAATTTACGTCATAGAATACGTTCGTAGCGGTGATAATTGTGCGAATTTCTTATCTCGTGCAACCCTGCCAGACTTGCGTGAGCGGGGCGAAGGCGCGAAGATACCCGAGCCCGACGTTCGGAACACGAAAGTGAGCGATACAGCGGCAGGCGACGGCAGCCACAGTCGCGCCTCGTCAGCGCCGGCGCAATATGACCAAGCCGCTTATGTTAACTTTGTAGTAGATGGCTCGCTGCCTATAACGCTGGAACAGATAAGTAGTGAATCCGAAAAAGACTTGATACTCAGTAAAGTAATAGAATATGTTAAACAGGGCTGACCACCGAAAGTAAAAGATAGGAACTTGAACCCGTTTTATTTATGCAGGTTTCAACTGTCTTATGAAAATAATATTTTGATGCGCGGGCATAAAGTAGTTATTCCGAGAAGCCTACAACACTGTGTCTTAACTGAGTTGCACCAATCACATCTAGGCATAGTTAAGGCCAAATGTGAAGCGCGGTCAAAGTTTAGGTTTCCTGGTATAGACCAGGCTATCGAAAGTATGATAAAAAGCTGTGTTTTGTGCAATTCGGATTTACGTTCTTCTCCACCTCGATCTAAAGTTGTGCCATGGCCTTACCCGGAGAAACCTTTTGACAGAGTCCACATGTATTTTTAGGACCTATACAAAATCAAAATTTGTTTTTAGTCATTATTGATGCATATTCTAATTGGGTTGAATGCTTTAACATGAAAAACAATATAACATCATCAGCCTTAATAAATCAATTATATCAATATATGTCTCGGTTCGGAATACCGAGAACAATAGTAACTGATAACGGAACTTCCTTTACATCTTAGGAATTTGGGAAATTTTGCTCTTTGAATGGCATTTCTCACAAAACTACTCCAGTATATCACCCTGCAAGTAACGGCCAGGCAGAGACTTATGTAAGAATAGTGAAAAAGGGTATTAAAAGTGCAATTTTGTCAGGCCGAAATTTTATTGACATACATAATAAATTACTTTAAGTAATGTTGGTGCAAACCTTTTTTAAACTAACAAGGTAATATGATACTGTCAAATGGACAGACATTGTCACTTGTATACAATGTATTGATCTTTCGTACTACGCGTTTTATTAAATCCTGTTATTCTATTTCAATCGTAATCTTTTTCTGCCTATAACCTAAGAAGTAATTTATTATGTATGTCAATAAAATTATTTGTTTGATTACCGTAACTCGATTCATACAACCACTGGCCAATCTCCGGCTACGCTTGTATTTGGTAGGCAACTTCGCTCAAGATTAGACCTACTATAACCCTCGTCGTCTTCGGCCCCGCATACCAACCTGACTAATATGGTTCGCGACAAACAGTACTTACAGGCTAAAAAGCATGGCGGTGTTGTTCGAAAAAAGCTATTTAGTGGACAAACAATTAGATATAAGTGTTACATAAACAAGAACAATTATAAATGGTCAAGAGTTATAAATGGTCAAATAATTATTAAGCCACGCGGCAAAGTTTTTTATTTGTTTATTTATTTCTTTACATTACATTATTATTACAGGTAGTCTTAACCTAATTCAATAATGTAAAACTAATCTATACTTAATCTATTTACTTATTATAACTTATTATATAAAATGCCGTGTTTGCGAACTCACTCAGAGAACACGAAAATATGTCGAGTTGTTCGGCAACCGTGTTCATCGTGCGCAAGGCTCGAGTGAGCGGCGCCCTGGCCAGCAGGTTGGTGCGCGCGTGCGGCAGCGCCAGCAGCGCCGGCGCGCGCGTTTTATTTGTGGTAAGGGACTTAAAAACCAAAAAAGAAGCTGTACGGCACAAAAATCAAATAGTTCCCTGCACGCTCAATAGCAGTGAAGCTAGTGATGACATAACGCTGAACGATTTTGAAGTCGCTACAGCCGGGAGTGGAGGCGAACCTGATGAGGGAGAGAAGAACGATGACAGTTGTGATTCAGATACACAAATCCATACCCGCGAGTCGGAGCCTAGACCGGATCCAATAGAAGCCTCCGTGAGTCGTTCCCCGTCTGAAACTGTGACGACTCCTACACTTGCGAGAGGGATGAAATTACGAAATATTCCCCGCGTAGATTATAAGAAATTCTTTTAGTTAATAGGAACCTGCGTCTAGTATTAAGGGTGGAGGGATAGTATGTAGGTATATCTATAGTGCGTGCTACGACACCACACGAACGTTCACGATTAAACCAGTGCGATTCGAACAGCTCAGTGTTTCACTTGTGTCCACGTATATACCAACCACCCACTAATCATTTCTGCTTAGCCCAAAGGTATGACTGGTAGAGAATGCTCTACGGCGTTAAGTCCACTTTTTGTACAAAGTTTTGGTGTGCAATAAAGCTTAAATAAATAATTAATTAATATTTATTTTATATTATTTTATTTATTAACACAATAGTTATTTGTTATACAAGAGTGCAAAGAAGCTTTTCAACCGCGTGTTCAATTTTGATGACCGAGCAAGCGAAGGATTCTAAAATTAGAATCCTGAGCGTTAGCGAGGGAATCAAAAGAGCACGAGGTTAAAAATCTTTGCACTCGAGTGCAACACGTAACTTTTCATTCCACCTTAGCGAGGAAATGACTCAATGCAAAAAAAAAACCGTTGACAATCACAAGATAGGTGCTTTTATTTCAGTTTAGGTATTAACTACTACATTATGACAGGTAAGTATTACAGAATAATCTTTAAATTATAACAAAATAATACTTAGGTATAATTAATAAAAATTGAAAGTAACGTTGCTACAGTTATTTAAATTGAGTGTAATATTTTTGTTGGGTACTGTAATATTGGTGTTAGTCACTGGTGTACTGTTTTTCGAGTGCTTGCTTTCTTGTTCTCGGATAATTCTATAAAATATGCCAGCACAACGTTTTCTGAGAATGTTTTGGCTCCTTTTGCTAGTCGCCACGTGTTGAACATAACGTACTACTGTTTTAAATACTTCTCGCGTGATTGTTGAGGGAGAAAGCTCATTTGCGCATTATTAACAGTTTCAGTCAATTCTGTTGGCGTCAAACAAACTTCCTCGTCGCTAGAATCACTCACTTTAGTTTTTTCACTTGTTTTCAAGTTTCTTGTTTTTAAATAAGGTTCAACAATGACGTGAAAAAATGCCGCGTAAAGAACCGCCTACAAAGCAAATTGAAAAAATAACACCAAAAAGGTTACGAGATTGAGTTTTTAACAAATTAAAAGAATGTTGTATGATATATTTGGCACCATAGAAGTAGCAATAAATGGGTTTAATGATTTTTTAATTCACAAACTTAGTGCACACGATGTTCTAAATTCAAATTTACTTTCACCTCTAGTGAATAAAAACGGCTTTTCCACTCAGATATTGAAGAGCAAAAATACTCTTACCGAGATGGTGGGATGAAAAACAGTTTACAGTTGTGGAGATAAAAGTTTGTTAAAAATTAAATGATTAAGTACTGAACTGTGAGCCAAAACATGTGCTTATGAAGTACAATACAATGAGTTACAAATTATGCTAAATAATTACGATAGGCAAATTACAAATTTTATACCTTTAACCAGAACAAAAGCAAGTAAGGACTTTTAAAGTAATTGGTCTCCTACGTACAGCGCATAAAACCAGAATTTCACGTATGAATTTGTAGAAGTCATTTGGATCAGAACCCAGATTATCACCATCTGGATATTCATTTGCTCTTGATCCTCAGGACTAATTTCAATTAAGCAGAACTCAGGTCGATTTTTTTTTCATTAAATTAATCTTTCACAGTACACGGGCGCGTGTTCCCGCGTCGACACGCTGCGTGGCGCGCAAACTAGCTTCGCGGCGAGCGCGTGTGAAGTGGAGTCGCGCCGCAGCAGCTGCGCACGCCGCGCGCGGCACGCCCGGCGCCACGCGGCCGACGCGCGCGCCCGCAGCGTGCACGCCTGTATCAAGGTAAGTGGAGTCGCGCCGCAGCAGCTGCGCACGCCGCGCGCGGCACGCCCGGCGCCACGCGGCCGACGCGCGCGCCCGCAGCGTGCACGCCTGTATCAAGGTAAGTGGAGTCGCGCCGCAGCAGGCACGCCCGGCGCCACGCGGCCGACGCGCGCGCCCGCAGCGTGCACGCCTGTATCAAGGTAAGTGGAGTCGCGCCGCAGCAGGCACGCCCGGCGCCACGCGGCCGACGCGCGCGCCCGCAGCGTGCACGCCTGTATCAAGGTAAGTGGAGTCGCGCCGCAGCAGCTGCGCACGCCGCGCGCGGCACGCCCGGCGCCACGCGGCCGACGCGCGCGCCCGCAGCGTGCACGCCTGTATCAAGGTAAGTGGAGTCGCGCCGCAGCAGGCACGCCCGGCGCCACGCGGCCGACGCGCGCGCCCGCAGCGTGCACGCCTGTATCAAGGTAAGTGGAGTCGCGCCGCAGCAGGCACGCCCGGCGCCACGCGGCCGACGCGCGCGCCCGCAGCGTGCACGCCTGTATCAAGGTAAGTGGAGTCGCGCCGCAGCAGCTGCGCACGCCGCGCGCGGCACGCCCGGCGCCACGCGGCCGACGCGCGCGCCCGCAGCGTGCACGCCTGTATCAAGGTAAGTGGAGTCGCGCCGCAGCAGGCACGCCCGGCGCCACGCGGCCGACGCGCGCGCCCGCAGCGTGCACGCCTGTATCAAGGTAAGTGGAGTCGCGCCGCAGCAGGCACGCCCGGCGCCACGCGGCCGACGCGCGCGCCCGCAGCGTGCACGCCTGTATCAAGGTAAGTGGAGTCGCGCCGCAGCAGCTGCGCACGCCGCGCGCGGCACGCCCGGCGCCACGCGGCCGACGCGCGCGCCCGCAGCGTGCACGCCTGTATCAAGGTAAGTGGAGTCGCGCCGCAGCAGGCACGCCCGGCGCCACGCGGCCGACGCGCGCGCCCGCAGCGTGCACGCCTGTATCAAGGTAAGTGGAGTCGCGCCGCAGCAGGCACGCCCGGCGCCACGCGGCCGACGCGCGCGCCCGCAGCGTGCACGCCTGTATCAAGGTAAGTGGAGTCGCGCCGCAGCAGCTGCGCACGCCGCGCGCGGCACGCCCGGCGCCACGCGGCCGACGCGCGCGCCCGCAGCGTGCACGCCTGTATCAAGGTAAGTGGAGTCGCGCCGCAGCAGGCACGCCCGGCGCCACGCGGCCGACGCGCGCGCCCGCAGCGTGCACGCCTGTATCAAGGTAAGTGGAGTCGCGCCGCAGCAGGCACGCCCGGCGCCACGCGGCCGACGCGCGCGCCCGCAGCGTGCACGCCTGTATCAAGGTAAGTGGAGTCGCGCCGCAGCAGCTGCGCACGCCGCGCGCGGCACGCCCGGCGCCACGCGGCCGACGCGCGCGCCCGCAGCGTGCACGCCTGTATCAAGGTAAGTGGAGTCGCGCCGCAGCAGGCACGCCCGGCGCCACGCGGCCGACGCGCGCGCCCGCAGCGTGCACGCCTGTATCAAGGTAAGTGGAGTCGCGCCGCAGCAGGCACGCCCGGCGCCACGCGGCCGACGCGCGCGCCCGCAGCGTGCACGCCTGTATCAAGGTAAGTGGAGTCGCGCCGCAGCAGGCACGCCCGGCGCCACGCGGCCGACGCGCGCGCCCGCAGCGTGCACGCCTGTATTAAGGTAAGTGGAGTCGCGCCGCAGCAGGCACGCCCGGCGCCACGCGGCCGACGCGCGCGCCCGCAGCGTGCACGCCTGTATCAAGGTAAGTGGAGTCGCGCCGCAGCAGGCACGCCCGGCGCCACGCGGCCGACGCGCGCGCCCGCAGCGTGCACGCCTGTATCAAGGTAAGTGGAGTCGCGCCGCAGCAGGCACGCCCGGCGCCACGCGGCCGACGCGCGCGCCCGCAGCGTGCACGCCTGTATCAAGGTAAGTGGAGTCGCGCCGCAGCAGGCACGCCCGGCGCCACGCGGCCGACGCGCGCGCCCGCAGCGTGCACGCCTGTATTAAGGTAAGTGGAGTCGCGCCGCAGCAGGCACGCCCGGCGCCACGCGGCCGACGCGCGCGCCCGCAGCGTGCACGCCTGTATCAAGGTAAGTGGAGTCGCGCCGCAGCAGCTGCGCACGCCGCGCGCGGCACGCCCGGCGCCACGCGGCCGACGCGCGCGCCCGCAGCGTGCACGCCTGTATCAAGGTAAGTGGAGTCGCGCCGCAGCAGGCACGCCCGGCGCCACGCGGCCGACGCGCGCGCCCGCAGCGTGCACGCCTGTATCAAGGTAAGGTTCAATTATATATTAATAAACATTATTTTGTATTAAAAATGGCACATACATAAGCGATAACAAATTATTTTTATAGTTACAGCAACGAAACGATACCTGGTAGATTGTAAATTTACAAATATGAGAACATTAGGTGTAAAATCTATGCGCATTGTGAAACACTAGGTGTGTTCTCAAAAAGTAATTCTTTGTCCTCTTTGTTGTACACAGGGTGTAAAAAAACTTACCGAAGCCGAACACCACATATTCTACCAATTGTTACGATCTTTTTTTCCTTTACACCATACCTGGGAAGTAACGGTTACTGAGGTATTAAGGTAACGTAACTTTTTTTCCAAAGAAACCATACAAATTTTCACTAGTTCTTTCATTAAAAAGCCTCTAAATGGCAATGAACTCCGCAATGAACAGCGCACACTCGAACCGACCCGCGTCGCGGCGGCGTATAGCAACACGCCCCGTGGACACTTTCCCACGTACGCGCTGCACATTGCGGGTTACTATTAAATTGTTTGTTTTTTTTTTATGTCAAATAATAAAAGTTGCCAATATTTATTTTTTATACGATTTGGTTTGAGGTACTGAACGCGTGGTGGACGGCTTCGGTAAGGTTTATTTAACACCCTGTAAAGCAATATTTTTAAAATTCCCTAGTCTTGGAATCACTTACTATTAATGAACTTATTCAACAGGAAATCGAAGAAGAAAAAGTGCAAATTCAGAAACGTATATCAAAGCAGCTATCCGACATTGAAACCGAGAGACAAGAGACGGAATCCCGTCTCAACGCGTGGGTGGAAGAGGAGCGAAGACTTCTGGAAGAGCGGATAGCGCGTCACGTTGCATCGGAGAAGGAAGCCTTAGAACTGCGCCTGAGTTCCAAGGTTAGACAAACATCTACATTATATTACATCTCTCTCTCATCAGCCTATACAGGGTGGCCCATTTATCGTGGATCAAACGAATCAGGGTGGTAGAAGAGGTGATTTCCAATAAAAAATCTTTCTACAGCATGGTCATAACTTAATTGCATAAATGTTATGGTCATTTTTGTTTTTTTTAAATAAACTACCGTTTTTTGTACAATTTAATGAATACAGAAAAAAGTTGATAAAAAACAACAAAACAAAAGGTGTTGTATTATGACTAGATAATGTATCATTACAAAAAAAAATGAATTGCAGCTCTGGGTGCCAAATTTAAAAAGCAATCCATTTTTTCTTGTCAATTTTGAAGGATTACAAAAAATTACTACTCTCTTTGAGAACACCCTGTGAAAAAAGAATGTACTACAGAAAAGTGACCCTGTATTAAAAAAACTTGCTGATTTAATGCTGATTGAAATGAGGTATTACACTTTAGTGTCAGTTTTTTATTTCAGGTTTTATGCGAGTTTTTTTCATGTCAAGGAGCAAATTTTACGAGCAAAATTAACGTAATTGTCTGAAGGCACGTCTGTTATTCATGATTTGTACTTTAGCAGTCTCGAGATTTTGTCGTAATTCTTGTTCAGTGTTGTTCTCTCTTTGATATATAGCTAAATAAGATAAATAGCCCCAAATAAAAAAATCTAATGGATTAAGGTCGGGCGACCGGTTTTAGTTTATCATAAACGGCAAGTTGTTTGTGCGTTGGATTGCTAGAACTGCTGCTTCCCGGACTACAGGGTCTTTTTGCGCGTGCATAACGCGTACATGGAGGGAGTCTTACCCGGTACGCATGCTCCGAGAGCAGGTAGACCAGTGGTACGATTTGACAATGAAGAGCGAATACTGCGAGAGTTAAGATTGGACCCCGGTATTAGCCAACGCCAAATATCACGAAATCTCGGGATCTCGCGTTCGGTGGTGCAGCGTATTATTAAAAGACAAGGATATCATGCCTACCACGTGAAAAGAGTTCAAGCTTTGCTGCCAGCTGACTATGAACCAAGAGTGAGATTTTGTAGAGAGATGTTAAGACTAAACAGAGAAGATCCGCAGTTTTTCAATAAAGTGTTATGGTCGGATGAGTCGAGTTTTAGGAGAATGGGAATTTTTAACATCCATAATTTACACTATTACTCCAGAGTGAACCCACATATCATCAGAAATGATCGATTCCAGCATCAGTTTGGTATAAACATGTGGGCTGGTATCATTGACCAGAAGCTGGTGCTACACGAAATGCCACCAAGGCTAAACGGAGCTGCGTATTTAAATTTTTTAGAAAATAATTTGAACCCAATACTCAACGAAGCTGAAGTTCCGGAAGAAGTAAGGGAAGAAATGTGGCTGCAACAGGACGGTGCCCCGCCTCATTATGCTCGAGAAGTACGACAACACTTACATGAGCGCTTCCCCAACCGGTGGATTGGTCGAGGCGGAGCTATTGCGTGGCCACCCCGGTCGCCCGACCTTAATCCATTAGATTTTTTTATTTGGGGCTATTTCAAAGAAGTGGTATATCAAAGAGAGAACAACACTGAACAAGAATTACGACAAAAGCTCGAGACTGCTAAAGTACAAATCATGAATAACAGACGTGCCTTCAGACAATTACGTTAATTTTGCTCGTAAAATTTGCTCCTTGACATGAAAAAACTCGCATAAAACCTGAAATAAAAAACTGACACTAAAGTGTAATACCTCATTTCAATCAGCATTAAATCAGCAAGTTTTTTTAATACAGGGTCACTTTTCCGTAGTACATTTTTTTTTCACAGGGTGTTCTCAAAGAGAGTAGTAATTTTTTGTAATCCTTCAAAATTGACAAAAAAAAATGAATTGCTTTTTAAATTTGGCACCCAGAGCTGCAATTCATTTTTTTTGTAATGATACATTATCTAGTCATAGTAAAACACCTTTTGTTTTGTTGTTTTTTATAAACTTTTTTCTGAATTCGTTAAATTGTATAGTTCTTTCAAATCACGAAGTCGAGCAGAATTTACTTGTGGTAAATATGTGTCCGTATATGTGTCGATGTGTGCGTGAAAACGAAAGCGGGTATGGTTAGCATAAAAATAATACCAATATTTTTGTATGTTCAATTGATAATAAAATAAAACAACAAAACTTTTAAACTAAAATGTTTATTATTTAAAATAAATAATAAATAAGGGAATGTATTAAAATAAAATTATGTTCTTCTACATTTGGGTTTAAGTTTTAATTTAAGCGAAACATAAGACTTAAATAAGGATATACAATTGAACTCAAGATATGGCAAAATTATGAAAATAAGGCTAGGCTGGAACTATTTAATAACAAATTTCTATCTATTTTTACGTATGTGAAAAATGTGTCGCCTTAATCTTCTTCGGAAAAACTGTTGCTTTCGTTAGTTTCAAAGTCAGTCGTGCTGCTATCACTTGATTCACCCACATTAATTACAAATTCAAAGTCATAATCAAAATATTTCATATACTCCTTTTCAATTTTTTCGACATGCTTGCATGTATTAAGCCAGATGTTGTTATCGATACTGTTTAAACCTTCAGCTATTAAATTTTGAACTTCTGTCATATTTTGACCAATATTTTTCGAGGCAATCTTATTTTTCAGAATACCCCAGATGTTTTCAATGGCATTTAATTCGGGGTGATATGGTGGCAGTCGTAGTATTTCGAAACCTTTGCTTTTTATTATCTCGTCAATTCTATATGAAATAAAACGCTGCTTATTTCTGATTATTAAATCATACAATTCTACATTGCGGGACAGTGCATTGAAAGGAATACCGTGTTCCGTCAGCCACTTTTGCATGTCGCTCTTGCGCGAATTTGACGTAGGTATACTACTACTTCGAGTATTATGGTAGGATGCGTTGTCCATCACTATAACAGATTTATCTGGTAAATTTGGCAGCAGCTTTTCATTCAGCCATTTGCTATAATTATTGAAATTCATATTTGAGTGATAGTCTCCAGTTGTGGATGATGCTTTGTATATTAACGAAGCATCTTTAATAAATCCACTACTGCTACCCGCATGCACTATAATAAAACGAGCACCGGTACTCAATTTTTTTAAAAATGACTTGTCTTTAGTCTTAGTATCTAGTTTTTTTAAATTCCACGTGTTTTGACGTACGTGCGAAGTTAGCACATATGTTTCGTCTGTATATATAATGGGACGGCCTTCTTCACGGTATTCATGAATTTTTTTCAAAAAATTAAATCTCCACAATTGTATTTCATGCCTTTCTTGTAAAGATTTACGATTGTTTTCAATTTTGTTCCATTCGTAGCCCATTTTTATAAGCAACGAACGTAATGTGCTCAAACATCCGTCAAAACCAATTTTTTCTCTTAATGCTGACTGAAGTTTTGCCAAAGTTGGAAGTTCATTGTGTTCTATATGAAAATTTTGAATTGTAGTTCGAATAATTTCTCGATTCATATTATCTAAATTAAATTTACCGTCTCTTTTTCGTCGCTTTTTCATGGGTGAAGTAAACTTGGTTGATGAAGATGGCAACTCTTTCTCTTCTTTTAAAATCCTACTTACTGTGCGTTCACTGACGCCTGTTGCTTGGGCAGTTCGTTCTAATATGTTTGCTAATGGACTTAGGTCACATCCATCAGTGTTATTTGCTTTCATAAAATTATATTCATCTTTTAGAAAGTGAAAGACTTTAGCAATGATTGCTCGACCCTAAAAACAATAAAATATACAATTGAATAAGTATCAAAAGTCAAAACTAAACTATTACTTAAATTAAAAAATAATCATTTTTATTTAATGTCAAAACTAGAAAAAAAATATTTACCTCGCTATGGATAACTTTGCGCTTTGACATGCTGACAGTACTTCACGGCAATTAGCGTCCGGAAACAATAAACACAACTAACCTGAGCGACAGCGCGCTCGCGACTGACCGCGTCGTCATACACGCACACTATTGCATTATGCATGTACACGTTTAAAAACAAATAAAGACTACTCGCCTTCGTGAAATGCAAGAACTGTACAAAAATCGGTAGTTTATTTAAAAAAAACAAAAATGACCATAACATTTATGCAATTAAGTTATGACCATGCTGTAGAAAGATTTTTTATTGGAAATCACCTCTTCTACCACCCTGATTCGTTTGATCCACGATAAATGGGCCACCCTGTATACATCCCAATGTTGGGATAGATACGTAGAAAAACTTTTATTGCATATTTGACATGGAAATAATACTAGTTTTTATTTTTAAAACAGTTTCTTCCAGACAAAAAAATAGGTCGGGGGTGAAACTAGTTTTCAACGCTTCTACTAGTATTCTTTATACCGATTTCTAATTTTATAGTAAATAAAATCTTACATATAAAAGTGAATACGGTAGTTGACACCACCAATCGTTGACGTACTTTTTATCAACTGTCAAAACGCTTTTCTTCATAGAGCTTGTATGAATAACACACTTTGACGTCATAGCGTGAAATGCCGACTGAGTGACTAATTATCATTTGAATTCCAATAAAAAATCAAATAATACGAACTGCAGAAAAATATTAGTGTAAAGGCATCTGAAATTATGAATTATTTTAGAGAAAATCAGTTTTTGAATATTTCTTTCATAGTGGAAACAAGCCTATTGCCTTTAGTCTCGCTAAAACTCGACAACGGCTGAACCGATTTGAATAATTTTAGTCTTGAAATATTCGTGAAAGTCTAGGAAAGGTTTAAAAGATCAGAAAAAAAAAAACAATTGGCAGGACAACATTTGCCAGGTCCGCTAGTACATAAAAAAAATCTTCTTATATCTAAAAATATAATATTATCTAAAGGTTCAAGATATAGAAGAAGAAAGAAGGTTGCTCGAAGGCAGGATAGAGAAACATCTGCAGTGGCAGCAGGGTCTGCTGGACGCGGCTAATGAAGAATTGGCTACAGTGGAGAGAGACTTGGAAGAGTATGACTGTGGGAAACAGCAGTCGGTAGAGAATTTGAACAAGTTCGTCAACGAATTCAATGAGGGTGAGTTTTTTGTTAACAAATCTTTCACAATATGTAGTATATCACATTATTGTATCCAGGAGGCTTATGTGGAAAAAAAAATGTTATACAACAACATCACATACATTAATCTGATTCTGAGTCTGTGGTAAGTAGCTTAAGCACTTGTGTTACAGAAATCAGAATCAACAGTGGTACAAATAAACTTTAATAAATACATATAACACTCAGACTAGTACAAACAGACATGTTCATGCACACAAATGTTTGTACAGTGTGGGGATCGAACCCGCGACCTCTTGATTAATAGTCAACTTCTTAACCATTACACCAAAATGGTTGTCATACTTAACCAGCCAAAGGCTAGCAGCATAAATCTATTATATTAAAATAAATGCAAAATGTGTTGGTAAGCGCATATCACACACTTAAAGAAAAAACGGACCGCCACAGGCGGGACTCCAACCCGCACCACTCGCAAGCCGGGCGACTACTCTACCAATTTAGCTACCGTGACACTTACTCATCGGTCCGAATTTTTTTTAGTGTTCTTTAGGCTGCAGCCAGCCATGATAGCTCAATTGGTAGAGCAATCGCCCGGCTTGCGAGAGGTGCGGGTTCGTATCCCGCCTGTGGCAGTTAAATGTAACTAAGGTACTAACTTTATTTTCTTCCTTGCAGCGGCAACTGCGGTGCAGGTGGACATGGAGTCTTTCAGTCGTGCGGTGGTGGAGCGCGTGGAGAAAATCACTGACAACTTCGTCAAACTGCTGGAGGAAAATGCTGGACATCTAGACGTAAGTTTTTAAACTTAGCTTTGATATATCTATATATGTATATTTAAGAGAAAGTGGTGTTAGTTACACTATTTCTAACTCAAGAACGGATGAACCGATTTGGCTGAAAATTGGTGGAGAGGTAGCTTAGAACCAGGGAACGGTCATAGGATACTTTTTATCCCGTTCGACCGCGATTTCGAAAACAAAGGGATTCGATGCGGACGAAGTCGCGGGGTGCCTTAAGTTGGTAATAAATTAATCTAGGACTAAACCTTGTGTAAGAAAATTGCATTCAAAAGGTTAGTCCCTCTTAGTTAGGTTAAATATCAAGTGTGTGGTTTTTTTTTGTATGTTAAAACGTAGTACTTATTTCATGTCTATACATGCAAGCTAATAAAGCCAAAAAAATTACACAATTAGATTCTTACGTGTTTTTTTTCTACGTACTACTAATTTTGGCTTTGAGAGATTTTTCTTCAATCATTAAAATTAAAACCCGTCTTTTCCGAGAAAGTCACGCACCACGCAATATTCAGTACTAAACATACTAGGCTACTAATTCACATTTCGCACATCTAGTCCTATAAAGTCATAATTGTCAAAAAATCTTAAATTGAGTTAACCATCCACAACTTTCCTTTTATACGAATCTATTGAGTGCTTAATGAACGATTTTTGAATTTTTTTGACATTTAAAACTTTAAAGAATAGAGTAGAATAGTAGTGGGATTTATTTTTATTTATTATTTTATTCATTGTAAGAAACCATTTACCAGTTACAGATTTGTACATAATACTTAAACAATTATAATTAGTATAGCCAATTGGCTAGATGACACCACCAATCGTTGACATACTTTTTATTATCTGTCAAAACGGTCTAACTCCATAGATTTTGTATAGGAATACATGAACGTGACGTCACGGTCATATATCAGAAATCGGAGTCAATTGACCGAATATTTATTGAGTTTTGTGTGTTTAAAATTTGGTTTCTATAGCTTTTTGGTAATATAATGGTTGTTTTAACTTCGTAGAGGCTATGTTTTTTAAATGCCATGTTTTGGTGTGTGTCATCATGCCAATTATAAGGTTTCCTTAATCATACGGTAAGAACTTATTATTTATGTTTTGATAGTATTTAGAATTACACATAACGATTTATCTCCATTCCACACACGTAAATATAATTGTTACAGCAAGAAGTGAAGCGGCTGGTGGCGACAGATAAGGAATCCTCGGCTAAGCTCAGCAGCGGCTGCGACCTGGCGCTAGCAGAAGTTACCAGCGGCGCTGCGCACGCGATGCGCGCCGTAACAGAAAAGGCCGAGGTATAACACTTACCTTACATATTGTTTTATATTTTAACTAGCTGTCCCGGCAACCGTTGTTTTGCCATTTTTTTTATCATTTCTTAGGTATGAAAAATAGATGTTGGCCTATTCTCAGACCTACTCAATATGCTCACAAAATTTCATGAGAATCGGTCAAGCCGTTTCGGAGGAGTATGGCAACGAAAACTGTGACACGAGAATTTTATTACGGGTTTTTAATTACGGGTTTTTACGCAACACTTAACCCTTTTAAAAGGTAAAACTTAGTATTTACCTTCCCGACGTTTCGATCTGGTTGCATAGATTATGGTCGCGGGCGAACTGGAGGCTGGCGGCGTCGTCTACTCGGGCGCGTCGAGTTTTCTTCTTCCACCCGCATTTGTTGGATATTTATATCTGCAGTACAGTCAGTCCGACAAACTACACTAACAATGTCCGGGTTTCTTTGAGACGGCCTAAAACTAATTTAGTTTGAAGTAACGTTCCTCCTAGGCTCTTAATCTCAACAGAGATCAGCTAACTTCGCGGGATATTATATATAGTGCACAAGTGTGAACAATGTACACAGGTGCACTCACTGTTCCATCACCCCCAAAGTTCGGTGAGACGGCAATCCGACATGATCGGAGAGAGATTAGGTTCACGACCAATGGCTTAACGTGCGCACCGAGGCACGGGGGTGTAACACCGACAACTTACTGACTCCGAGCTGTTCCTAAAATAAATATCAGAAACATTTTTGGGTCTACATGGGACTCGAACCAAAGACCTCTTGGATTTAAGTCCAAAAATTCGCTACTTTACCAGCGAGGCAGTCAAAGTTTGAAGTAACATTAGTAAATGAACCCTTATATTTTGTTTTTGGGATTCGTCATTTAGTATTTTTTATGGTAATTAGATAAGTAGTCAGTAAGACTTATTTAATGAAACTTTTTGGATGCTGCAGTTAGTGATTTATTAATTAAAATTGTAAAAACTGTTCAGCAGTACCTTAACTTAATTTTCCCGACTCCGAGTTGTTTTTGAGAAATTAATGACAGAAAATCTCAGAAACAATTTTGGCTCGACTTGGGATTCGGATCCAGGACCTCTCGGATGTAAGGCAGAAACTTTGCCACTACACCAACGAGGGAGTCGGGAAGTTGGGAAGTCGAAATCGGCCAGGAGGACTATTATTAACCTAATTTTATGTCAACAGAACTGCAACACCGTCACAATCGAAGAACTGAACACCCTGACTGCCTCCCTCTCTCATCTCACGTCGGTATCCAGTCAGCACCTGGCGACGCAGACTCAGACCTTGGAGTCGGTGCAGCATCACACCGTGAACTTCGGCGCTTCGGTGAAGCAGGCCGTAGGCGAACACGAGGAGCTGGAGGGACAGTATCTGATGAAGGAGTACAAGGTCTACTCGCCTTCTGGTAAGTTCCGTGCTAGGTCTACATTACAAAGAAGGATGATGAGTCTTGAAATGAGACACTTTATACGGATTATTTTGCGATTTCATCATCATCATTATCAGCCAAAAGACGTCCACTGCTGAACATAGGCCTTCCCCACAGTTTTCCACATCGACCGATCACAAGCGGTCTGAATCCAGTGTGATCCTGCGATCTTTACAAGATCGTCTGTCCATCTTGTCGGTGGACGTCCTATGCTGCGCTTGTGGTCGAAGGGTTACCAATCTATTTCGCGATTTATTTACATTTTATTTAACCTGACGTTTACCCACCGAAAGTCCTCGCAAGAGAACGTCGTTTACTTCCTCGTATGCTCCGTGAGGCTTTTGAAATTAGAAGACACCCTAATTTTAATGGAGAAGATGGTTGGAAAAATCCAAAGAAGATGGTTGGAAAATTCCAACAGCTTGGGACCTGTTTTAGCCAAGACTCAAGCTAGACCCCGCACTGCAAGAACTCTATATATATAACTTAATATTTTCGAGTGATGGTAGTTTACAATGTTTTAAAAACTAAATAATGGCAACTGAATGACGCTGAAAAGGGTCCGAAACGTCAGATTAAAATAAAATGTAAATAAATCGCGAAATAATCTGTAAAAAAGTGCATCATTTCAATGTCTTCTGTTCGCGTAAACCGAAGAAATAATAAGAAGTATTAACATTGCTTTTTTCTCAGGCAAAACGCCAGCGCGTACGGAATACCGGTTCCCTCGCACGCTCGTAGCCACGTCGCCGCACGATCGGATTCTGGCTCGCTTCCGCGCTATGAGAGAGGACACGCACGACGAGGTATGAACTATTTAAGATCTAATGCATTTTATCTTAAAGTAATTTGAATAATAAAGACTAATGTCCAAGTTTGCATTAAACATCTGAATGTTTTTTTTTTCCTAAAATTTGGCATCTACATAAGTGACGACCACTTTGGTGTGATGGTCAAGAAGTTGACTATTATCCAAGAGGTCGCGGGTTCGATCCCCGCACTGTACAAACATTTGTGTGCATGAACATGTCCGTTTGTACTGGTCTGGGTGTTATATGTATTTATTTAAGTTTATTTGTAATACTCTGATGTTGATTCTGATATCTGTAACACAAGTGCTTAAGCTACTTACCACGGAGTCAGATCAATGTATGTGATGTTGTTAAAATAAATACTTGGGGACAAGAGCAATGTGTATAATAAAAAGGTTCGAAACATTTAAATGACCTTGATTTGTATCCTACATCAAGAGGTTTCTCTAAGCTTTTGCATTTGTTGTTCCAAGGAGTGCGTGGTGATAGACTCAGACACGGACAGCCGGGCGGTGAGCGACAGCGAATCGTCGCTGTCGTCGGACTCGGCCGTCGTGTTCGCGGCGCCATCCCCGCCCGACTCGCGTGTGCCTATCGTCAAGTGTACCTCGGAGACTGACATCTATTATAGACGGGTAAGTGAATTTATGTATTTCTGTCTAAGGTCATCTAGCCACATGTGCTTTGTGAGTATGACAGTCGGGCGCCCGGCGACAGCGAATCGTCGCTAATGTACTTCGGAGACTGACATATATTATAGACGGGCAAGTGAATTTATGTATTTCTGTCTAAGGTCATCTAGCCACATGTGCTTTGTGAGTATGACAGTCGGGCGCCCGGCGACAGCGAGTCGTCGCTAATGTACTTCGGAGACTGACATCTGTTATAGACGGGTAAGCGAATTTGTGAATTTCTGTCTAAGGTCATCTGGCCACATGTGCTTTGTGAGTATGACAGCCGGACGCCCGGCGACAGCGTATCGTCGCTAATGTACTTCGGAGACTGAAATCTACTAGAGACGGGTAAGTGAATTTATGAATTTCTGTGTATGTAGGACATTATGGAGGGCAATAGAGTAGTTGACACCACCAATCATTGACATACTTTTTATCAAATGTCAAAACGCTTTACTCTATAAAACTTGTATGGGCATAAGACACTATGAAGTCATCGCATAATATGCCGACTGAGTGACTATTGATTAAGATCAATTGAAAATCGAATATTACAAACTGTAGAAAAAGGTCAATTAAAGGCGATCTTAAATTAAATATTATTATAGAGAAACTGGTTTTCTCTGATTGATCTGATTTTTGAATATTTCTTTGATAGTTAACATACGTAAAAACTTCTATCGGTTATCAGGCAATGCGTGGTGCTGATAGTTTAAAGTAGGAAATTCATATACGAATTTTCTTGTAACTATCATGGCACCTGTAAACACTAGTAATTTAAAGTTATTATTATACACCTAAGTTTAGCTGGCTACATACGAATTGCATAAGAATCGTACCTTTATTCACTTGGCCAGACATCCTTTGTAATATTTTTATCACATCACCATTCCTTATAAATCTTTTCCATCTTTGAGAAGCAAAATGAATACAGAAATATATTTTAAGTTGCATTTTGACAATGTTGGTAAAATGCGCTGCACAAAGACGTCCTGCGGCAACATGGACTGATGACCTTGGTGATTGATACAGCCTCTATAGTTGATGGAATCAGGCGGCACTTTGCGGAAATCTGTGACTAAAGCTGAAAAAGAGGATTATTTTGCTTTAATTTTCTACTAAACGACGCTAGCGCCAGCTTTAGATACAGCCTCTTCTATCTTGGTATCTTTCAGCAATAGTATAGTAGTATAGTAATTGTACTCCGTGGTAAGAAGCTTAAGCACTTGTGTTACAGATATTAGAATCAATACATCTTAACCCAGACCAGTACAAACAGACATGTTCATGACATGTTCATGTTCACACACAAATGTTTGTACTGTACAAATCGAACCCGCGAGCTCTTGGTTAATAGTCAACTTTATTTTTATTTTATTTTTATTTATTTAGGACAATAAACAATACGGTAGTTGACACCACCAATCGTTGACGTACTTTTTATCAACTGTCAAAACGCTTTTCTTCAAAGAGTTTGTGTGGGAATAACACACTTTGACGTCATCGCGTGCAATGCCGACTGAGTGACTAATTATCATTTGAATTCCAATTAAAAATCAAATAATACGAACTGCAGAAAAATATTAGTGTAAAGGCATCTGAAATTATGAATTATTTTAGAGAAAATCAGTTTTTGAATATTTCTTTCATAGTGGAAACAAGCCTATTGTACAATTCAGGTTACAAACTGTTTTACATTAATATTACTTGTTGTACAACCAGCACCAACTTCTTGACCATTACACCAAAGTGGTCGTCAAATGATGAAGATGATTGTTTAATTATTTTTTTTTAGAAACAAACCGAACAAAACGGCAAGGAGAACGCGGACCGCAGCATGCAGCACCGCAAGCCGTCGAAGCTGCCCGCGCCCGCCTCGCACAAGAAGCCGCTCGTCGAACGCAACGCCGCGCGCGACTGACAGTAGACCGCAGGTGACCGCGCGTGACCGCGAGTGACCGCCACCGCGTGAGTCTGTACCTTGTTTACTTGGTTCTAAACAGTGTTAACATTTTGTATCATTTTTTTGTTAATATCCATGTTGTGTTCAGTGGGAATTTAGATGTGAACGTGTTATATTACAAATAGCAGATAGATCGGTAAAACAAGACACGTTTGTTTTCGATAACTAAAGACCATTTTATTGATATTTTGTAAAAATACATAGCACACTATTTTGACGACACTCAATCATTATATTGCTATATAACATATTATTCATTGAATTTGCAATATAGTTCCACAAAAGAAAAAAACACCATGACAAATAAAGCTGTAAAAATTATCAGACAACATCCAAAAGCAAATAAACAATATTACAACTATACAAGGTGTAACAAAAAACCCCGTTATAACTGAAGGGTGTTGTTGTGCCCGGAAAACTGCACAACATTCCCAATGATACCTTGGTCAAAATCTCAAAAAAAAATCGGACCTCCCATACAAAATTGCCAATCAGCTGATCGATTTACTATGGGAGAGCAAAAAGATTTTTTGAGATTTCGACCTAGGTTCTTAGCGAAAGTTGTTCAGGTTTACGGGCACAACAACACCCTTCAGTTATAACGGGGTTTTTTGTTACACCTTGTATAATATCAATATAATTTAAGTAAATAAAGGACAGACCCACTTATTTTAATATTGTGTTTGTAGGTGCTTAGTTTGAAATGTTTTTATCGTAAAGTATAACTAGTTTTATTATTCAAATGACTTTCTCTGTAACCACCATCAATTTTCGAGACGAAAGTCCTCTTTATTTTTAGGTATAGTATGATTCTGAATTATCTATGTTTTACTATAATATAGTATTAATGAATAACTGAAATTATAATTTTGGTTACAATTATTATTTTATAAATTCTTATTTCGAGCTAAGTTAGATTATGCGCGTATTAATTTCGATGTCTTGGTATCACAAAAAGATTTTACTGTATGACTTTTCTGGTTTAGCTCAAATAATTTCTCAGTTAAATCATGAAAATCCTTTTTTTTACAAATTTGCTGGCTCTGGCTTTGAAAAGTCACAAACGTGTTTCATTGTTTTACAGCATTGTCATTTGTCCTTAATTCCCCTCAGTTTTTACAGTGCTTAATGTATGTTTGTATGTTTTAATATAGTTTCCTAATGTGTGTACGAAATCTAACTTACTTATTAGATTTATATAATGTGTATTTGATATACGTGCCTGAATAAAATGATTATTCTATAATACATGTTCTTTTTATTTTAGAAATAGTAGGAAGGAAAATTAAAACATTTAAATTATTTTATTATTTATGTTTATTAGCAAGAAGACTTAATTAGCACAGACAACATTATATTGTTTACACACAAAATCACTGACTCTAAAATACAACTTACAAGGAGGTAATTTATTTAAAGAAGTATAAATTTACCACTAGGTACTCTGATCTTTCGTAAATTTCACAGAAACGAGAGAAAATGCTTCAGCGTAAAATATACATTTCATAAGACTATTCACATTGGTTTTTGTGTGTAAAAATAACTATTTGCTAAGTACATGTCCCAACACATATTTATGTGTCATCTTTTTACGTCATAAATTAAACATATGAGACATCAAAACACATAGGAGCTTATAGACATTTTTTCATGTGTATAGAAAAGTTATCATCGTTGTTTAATTTGTTATGATTATGCCAAAACTCCTATTAACATTGGAAATAACTATTTACAAAGGGAATAGTATATTTCTTACTACAAATCATATCTAGACGTATGGCTCGAAACTATAAGATGCTTATACCATAGCCTTTTGCTTCTAAATAAATAAATAACTAAAATACTAGACGAGTACGTATATAAATAGTATTGTTTGGTTTTCGTACTATAACTAAGAGCTGTCTAATTTAATAAAACTATTTATAAGTGCTTGTAGAGTAGTCGTTACTGGTTCTTGGCTTTATCTACCAGATTTAAGGAAATAATTAATAGAATAATAAGGGTGCCAACGAAAAATTGGGACATTCGGCGTCCCGATCAAGGGTCAATCAGGAGATGTCACCAGACCCCTGTAAATCGGGACGTCCCGCGCAAATCGGGACAACTGGCAACAGTATTGACGGGACAGTTTTTTTATGGGAACAGCAAACAATTACCATGGTGTAGACTACGCTAGGCAAAAACAAAAACAGCATAAATAAATAAATAAAACGAATACTATGGTGGGAAAGTAAAATTATTAAATGCGTTCAAATAATAAATTAAGTCTAAATAAATAAATTATCTAAATCTAACTTAAAGATGTTTGTATGTACAATATTGTCTTAATATAAGGCGATGCTAAGATATAAAAATGCAATTGAAGTGAAGATTTTCTTGTGGAAATACTTAGAAGATATTTGTGTCATTTTACAACACAAGTTATAAAATTGTAAAATAATTTACAATAAAAAATTTGAAATATGGAGGATTGTGTTATTTTATGAATAGCACCTAATAAACTTTCTGGTCAAACCTATATTATGTATATCGACAAAAAATAGTAATTTCAGCTCTTATGTAACTGGAGTGTACAACTGGATCTTAAGTTTTCTACATATACAAATCAATCTACATCTTTTGTGTCTGTCTCACGAACGATCTTGTATTTTTACATTGCTTAACCTTTTATGACTTTAAAAAACTTTCTAACGTTGACTTTGAATCATTCGATTTAATACAATGCCAAGATTGAGAACAATTAAGGAATGAGTTTTTTATTTTATTTATCGTTTCAAAAACAAACATTTTACCATAAATGAAATCTTGCCTGCTGAAATTGGGTATTTGAATACTGGCCACTTAATTTTTTCATAGACAATCATCGACAATCTTGGCACCCAGTCTAACCTCTACTGTGGCTATAGGTTGTTCACTGATATGATCTGGTTGATCCACCCGATGAAGGAAGACACTTTCACGTAGACTCCTGGCACGTCGCGTCGTCCGCAGCCGAAGCCCCATGATACCAGGCCTACGAGTTCGTAGAAACCATCGTCTTGGCATACCAGAGGTCCTCCACCGTCACCCTGGATGATTTAAAAAAAAAAGATTTTACAATATAACGTTTACAATTTCCTGTCAGTACTTGCCTAATAGTCTTCATGACATCTATATTAAATATTTTCAAGCATATGGAGTTTAAAAAACATAGCCCCTATGAAGTTAATACAACCAGTATATTTCCAAAAAGAGGTAGAAACCAATTTTTAAACGCACAAAATTCAATAAATATTCGGTCAATAGACTCCGATTTCTGTGACGTGAGTTTTTGTACTCCCATACAAAATCTATGGAGGCAGACAGTTTTGACAGATAATACAGAGTATGTCAACGATTTGTGGTGTCATCTCGCTTATGTTTCGTCTCGAAGCGTTGGTAGGGCCCAAAATTCAAGGAGACATGTTAAAGCCGGATAAAATGTAAATATTAAATTATCACCGTGATTTAATTTTCTTTCGAATAAAAAAACGCTTTTTAATCGGTTCATGCGTTCACGGGCGATGCCACAAACAGACATACACAAAAACACAAAATTACATAGGAGTCAAACTAATAACACCCCGGTATTGACCTTATCTTTTGACGTGACAACGTCTTATAATTCGATGGAGCCGGCTGCACGCACCAGAAAAAGTTGCAAGGCGTTCCATTCAAGGCTTAAAATGCAAGCGAGAGCGCGGAACGAGCGACATAGAGGCATCGTGACAAAGACGTTGTCCCGTTCAACTATCGTCAGTAAACCGACTTTACAGACAACCAATTTTTTTTTCGTCAGTTAGGCTGATTTCACAGCTATCCGGAAGGCCCGTACGGTCATTACATCCGGGCGCCCGGAGCGGGAGCACATATGAGACGCTAGAACACAGTTTCACAGCGACGCGTATTGGTGCGCACGCGACTCGCTCCGGGTAGAGCACTTAGGGCCGAGTTCACCAACTTTCTAAACAGTTGTTAAACTCGTAATCAGCTGATTTTAGATATTTTTGTGCTTAATCAGCCGATTAACTTAACCGAGGTCTGAAGCATCGTTTAGCAGTCGATAAACCTAACGTTTTGACAGTTTGCGTCCGCGTTTGCGTCAACATAAACGGATTTTTCGTCGTGAGAAAGGTAAAATGCAGTCTGTATTTAATGTTATAATAGATAACGACCAAGACCATTACCTCGGACTTCAGGCAAAACAATTTTCAGGAAACAACAAAACAAACATACATATTATCAAATCACCGCATCAAAACAGAATCACACTTTTGACACATTTACATTTTTGACATGACATGACGGTGAAAGATATAAGCCGAGCAATTATTAGATACATTGATTCTGTAGTAATCCTGACAACCCATCGAACATGTAAAGTTTGTAGCATATTATAATAAGCTACTAAGATAAAATGACAACTTAGATAGTGTATATGAACATGACAGTGCAACCTACGCAAAGCGTTAGCCTAATACCATTCGTTCTTTTACTATGAACGACAGATAATCGGCCGATTTTGTAACCACGGTTAAAATTTAACTGGTGAACAGTAAATATTTGAAAGAATATTTAAACACCGTTTAGAATTTAAGTGGCTGATTAATTGATCGTTTGTTTAATGCAAGCACTAACGATCTTACCTGACAAGCGTCGTTCCCCTCCTCGCCGCCTGCGCAGAAGGAGCTGGCGGGTAGAATGAAGATCTTCTCCGTGACCGCGTTCACCTTGCGGATGCACTCGGCGTCGCTCACTATCGGCAGCTCTGCCTCGCGCACTCTGAGAGGGATTGGGCCGGCTGGGGAAAGAGAGATACGAGATAAAATAAAAATACTTTTCCGTAAAGAAATAAAAAAATATACAGGGTTACTGGTAACTCGACGTATTGCTTAAAATGAGACAAAGAAGAGGTAATCAGCAACAAAAACGGTTTCATCGACTAGGGGTTAGAAGCAATTGATTTTTAAGACATCGTGCTTTTAAGATTGCAGAATTTCTTGTTAAAGGGACTTAAAGCACAATATTTTGTAATTTATCGACCTCTACCATACCCTTCGTTAATGGGACCTTTATATAGAAAATCACCTTTACTATAACTCTTTTGAAAGAATCCGTCGAGTTACCAGTAAACTTTGTCAGTTATTTTAACTCTTGCTATCCCTTCACTCACGCCTTCAAGGAACATGTTTTGATTTCATGATTTGGACTTCTAAAACCAAGGGCCGCGGGTTCGATCCCCGCACAGTACAAGCATAAGTGTGCATGAACATGTGTGTTTGTACTGGTCTGGGTGTTTTCTATGTATAATATGTATTTATTTACAAAAAAAAAGTATATAAGTATGTTTATCCGTTGTCTAGTACCCATAACACAAGCCTCGTAGCTTAATTTGGGACTACAAAATTGGTGTGATTGTTGTGAAATATTTATTTATTTTATTATTAGATCAAGCTAGCATAATATAAAACTAACCTTCCATTTAAAAAAAAACCTTGAATCAACCAGGAAAATAGCTGGTGAGCTGAAACAGCTGGACGGAGATTAAATTTATCTTTCGCACTGAAATCAGTTCTTTCGTCCGAGAGCACAATGTTATGGATAGACACACACAAAAACAAAACCAGACATACCCTATAACCCCTTCTTTTCGTCAGGGGGTAACAAATTACCTGTCTGTTATTTTACTTCTTGCTATCCTGGCGCTTCCGCCATCATTTATTGATGATTTGATTTTATGCTCATTTGATATGAAGCTATTATTAATATTAAATAGTCTTCCTGGCCGATTTCGACAACGGCGGCTAATCTCAACAGAGATCAGCCAACTACGCAGGAGATATATGCGTGAACAAGTGTGAGCGCAATACGCAGGTGCACTCACTGTTCCATCACTCTCAAAGTTCGGTGGACGGCAATCCGACATGACCGAAGAGAGATCAGGCGCATTATTATTATTAAAGCAACCATTATAGACGGCAAACGCCTACTTTCTACATCTCTTACATCGGCTTTTAGAGTTAGACTTCAATTTCTGATGATCCATACTTGAGAGCTTTGTAAATGTTTGTTCGTATTTTCGATTCTAGCTACCATTCGTGGTGACACGGTGATGTGGGCTCGCGTCAGGCTGCGTGTCGGTTGGAATAGAAAGTACAGACAACTTCTTATCAAGTCGGGTCTCTGAGGCTCTACTCTATAGCCGTTGTCCGTAGTTCCGGAAGAGGCCACACTGCTCTAACATGTTTGACCATGTTATACAAACAGATAGACAGACAGACCGACAAAAAATTTACTAATTACATTTTTGGCATTTGTATCGATCCCTAATCGCCCATGTACAGGATTGACGTCTTTACAGATTTATTATAAGTATGTAGATAGATATAGATAGATTAAATGAACTTATTTAAGAACATAATTAAACTATGTAAACTCACTTTCTCCCATGTACCCGTAGCCGGTGACGGTGCAGCGCTTGCCGGCCGCGTGGCTCACGCCGCGCGCGGGTAGGCACACCAGGCACACTCCTGCGCAGACAATACGATTGATTAGCTTCGTAAGCCGCATAAGCTGGTCTTGAGTTCCATTAGATTCTGTTCTGTAACCTTTAAGTTTCAATAGGAAAACTAATAAGTAGGACAACAGTTGTTTATGCGACGGGGTCGAGTTTCTCCCTCGTCGCAACCGGTAGGTCCTCGCTGCAAAGTGAGTCGGCCGAGTCCGGGGAATTGCGGTGAATGCCTGTGGCCTCTCGGCCTACGGTGAACCCGCCACGTCTCCGACTCACATGGCACCGGAGGGCACCGTCAGGTTTTTAGTGGGTAGACGGGTTCTCTCTCTAAGGCCTGGAGTCCCACATAACACCCAGCTGCCCCCGCAGCTGGTAGGTATGCATCACAACAATTCCCTGACGTTAAAAAAAAGGTTCTGTTTGACCTCAGCTACTACGGCTACGTTAAAAACTTTAACTTTCCAGTTAACAACTCTGGAACGAGCCAGGAAAACAGCTGGTGAGGTTCAACGGCTGGACGGATTTTGACCAGCCATAGCTAAGAACCACCGTGATTAAACTATCTTTTGAATAAAAGAAACTGCTTTGAAATCGGTCCATCCGTTCGGGAACTACGATGCTACTTTCTCTAAGTAGCAGTAGGCACGTGCCCATAGTCCAATGAACTTTTTGGGAAAAGAAGGCTCTCTGTGGAATTTGATAAAAACGCAGCGGGAAAAATTTTCAATATTAAATAACGGACATAGCCCAGCTACTCATTAAGCTCGCAAAGTGCAAATGACACTTATGACAATTTGATGGCAAAATTCTAGATTTTTTGATCGAAAGTGCAGCGCAATTATACGTCACAAAGTTCATCTTAGAGCTTGAAAAGGTCACAGAGTGGAACTGTTTCTAACCGCTCTTGTTGGATGCCTTCAGCAGTTGTCGTCTTGCGGATGATGATAAGTCGTGATCCGGTTCACGAAAGATGCCGGTTTGATTCCCAGCTTCTGTTTCGATATCTAGTCTTACCAAATCAAGCTGTTGAGATTGGTAAGCTTGGTGTTCTTTGCTGGCTCGAATCAGATATGTAGTAACACGTAGCAAAACAAATATGAGACAAAGCCTGGAGTATCAGTAACCTCAAGTGGCAGTGGGCATGGCACCTAGCGCCAATAAATGATGGAATTCTAGATAGGAGAACAGTTGATCAGAAACGCAGCGAAGGGCGTCAAACAGTAACATTGACGACGACCTTATTGAAGTCCCAGATTTAAGTGCTGGCTGCTACTTACCGGTCAATTTGGAAGTCTGGTGGTCGAAGCCTGTGTTTACCAGCAGCTTTTCGTGGCTGATGATGGTGATGATGTCGTTCTTACCCTCTTTGAGCTCGGCCAGCAACAGACCTCGAGATTTTTGATGCAATATCTATTCTAACAGATCTGCTTGGCCCTACGGTTGACTGGTAGAAATTGCCTTCCGCATTAAGTCCACCATTGTACACATGTTTGTGCAGAAGTTAAATAAATAAATGAATCTCATCTAGATCTTGTTTGTCTCAACAGTCTAATAAGTGAACTAAGAAGAGACTGCACTGAACACAAAACGCGAAGAACTGATGGCTGTTGCGGTATTTCAAGATAAGAGATCATTTAGCAAAAACGTCGTGTAAGAAGTCCACAGGCAAGATTAACTGACGACCTCGATATGGTCTCTTGCAACTAGGCGACCTGTAAGATTATTAGAGAAGTTTTTGTTCAGTTGCAGCAATGATAATGCTTTCTATTAGCTTTGGTTGCAGTGAACGCCTATTAGCTGATTGTGCAGGATGAAACAGGCTTCTTATAACTAGTCCATCTGGATGACTGTGTCTTCCACAGTGGCATCTTGCCATTGTTTTGCAGTTGAAGTCTCCGCCGTTGTAGTCTAGTATGATCATTGGCCCTGTACCTTCTTTGAGCTCGGCCTTGCCCAGCAGTTTGAGCAGCGCGATGTCGTTGTCCAGCGTCTGGCTGTTGTGGTTGTGGTGGATGTACGTGGTGGCCACCCGCAGCGTCTGCGCGCCGGGCGAGCCGTACTTGCGCGTCAGGTCGTGGTCGCCCACGCGCACGAATATCGCTTCGCCTGATCTGACAATGCTGGAAGGAAATGTTTTAATTTAGCTTTGGTCTAGTGGTCTGAGGTCCAGACAACAAAACCGGCTGTCGTGGGTTCGAATCCTGCCAGAGGCAAATGTTTGTGTGATGAGCACGAGCATTTGTACCTGAGTCATGGGTGTTTATAAATGTATTTAAGTATTTCTATCCGTTATTCTAGCCACCATAGCACAAGCTAACGCTTAGTTCGGGCTAGGTAATTGGTGTGTTCGTTGAAACAATTTATTATTTATTTATGTTTTAAAGTTTGGTGGGTGTTTGTTAAGTTCTTATTAAAATGATGGCAAGACACTACGGTCGAAAGCTCACCCCTGCTGACACAGCGAACACAATGCAGACATGTTGAGTATTCAGTGGCACAGTTTGACCAATACTATCACTTTCATGGTAATTCCTCAGGCGATACAATCGCTTGTAATCAGCTGGTTACTTATTAAGAAAGTGGTTATATAGTTGGTGAGGAGCGAGTGAAGCGGCACGGAAGTAACATGCCTTTTTTTAAACGTAGGAAAACCCTTTTAAAAGCAATAACCAAGGCCTGGGGGCCTCAGCCGTGTGTGGGACTCCCAGCGTCCTAAAAAGGACGCGGCTCCGCTCCGGGGATATCCGGAGAGGTGACTACCCACCAAAAACCGGCGGCATCCCTTCACTGTCTAGGTGACATAGGTGCCGGCTAATCCTTCACATCCATAACAACCTCCGCAAAGTAACATGCCTGCATCAAGCTGTTTCTTACGTCATATGGTACCTTGCCTGTGCTTGTCAGTCACTACGTTTGCCGGTAGCGTAGCACTCATGTTCTTAGCCACAGGCACTTAAGACAATCCTATCAATCAATCAATTCGGAACTATTCAATAGGGACAACACCTATAAATTCTTTTGTTTTGTAGGTAGTTTTCTCTGCAGAAGGATAAACATATCTCTATATATTTACCCCATGAATAAAAACTAAATGCAAAATAGGATTACAAAAATAGCTCATGGGGAAATCATATGATTATTAAATTGTCATATAAGCACTAAAATAAATAATAAGAATAGATACCTAAAATACAAGCCAAATTGCTCAGTTTAGGTACGATCACTAACATAGCACGAAGCATTTATTTATTTTTTACATCTGCTTCTGTAGATTGCTTTATGTAAAATTAGGCTAAGTTTTTATACAATACATTATTTATTCAGCATAAGTGTGCTTGAACAAGTGTGTTTGTACTGGTCTGGGTGTTTTCTATGTATAATATGTATTTATTTACAAAAAAAGTATTTAAGTATGTTTATCCGTTGTCTAGTACCCATTACACAAGCCTCGTAGATTAATTTGGGATTAGAGAATTGGTGTAATTGTTGTGCAATATTTATTTATTTATCTTATCCTATCCAGAGAGATAATAATAATAATAATAATAAAAATCTTTATTGCTTACAAAACTAACATTCAATGAGACAAACAAACAATTGGACATGACAAAGCAATTGGAGGTGGCTCAGCTTGTGCTAACTTGGGTTATGATCCCAAGCAGCGCTGGTTTTTAACCACACCCATCTCTCCATAGATGTTGGGTTAGGTTAACAAGGGTTAACTGTGGTGAATGCCTATGGCCTCTCGGCCTACGGTGAACCCGCCACGTCCCCGTCTCACATGGCACAGGGCACCGTCAGGTTTTTAGTGGGTAGATGGGTTCTCTCTTTGAGGCCTGAAGTCCCACATAACCCCCAGCTGCCCCCGCGGCTGGTGGTTAACAAGGGTTAATAAGGGTTCACTTACTTGGTGACGCAGTGCGCGGCGGTGAGCACCCAGTGCGTGCCGATGAGCGCGGCGCCGCACAGGTACTGGTTGAGCGAGTTGATGAGCGCCACCTGCCAGCACCACTCGCCGCGCTCGCCGTCCGCGCCCCCCATCACGCGCCCCGACCGGGAGGTGGTTCCTGAATGAATGAATGAATGAAATTTATTTGCGTATGAAAAAGGGTACATTTAGGTGGTAGGTTGGACATTGTGGTTCAGCTTTTTCAGCCATATTATTACAGCATGCAAATTATATTAAATCATTTTAAAATACAATATTCAAGTTCAATAAACACGACGTCCAAACGTCAGAAACTGACAGTTTTCCCATACAAATTGACAAGTTAACGATAGGTTAACGATACGAATACGTTACAATAGTTATTCGTGCTCACCGCATGGCCCTCCCGCGATTTCGTCCGCGCGAACGTGTTTGTCCCAGGTGAGCATTTAGTCGGTATAAAAAGTATCCTATCACCTAAGTCAGATCATACCCTCATCCAGACCATCACCTAAGTCTGTATACCAAATTTCATCAAAATCCATTCAATAGTTTCAGCATGATTTACGGATAAACATTCAAACAACGAAACTTTTACATTTATAATATGAGTATAATTATTGTCATTGCTATACTCGTAATGCCAATGATATTAAAAAAAAATCTAGTAATATTTTCACTGTTAAAATCAAAATATGATCTAACTTCAAACTCAAATACATATTTCGGGTTGTAATCTAGCGCACACGTTTTCTTGTTTCATCATATTTAATTTCCTTACCTGATTGTAGCCTGTTTGGTGTCTGTTTAATAAATAAATGCTGATAAAGTTTCTCAACTCCGTTGCAGTGGCAACTGCTTTTGCGCTAAGCCCATCACTAGACGAGTGCACAAAAGTCCACTTCGAGCGTTGCGTTGGTAAAAATATATAAAAAATAACAGCTACTATTAAAAAACTAACAACTACTAATAAAAAAAAACTATTATTACCATTTATAACTCGTTGCAGTAGTTACGAAAGGTGTTTTTAAGCATTGAATATATTTATGTACATTACATACCTTTCACGCCGCAAACATATTTGTTGTATTTTTCAGGTATTTTCAGTGTTGAGTCGTAGTTTGGTTCATACGGGGCTGAAAACAAAAATATACATTTGATAAGTCGTTATAAAAACTTCAGTCTATCCGACTGGTCAGATTTGGCACAGAATAGGGAAGAATGGCGTGCTTTAATGTCGAAGACCAAGATCCACTTCGGGTCGCTGAACCAGCGAAGTAAGTAAGTATTTTAGATATCTATATCTTTCATTCGACTGTTTGTTTTTCACATAACTAGCTTGGGTAGGGCGCCGTGACAAAAGAGCAAACTTGAAACGAGCTGAAAAAGATTAAGAACCCCTAGCCTAGGTCATAACATAATTACATGCTAGGTTTAAGGCACCTGCCCGCAAAAATGTGGTGGCTCTAGGAAAGTAATTAATTACTGAGTAATCAACACTGATCGGATAATCTGATGCATATTTACCTAAAGTTGAGGTGTTGGCTTATGCCATAATTATTATGGAATACACTTTTATATCGAAAAAATCTCGGAATTTCACGATCGTCAAATAAAGTGATTTTATTATAGAATTAAATGGGGTGTATGTAAAAAATACGCATTCCCGGAATTTAAGTATAAAAATAAATGTTTATAGAAGCCGATTCCATAATATCTTAGTCAAAAATTAACTTAAGGTAAATATGCATCCGAATATCCGATCACTGGTAATCAATTAAATGAATGATGAATTATAACTTACATAAAGCAGTAGTGTACTGGGGTTGCACAGTAGTATAGTGCGTGTACGAAGGCGTAGTGGTGGCCAGCGGGAATGAGTCGTTCCTATTCACACCCACGACCTCCTGCACCTTTGACTTGGGTGCGCAGCACTGCGTGCCGGATTTTTTGCATTTGAACACGTCTGTCATCTCGGCGTTGCCTGTGTAAGGGTTGAAAACGGTAAATAATTCCTGAAGTGCAGAGTGTATATAAGCCTCAAGCTCGCTTCCTAACTAAAATGCTTATACATTCACGAACACTGTATACCTATAGACGTTATAATAATAAAACTTCTAATGTGTCTAACACACTGTCCGTAAATAACTGATGACCGCTTGGTGCAGTGGTCTACATGTCGGACTTTTGAAACCAAGGGTCGCAGGTTCGATCCCCGCACAGTAAAAGCATATGTGTGCATGAACATGTGTGTTTGTACTGGTCTGGGTGTTTTCTATGTATAATATGTGTTTATTAACAAAAAAAGGTATTTAAGTATGTTTATCCGTTGTCTAGTACCCATAACACAAGCCTCGTAGCTTAATTTGGGACCAGAGAATTGGTGTGATTGCTGTAAAATATTACTATTATTAAAATGTGTTAATGGTGTCAGAGCGATATTGCGAATTGTGTTCGTAATATTATTCGCATTTAGGAGTAGCACTGAACACAAATCAGATCTGATAATAAGTATTAGATCCAAAGTTTGAATCCTCAAATAACTTAAACATACGTAGTCCTGATCAATTGGTCAAAGGAAATCTAATAAGTGGAGAAAGTGCCGTTTTATTTTTAAATTTATTTGGGATAGGTTTGCTCTTGACCCAAGACTAAGCCCAACGATGCAAAGTCTAAGTCTACGATGGAGCGAGCTCACCTAGAAGATGCTTGTCACTCTGGCTTTGAAGATTCCTAGGTTGTAATTGCAGGGAAACACTGACGCAGTTCCACTCTTTTGCAGTGCGCATCAGGAATGTAGATGAGAAGCGCTTGGTTCGTATCAGAGAAACATCGACACGGTACGGATGGCATCCGGCGGTACGATGTGAAAAAAGTATCTATCTATGTAATTAGTACTTACGGAAGCAAGTAAATGACAGATAAGGCACGATGCAAGAGCCAGGGCAGTCGGGGCGCGCGTCCGCGGGCGGCGCCGGCGTCGTCGTCGTGGTTGTGGTTGGCGGCCGCTTAGTGCGCTTTGGCACGCTGAAACATGAAAATTAAGTATATGACACCGTGACCCACGAAATAAATCACACTTATCTATACTAAAAATAAACTAATGGGCCAGCAAGACGTTGTCCTGCCCCTTGCTTTTTTTTTAAATTTTTGATCTTTTAAACCTTCTTTAGACTTCCACGAATATTTCGAGGGTAAAATTATTCAAATCGGTTCAGCCGTTCTGGTGTAATAGAATCTGTAGAAAGATCATTTCTGTTCATGAAATATATCACCGAAATAACTTTCAGAGGATGATGATTAGGGATCGATACAAATGCCAAAAATGCAGTCAGTAAACAAAATTTCTGTCCGTCTGTATAACCGTTATAGAAACAAAAACTACTTGACGGATTTTGACGGAAACTTGGTGCAATTATGGTTCATACTCCTGAGCTGGTTATAATATACTATTCATCACGCTACACAATCAATGAAGAGAAATGTAGAGCAATGAATGGAAATGTTGGGAAAACGGAAGAAGTTACTCCATTTTTATTGCTTTCGTCGCGTGTGTAGCTTTAACCTTAATGGTTAGAAATCATGTATGATTCCTTCCGGCAGAAGCTTAGTGGGAAATCCCATTAAGATTCTTTATACCTATTCTATGATATAAATATAGTCGCGCCAAATAAAAAGAACGCTAACGGTCAAATGCAGACGAGGCGATATATAGGTCTAAAGAATTGGTGGTACGAAGCAGGGAGGGTCCGCGCCTATGCTAGCATGAGGGATAGCAACAGCTATAATAATAATTATTCAACAACATCACATACATTGATCTGACTCCGTGGTAAGTAGCTAAAGCACTAATGTTACAGATATCAAACACAACAGTGGTATTATACAAATAAACTTAAATAAATACACATAACACCCCGACAAGTACAAACAGACATGTTCATGCAGACAAATGTTTGTACAGTGCGGGGATCGAACCCGCGACCTCTTGGTTAGTAGTCAACTTATTGACCATTACACTAAAGTGGTGTTAAAATTCCTGTCATCCAGCGTTCTTTTTATTTGGCGTGACTTATATCTTGCTAGCTTACTAGCACGAACTTGTCATTTTAATATCACAAGCTTGCCAACTAGCTTGATGAAACACTTCTCGTTAATTTAGGCATGAAAAGTTTAGTTACCTACAACGTTAACAAACCATAAAATGAACTGCTGGTTGAACGTCAATGGTCACTGAGAAATGTTTTCTCGCTGTGTTTAATTTATTCAAATCTAGTGGTAAGTCCCAGATACTCCAAATTATATTTTTTTTGTGTATCCCGTTTGGATTTGTTCACCTGCTATCATCGCAGCAGACGCGGCCGCTGGCCTTGCACTCGGTGTTCGGCAGCAGCACCGCCGGCGCCTCGCAGAACGCCATCATCAGCGTCAGCATGCAGCGCCCGGGGCAGCGGCGTAGTGGCGGCTGGAACCGTAGACATAGAATGTGCAACATTTATGCATACGTATTTTAAGGGTCATATCACAAAATTTTTCACAGCTAAGCACCTAACTGAATTTTCCTTTCAGCCCATCGATCTGTTGCAGTGACAATGCTTTTACGCGATAGATTACTTCATATGTATGTAGTTACGTTATTCCTACTTCGTAGCGGCCTCCGATTTTCGATTTATCCTTTGAAAACCAAGTTTTCGGCAAAAAACTGATCAACTGTCAAAAAATTTATGATATGCCTCTTAACTCCTGGAACAAATATTTTTGTGAAATTGACGGACTCGATTGAAGAGGCATACGGACCATTCCAGCAAGCGGATATTTAAAAAAACTAGTTCTGTCGTTCGCAAACCTTTCCCTATGTCGTAAAACTGAGCAGGAAAAAAAGTGGTCAGATAAACAATTTTGTCGCTAAGTCATCATCTTACTTTATATACATAAATTAAAATAAAATAACAAAAGCTAGTAAGTCTGTTGGATCTGTGCAAACATTATGGATGCAATAAAATATTCAATTTTATCGAGCCTTAGACTAGATCCTAGTTCCTAGAACCTTGCCTCTGAAGTTTCACTGAATATTGCAACTATTTTCGTTCAACAAATTACAGACAAAACTCTTTATCTCATCCGGGCTTTGACTGTCATACCAAGTTCTTTTTTAGCTTCTAGATGTAAAAAACACATAAATGGTTTTAAGTTATTAGTTGCTAAGTAATTAAGATTATGAACTACTAATAAAATATCTGGGATTCACTTTATTCAGCTCATCGATGGTAGAGTTTGTGGCGTAGCGTTCTTTCATGGTGCGATGATCAGCGCGATCTATTGGCTGCTGTTCTAACAGAAACATATAAAACCAAACCGCTTAGAGTCTAATTTAGTGAACTAATCACCAATCCAAGATCGATACGAGATCGCAGAAGCGCAGAACAAAAGAATCCTCACGTCCGAACGAACGAATGAGTGTCTAATTAGATTAGTGATTAGTTCACTAAATTAGTCTATTAGTGATTAGTTCACTAAATTAGATCACTTATTTGACGGACGCGCAAAGAATAGTTCGTTCTCTTTCACGTGAATGAACTGCGTCTTAATAGTTTATAGTTCGCGAACTGCACAAGCCTACGAGTAAGTCTTACCGGTGTACTAGGCCTGTGTGTAGTCGTAGGTCTCCTCGTGGTGGTCTCCGCCTTGGTCTCCGTGATACAGCAGGTTCCTTCATCAGGACAGACAGCGTCTTCATCGACCTGGTCGCAGAGCAAGGCGAAGAGCCCGCCGATGCAGTCCCCGTGGCACTTACGGCCCGGCTTCTGGCGCGGTGGCGGGGTTACTGTCAGCTGGAATGAAGAATACGTGCGTTTTAATTCAGAAAGGCCCAACCATACTCACTACTTTACAGACTACTACTTCCAGTTACTAGACAGACATGATTTATCTTCGGCTACATCGTCACTCATCATCAGGTGAGATTGTGGCCGAATGTCTGGATAGCAGAACTTTAAAAAAACTGTCAAACAACTTTTGAGTCAGCGCAAAGATGAAAGAATTTAAGTGTATTTAAGACTACAAACTTTGTGGATACGCCTAAGGTAACAAAGACGAGAAGAAGATGCAGAATCACGTCAAACGTGGAGTACCTATCGTATTTACAAGATCTTTGTCTAAAGTTTGCAATGCCAATTTCGTCATCATCATCATATCAGCCGTTCGACGCTCGCTGCTGGGCAAAGGTCTTCCCCAAGGATCTCCACCGCGATCGGCTCCGCCGCTTGATTGCGTTTATTACTTGGTACACTTTAATAGCTCTTTACCTAAATGACTATTTGACAATGTACACGTAGATAAATAAAAGTTATTCTTAACGTTCTAACTTATCTTTGCAAATTTGGGATAGGTAAGTGGTTGAATATAAAATTAAGCCTGTCCTGTTTCTAGATGTTGTTCTGATATGTGACTCCAATTCTTACCGCAGTTGTAGGCTTCTTAGTCGGTCTGCTCTTATGGTCTCCCGGGACCACCAAATCTGGTGGAGGCTTGTCCCCGTAACCCTCCTTGGACACGCAGCACAGCCGGCCCGGCACGCACAGGTTCTTCGACGTCAGATACGAGATGCAGTACTGCGTGAGGCTCGTCTCCACGCACACTCCTGGACAGGCTATGTTGCCTGGAATGAGCCAAACTTTTTAATTTGTTTCCCAATTTGACGGTAAAGCACCAGGAAAACACCTGGTGAACTTCAACAGCTAAATGAATTTTGACCAGCCATAGCTAAGAACCAACGTGAATAAATTATCTTTCGATAAATATATCGCTTGTTACCATGTTTATTACGAATAAATTACTATTATGACAGTCGGTGCCAGATTGAAAAATGATCTGACGAGCAACTACATTTATATGTAACTTATATACTATATCTATGTTTATATGCAATCACATAAACTAGCCGTAGTAAAAGTTTGGTTGTACAGATATACACTGCTCAACAAAGTCTAGGGAACAAGCCAACTATATGACTTTATTTGTAAAATCTTCTTTAAAAAAGTACTGATCTCTTTGAGGTAAACAGGTAGGCTGAATGTTTATCAAACGTTGTTCGAATTTAAAAAAAAAAAATAGTAACAAAAGAATTTTCGTAAAAGGCGGGATCATAGAGAAATATAATGTATGGCGGGATACTTTCACTTTGATTGCTGTGTAGTGATACTGTATGAGAATTTTAAAGATAAAAAATTGTTTTATTGTTTTATGATTTTATTGAAAAACAAAATTAACTGTTGTTATTCGTAACTTTTGCCATTATGTCACGACTTCATTTAACGCGGGAAGAAATGATTCGAGCTGTAGGAATGTTGGAAGCTGGGCTACCCCAACGCGAAGTTGCAGCTGCTCTGAATTCTCACGCGAGCGTTATCTGCAGACTGTGGGCACGTTACAGACTTACTGGCGATGAAGCCGAAAGGCACAGAGGCAGGTATAGGGTTACTACGGAAAGGCAAGACCGTTTTTTGTAAAATGTCGCAAGGAGGCAACCCATCATTACGGCTCGTCAGTTGGTAAAAGACCTCCAGTCGCAGCACCAGGTTGCTATCAGTGACCAGACTGCTCGGAGGAGACTCCATGAAGCTAATCTTCGTGCTCGCAGACCACTAAGAGTGCCCGCGCTGCGTCATGGAAATCGAGGACGTCGATTATTGTGGGCACGTGAACATTTGCAGTGGACCGTAGATCAGTGGGCACATGTACTGTTCTCCGATGAATCTCGCTTCGGATTTCATCCAGATTCAAGAAGAGTGCGTGTTTGGCGGATTCCTGGTCGGCAGAGTCGGCTTCAAAACCCACAGGAGGTGCGGTGCATCCCTACCAAGGTGGTACAATCATGGTGTGGGCTGGAATCCGCCTGGGTGGACGGACGGATCTCGTTTTGATCAGGGGAAATTTAAATGCAGAGCGATAGTGCGAACAGGTAATCCAATCCGTGGTTATCCCGCACCGACAAAATCTGGGCGCAGATTTTATTTTTATGCAAGATAATGCACGACCACATACTGCGAGTCAGGTGATGGATGTGTTCCGCGAGTACAACATCGAAGTGCTGGAGTGGCCTGCTCAGTCCGCGGACCTCAATCCCATTGAACACGCGTGGGATTTACTAAAGAGAAGGGCTTTTAGAAATCTCCCTCAAAATTTGAACACAGCAGATGAACTTTTTTCACATCTCTCCAGAGAATGGAGTCTTCTTCCACAAGAGACAATCGATAGTCTCATAATCAGTATGCCACGACGATGTCAAGCTGTTGTTAATGCCTTAGGGGGTCCAACTGATTATTAAAAAAGTCGCCGCATATTTGTTCTTAACTGTAATGTTTTAATTTTTAAGAAATTTTATTAAATTAAATTTCTTTGTTTAGTTCTGTAATACACTTTCTTTGTTTTTCATTAAAATTACCTCGTAATTCAAAAACTGAATCCTTTATTTATATACGCAACTAATTAAGCATTAAATTGCGCATCGATTGGTATATAAACTTTAAAACAAAAATATATGAAAATAAAAATATTCCCTAAAAACCTCCTGTTCCCTAGACTTTGTTGAGCAGTGTATTTTAAAAAACCTAGCATGCTCACATAAAATTAAAACTCCGACTGACTTAAGTTGCGAAGAATGGTCACTTAAATACACCATTGACAATCCCACTTCGAAATTCGAGCCTCCACCATTAATCAATTTCACCTAACGACGTTTTCATTTTTTTTTACATATCATGTACTCCAAACTGACAGTACTCTCTACTCCCTACCTAACTCAGTATCATCCTCAAGAAGTAAGAGTGTACCTAATAATTACCACTGTCTTTGTACGATTGCTGTGCCGGCGCAAGCGTGGTCGTCTCCTCGTCCTCCTCGTCGTCAGCTTCCGTCGTCGTGTAGCGGGTTGTGAACGGTCGTCGCGTTGTGATTATCGTGTCGTTGCCTGAAAAAAAATATTGAGAAAAATATTATAATATTATGGTTTGAAACAAACTTTATTTTGAAAAATAACCGAAAGTTACAGGGGAAAAAACAACTGTTTGGGAGATTAGTCAGAGGGTCTAGGGCAGCTTGATAGCTTGTGAAACTATGGTCATCGAACACTCTTTTTCACCACCAACTCATACTAATCAATGCCAGTAGTAATTACTTTAGTTATTAAAAAAAATCTTGTACTGAACAAAGACTTTTTACCAAAATTTGTCGAGTTTTCCAATTAAGTTGTCATTATTAAGTTATTTATTTATTTAACATTTAATGCACGATAACAAAAATGTACAAAAGGACTTAGAACCGTCGAGCATTCTCTACAATCCATAACTTTGTTCTTAGCAGGAATGATAAGTGGGCGCTGCGACAAAGCTATTGTTGAGGAAAGGCCTGCGCTCCGCAGCGGGACGTATAGACTGAAAGTTAATTTTTCATGTGACTCACCTAGAGGTTCGTCCACGCAGCACTTCATGCTGGGTTTGGGGCACTCCACCTCGTCCAGCACGTTGGAGCAGATGAGCGAGGCGAGCGCGTGCATGCACACGCCGGGGCAGTTCTTCGCGTCAACTTGAGTGTCGAGGGTGTCCAGCAGACCTGCAGGTGAGTGGGAAAATAAAAAAGTGTCTTTATCTTTAGCTATCTATCTAGGTATCCCCAACGCAGAAAAAAAATTGCTTATATAACAAACAATGAGCTTGAGGTGGGAATCGAACCTTCGCACACCGAGTTACAGGTAATAAGTCGGTGTGCGAAGGTTCTGGACAGCACATCAGCTACCCATTTTAGTTGCAAAACACAACGTGTGTAAGACAACAAGTAACAAGTGTGAAAGACGTCGCTGTGCTAATGACTATGCTGGATGGGTGATCATTGGGAACCAAACTGAATTTGCTTTCAACAACATAGAGAAATTAAAAAACTCTAGTTGTCATTGTCAAGTCAATGGCTTAGAGTAGAGATGGGATTCTTCCCGAAATTTTCGGAATATGTGACGATTCTATATTGTTATTTGCCGACTTCTTCTTTCCAGTCTCAATCACTATTTTTGTCCAATCATTTTACTTTATTTTATTATTATTTGGAAAACATTTAGTAAGTGATTAAAATATCACATTAACCAATTAAGTTTCCTCGCACCTTAATTAAACCTTCATTTTTCACCTTAATTAAACGGTAAAATATGTAAAACTATAAAATTATAAACTAATTACATAATGCGAAACAAACAACAGTATTATTGAGAAAAAATATGAATATTATTTCTAAAATTAACAAAATATGATGCAAAAATGTCAACTGATTGATAATTCTTCTATGACAAGTACGAAGCAAGAACGAGTAACCAGCATAATTAGTCCTATAAAGTGGCACATGAAAGAGACACTTTTGACGGGCACTTTTACGGGGACACCTAATAAAAATGTTAAAAGACAAGGAGAGTCAATGAGATTTTGCTAACTCTACCAGCTGTGTAAACCCAATCACCTAAGATACCATCATCCCGGTCGCATCAATCGCGTTGGTACGCGCGCCGCGTCTCAGCCCGTTACGGCCGCATTCCGTAGACTATGGACGCCCTTGCGCTTGCGCACCGTATTCAAATTGGTGACCTAATTTTATTGTCTGTGGGTCAGTTGGCTTTGGTACCCTTTTGAGGCGATAGGATACAGGCTGCTAAAAATAATAACTTTCCAGTAAAAAAAACCGAATGAGCCAGGAAAACAGCCGGTAAGATTTAACGGCTGGACGGATTTTGACTAGCTGGAGCTAAAAACCAGTTAAGTATTCAATTATCTTTCGAATATAAAAAAACCGTTACAAAATCGGTCTATCCGTTCGGTAGCTACGATGCCACAAACAGACACAGACAAAAACACAAACACATATACACACACAAACAGACATAGAGGTCAAACTCATAACACCCTTCTTTTTCCTCGGGGTTAAATGAGGTTCTTTGTGGACACAGGGCTAACTAATATGAGTTCTTGGTTAATGCAAGCTTTGATTTAAGTGATTACAACTAAAATCTAAATTGGTTTGATGGCTCGCCGGCGTTTTTCTCACAGATTTTTTTCCACCAGGGCGCTGATGAGAGAACTCTTAGGATGTTATTTTGGGCTCTCTGGAGGTACATAATGTTGGATTTGCTGGCTGTCGAACACAGCTAGATCCCAATCTCACAGATTGGAGAACAAATATCTGAGCAAGTAACACGTCACATAAGTAGCAGTAAGATACTGCAAAATCTGTAGAATAGTCTAAGAGTAAAATAAAATTGAAGAGGATGGAAGGCTCAGAGTATGATACTAAGTTTGAAACCTAATTTCGAACAGAGAAAACAGGAAAACTAAGTCGCGCTCACGGTAAACCGTAACGGTTTAGATATATTTACAATCTCTAATAATTTTTGTTTAAGATCATTCCTTTCTCACCACCTGTGTCGCAGTGCTAGGGCCTAAAAATATGATTGAAGACCATTTTAAAGATCTCGGCTACTAGTCGGGGCAAAACTCTAACATTTGTTCAAGCTTGAACGCTGACAAAGTCGCGGGCTGCCGCTAGTTACTTATATTTATTACAATAACAAAACCTGACGCAATAAGGGCTAAATTCGCTCGCTCGTGCTCCCGCGCAGGTCAGCGCGGAGGAATGTTAACGTGATTTGATAACCGTTATCAAGCGAGTTCGCCGCTTGTACTCGTAGTAAACTTAGCTGTGAATGGAGCTTGCTGTTCAGGTTTATTGGCCGCTGCTTGCTTGACAGATAAAATAAGTTACGATCATTACGAGTTTGATGATAATTCTGATACAAGTATAGGTACGTTGCTGGGTGACGGTAGAGAAAAACTGCGTCAGGCTATGTACAAATGATCTGTACAGTTTATTTACAGTGTGTGCCTCTTTACAAAAGAGAAGGTGCGAGGAAGATGACAGGAATGGCAATGGTAAATTATTGTACACTAGTTATGGAATATCGCGACTGACAAAAAGGGTTGGTCGAGACAAATGAAAAATGTACAATGACAGCTGTTACAATAATCTTCTTTTGCGGCGAACGACCTCAACATTATTTGTATTTTCACTTCATCAAAGTATTTACACCTCGTCCAAAAAGGACTTTGCCTCAAGTGGCTTCGACTAACGAGTAATTAACAAAAAAACTTATTTTGACAAGCTGTATCCTCAAATTGTGCAAACTAATAATATATACAACAAAATTACATGCACGATATCGCAACGTCTTCCAAAGATGCCAGGATACCTAGCTTTTTATATCAGTAGCGAATGTCATATGAGCTCGATGGCACTCAATGGTGTCAAGTGATACCGTTCGACAGGTGGAAGATTATGCTTAGGATATTTTAATGTCTTAATTTTGCTCTATTTCCAAGCATGTTAATGCTTCATACGTGGCTTTGGCTATTAAGTTCATGTTGGCTTGCTTAAGTTCGCTCGCCAAAATTTAGAAGAAGAAGACGTTCCACCACCAAAGTCGCACGTCAACATGTTGCCGTTGTGAACGCTACATTTGTGAACTGTGATAGAATAATAGCTAGATGACACCACCAATCGTTAGCATACTCTTTATCATTTGTCATAACGATCTGCTTCCATAGATTTTGTATGGGAATACTATAATTTGACGCCATAATATAGTATCGAAAATCTAAGTAAATTGACTGAATATTTATTTAATTCTATGTAAACAAAATTGGTTTCAATTAGTTTTACTAGCTTCATAGAGTTTATGTTTTTTAACCATTCACCATGGTCTTGCTTGAGTCATCATGCCTATTGCCGTCAGCGCACATATGTGACATACTGTCCCCGCGCAACGAACAGTTTATTAAACCAATGGCCGCTACTGAATCTTTTGACAATATTCGTGGCGAAGGTACTTGTGCGTATGTGCCCTTACTCCTACTACCTATAAAAAGTTCCTCCTAGCCGATATCTACCATGGTGGCTTATCTCAACAGAGATCAGCCAACTGCGCGAAGTGTAAGCGCAATACACAGGTGCAATCTCTGTTCCTTTACACTCTAAGTTCTGGAGAGAGATCAGGCGCAGGACCAACGACATAACTTGCGCACCGAGGCATGGGGTAACTCCGCCAATTTGACCCGACTCCGAGCTGTCTCTAAGAAAATATCAGAAAAAAAGTATCGGCTAGAACTGGGATTTGAACCCAGGATCTCTTGGATTTAAGGCAGTAAAACGACCTACAGCAACGCTACAGGTTAACCTACCACAGTTCACAATACCGCCGTGTCCAATGAGTGCGCCTGCGCCGGTCGGCGTCGCACTACCGTTACCCGATGACCTAACGACGTAGAGAAATCGCCGCGCGCGCCGAAAACGAAAGTACAGACAGCGCATCAAAGTAAACACTGCGGCATCTTAATCAGTGGTAATAAGGTCGATTTTGCAACAAATATTACGAACGAACGCACATAGGATAGGACTAAACATTGTTGTAACTAAATCGTCCTTATTCACTGTGCAAGACTCCTCAGTGTTTTATTTGTCGGGTATTGTTGCTAGACGCCGAGAACTAAATGAATTTTAATCAAATGGGCCAAATTCCTAAAAAATACAACACTAGAACACAAATTAATTCAATTTATATCTTTATTTAACCCCTGACGACGGAAGAGATGGGTGATTTAAATTCGTGTGTGTGCCTGCCCGTGGCATCGTAGCTCCCGAATAGATGGACCGATTTCAGTGGAGTTTTTTTTATTCCACGGTGGTTCTTAGCTATGGCTGGTAAAAATCCGTCCAGCCGTTGAAGGTCACCAGCTGTTTTCCTGGCGCATGTCGGGGTTTGTTAAATTTTTGTGTTTTGAACGACGCGGAACCGTTAGAAGGACGCTTCGACGTTCTGAGAGGACTTGGTATATCCAGTAAAATCTCAACAGCGTTTGGTCATCAAGTGACGGTGGTACTGGCCAAAGTTGGTACTTCAATCTGTTATCATAATCCATCCGCTAACAAATGCTCTTGGTCTTTGTGTAAATAATTACTAAGCTTTATGTCCAGCTGTATCTATTATGTCCAAGATTATTGACGGAATATCATTAAGATTAGTTATAATAACAGTTACAATAATATAATAACAGAGCCCGAAGAGCAACCTAGAGCTATTCTATCCAGACTCTTTGGTATGTATTCTTTGAGGTACCTAACGCTAGTGAACTTCTTAAGTATAACGCCACCGGCTCTAGGGTTATGTGAAACTGATTTAGAAATACGAAAAGCTAAAATGTAATATTTTTTTCGAAGGTTTCTAAGATTGTTTTTCAAGTAACTACAAAATTTGGTTGGCTGAATGTGACTGAAACGTATTACATAAATTTAAGACTGTTGTTCCCATAAAATGATTACCATCCGTTGTAAAGATTACAAACTTTCAGCTTTTACAGCCGTTTAACAGCCATTTAACTGAACGCATTTACGCGTAATAAAAATCGTGATTCAACTGCAATCGTCCGGTTATCTTATTTATCACGTTATGTTCGCAAATCGTAATCGGTGAGGCGAGTTAGGTATTTTACCTTTCTAGCCACAGACACCATAAACACAGAATGATATCGGATCTAGACAGAGCGTTATTATAACATTAGAACGATTGCACAATCAATCCACAGTATATGGAAGATCCGAAAAACGGCTTATTAGATTGATTCTAAGTTTATGTATTTACTGAATGAATAAAACCTTACGTAAAAATGGTTTGAATACCAAAAGAATGTCCATAACTAAGGTTTCTATTACAAAAAGCAAGAAATAAATTAATAATAATAATCACAAAAGTGTACCCATACATATTAATAATAATCATTTATTTCAGGCAACAGACAAAAAAAATACGGAGTCGGCTGGGAGCCGTCCCCGGGACTTCAAAATACTACAAATGACAATACGAAAAAATATAAGTAATTAATGCCAAATGATTAATGATATAATATGTCCCCAAGTGCAACATCCTCCGCAACCATAAGCAATTTTGTTTATACACCACTTCTTTTTACGTATCTATGTTTGTCTAAAAATCAATATCTTCTTAATAATTAATAAAGATAAAGTCATCAACTTGCCGATGATATTGAAAGTCGAGCTCTCGCCGTAACATTGCGCTGTATCATTTACAAGGCAGTCAAATTCGTACTACCGGGCATTTCGAGTGACAGAACAGGGCAAGTTTCAGTTGCTGAACTCGCCTCGACTGTGTCTGCCGGCTATTAGGCTTTCTCGCGGTCGTCGCCCGCGAAAGTCCGAGCACGTGGGTGATGCGCAGGCGCACTGCTGTCGACGCGATTGATACAAGGTTCATTGATTGGTCCAATCGTAGCCACAGATAAACACACACAAACAGAATAAAGCTAAAACTTATAGCAAACCACTTTTTTGTCAGGCGTTAAATATATGAGAACTCAAGACCTCATCCAAGCGATTGTTCCTTCATTGGCATACAAAAGACATCAACGCGTTAGGTTGTGTGTTCTTACTTCTAACTTTATATCATCTTCTAAAACAGTCACTAGTTAGGTGTAAATAGAGGGGTTCAGACAGTAAACTCATTATAAGACGGTAAAGACAGGCGAAGCCAAGCTTTGCACTAACCGAATGCAAGATTCAAGATTTTATAGTTCGGTTTATTTTTGCAAGCAAGCAAAGAGCAAGACAATACAAATTTAATTGACAAAACAAAGATTTTGCTTTGCTTGTAGGGTAGGTTATTTGATTATATCTAAGAAGAAAATTAATATTTCTCATTAATGTTATTACACACAGAACGAGCGGGTTTCTCCGAATACAAGTGTTTTAGCTTAAAAGGAAATTCTCAATGTAAGTGTCAAATTGCGTTCGATATCAATGAACAATTTTCGAATTTTCAATTTGGTTCTTTAATATATTAAGCATGTTATCATAGGGCACATAAACCTTCCTCTTGGATCACTCTATTTATTTAAAAAAATCTGCATCAATATCCGTTGGATAGTTTTAAAGATCTACGCATACATACAGGCATAGGGACACACGCGGGAAGAAACTTTGTTTCAAACTATGTAGGTAGAGAAGTGACATCCAAAGCTTAATATAATAATAATAAAATTTATTCAGTTTCAAAAAGGTGTTACAATTAATTTGGGCTTAGGATCAAACTTATAAATAATACAGCCTGAGTAGCGAAGCGTCCAAAAGTCCAAACGATTGGCTTTCGCACAACATCTTCAGCGGTATCTAGAGCACGACTTCAGATGTATTCACTTTCAGAGGTGCGCGTGCGCCGGGCGCGTTTCACCGCCTTTCAGCGCATGAGACGCGTGTACATTCCGGCGAGTACGTGCGAGGGTGGCCTCATGCAAGCATACCTTCTCTACCAATAGTACTGCTACATATTTAATTCTGCCCAGTCGACTTAATGAAGTAGTTGATGGAATCAAGCGTTACTTTGCGGAAATCCATGACTAAAGCTGAAAAAGAGGAATATTTTGCTTTAAATTTCCACTAGACGCCAGCGCAGGAACCCAAATAAATACATCCAGTATTTGGGTTCCTGCGCTGGCGTCGTTTAGTGGAAATTTAAAGCAAAATATTCCACTTTTTCATCTTTGATGAAGTAGTATTTCACTAACACTATTACTTCATCAAAAAGAGGGGCTTTTTCGTCGGGGTTAAAAAAGAAGGATACTTTTGATGGGATGGATGTCATGAGTAGCTTGGTTTGTTTGTGTGTTTTTTGTGCGTGTTTGTCTGTAGCATTTTAGACCGACTTCAATGCGTTTTTTTTTCTAAGCGTTCGACTGTTGAATCGTACGTAAAAGACACATTTCCTTGCTATTTACTGTTTCAATCAGATACCTACGGTGTGAGTCAACTTCCATTCGGTTAATTAGGCCTAGTCCTTCGAATAGAAAGCCTGAGCGTGAGTCACACTTATACGTCTGCGCGGTGACATTTCACTTGCTACCGATATCCGTATTTAGGCCTCTTTATTGTGACGCCCTGCTTTTATGGGATTGGGTATGCATGACGCTTTTAATTTTATTTATCTATATAACACCAGATTTTTTAATGAAACTACAACTCTTCTCGGAATACTCAAACACGGCAGAGGCACTGACTAAGGTATGTCAGAATATAATAATTTTTGTGGCGACAAATATTTTCATGAACCATCATCACGACCTGTAAAATAGAGCACTCAAACTCTATTTGTTCGAAGCATTTAATTCACCGTTTCATAGATTTTATAGATTGCAACAACTGTGAAAAAATAGAACTCTTTTATTTGAACCTGCCTCAACTCCAACACAATAACACAAACTAACCGCAAAAATCAAGCGTAACAAATGAAAATCACTGTTAACGACGATATTAGCAGCGGCATACAACGGATTATCCAACTCCTATCAAAGTTGTCACGTAATCGTCGCAAGCGCAGCAAGGGGCTAAGGGGGGAAGGGAAGGGGGGCTAGAGAAAGTCCCGGAGACCGGCCGTCGCCGGACGAAGCACTGTGATGTGTGCCGACAGTAAGTTTGCGTTTGCTAATTAATTTAGTAACTACGCCGGATAGGAAAGCAAGTCGAGTTTTGTTAATTGTCTGTTTAATTGAGATTCGAGATTGAAATATGTTTTTTCGCTGTAGTATCTTTAAGAGTGTAATAGAGATCTGAAGCTGCTCACACGAAGTTAATTGTTTACTACCAAATAATCTGAGATATTGCAAAAAATTTTAAAGGGATGTAAATGCAGAAAAATCAATCAGACAGCGGAGGCTTATCCGTGTCACTCAATTAACGAAAAAGAGATATCTATCTATGAATATGATATTTCAGATAGGACATCGCAAATGCTTCTGTAAAAATCTTTAACGGAGTTGAACTGTTTGAGGTTCTTTCAAATAAAAATTTTTGAATTAAAGAAAATAATTACTTTTTTATTGTAATTTGTAATACGAGTAGAACAAAACAAAACATATTGCGAAACATCTACTTATTTGGTCGTGTAATCTACTAGTGCAAGCGCCTACGTTGTGTTTAAGTCATTATCGCATCTTCAACCTGTCATTTGCAACTTTTTGCCGCGAAACTTTTTGCTGAGACAATGTTAAATTATTGAGTTTATTACATAGTGCACTTACTATATTCGACGAAGAAAGTGATAATAAAGCACAGATTGTGTATTTATTCGCAATCGGGTATTTAACATGTTACTTGTGGCGAATTGGGTTGTCTGTTTTAAGAAAAGGGGTCCTGTGCTGTCCTTTCTCGTGAATTGTATGAAAATCACATTAATTGTTATGTTCCTCCCTTATTTTTGATAGCTGGTTTGTGAGATAAAATCTAAATTCGCAAATATAGCGAACTAGCGAATGTGGAATGTGTTGCCCTGCCTAACTGTGTTATCACACCTCTATAACCTTCCTATTGAATCATACAATTAATTTTTGTAAATCGCATCAAAGTAGTATTTTTTAAGATCCAAGTATCCATACATATGTTTGTAACATAGGGACAAACGTAGTAAACCTGAGTATTTGTGAAAAACTGGTACTTTCTATGAATAACTAGTAACCAAGTACGTAAGCCGTCTACGCGTAATATCAAAATCCACCATGATACCATGTTACCATGTCTTAGCTAAAGCAAATGTATGTTTTTGTAAACGGACCAAACGCTGGTTTTGTCAATCGACTGCAATGCTACTTTGACTAGAAGCCCTGGACTGAAATTAGGTACATAGATTAAACCCTGAAATAACACATACAGTACTTTTTATCCCATAAAACTTCACGGTCCCTGTGGGATATGTAAAACGGTTTCAATGCGAGTGAAGGACACAGCTAGTTCGAAATAAAAGATACGAAATAAAGCCAATAAACGATTCCATATCGACTCAGAGCTGCGCGCGCGCATCGCTAGATAACGGGCCCCGTTAGACGGCCGGTATAGCACGCAGCGCACAACGCCGTATGTGGAAGACGCCATTTTGATCGTTGTGTGTTCGTAAACAAATATTGGTAATCATTATAATGAGATTTTGAAGCACCTAAGCTGTGCGAGATGTCAGTAGTTGTTCTTATAATCTCCAAGCACCTCAAACTTACTCTAAATGTCAATTGAAATACACAGGACGTTTAACGATGAACGTCACGATAAAATTTTCTTTTTCGTCATACAAACGATTTAAATACTTAAATTAGGTTAAAAAAAACTCTAGCATTAGAAAGTCATATTACAGTGTCTTAATTCTTAAGCTTATTCCGCTCTTCAAACAACAATGCTAACTTTGAATGTATTTAATTATCAACCAAAATAAGACGATCCGCTCTGATAAACTGCCGGCTTACAAGCCTTCTTACCGTACATAAAGGTCGTTTTGTCAAAAACCTTATAATTATACATGTTTCTTTATTTGGGTCGGTCGTCCGCTTATAAACCTCTACGAAGCCTCACTAGGCCGACGGTCAACGACCTATATAGGGCAAGGTCCATGGCCTTGTGAAGGTCCTTCCGGCTATCTTAGCGATCTTTCTAGAAAGACTACGTGTTCCGTTAAGATTCTTGTTAGATAGATAGTTAGATTTTTAATTAGGGATACAAAAACCTAGCTTGAGATAAGAGAAAACGGTTTAATGAAAATATGTTATGATTTATTTAATTTTAGTGTTATGAAGCGTGCTATTTTAATGACTTTTTTTACGAAAGAGTCGCACAAAGTAAAAAAAATCTGTTTGTTACCGAGTAGTAGAAATAAAACGACTTGATATTCGAGTTTATTGACCGCCAAAATTTATTCAGCATCAATATACATACAGCAGTCTTGTAACTTATGTCTCCGATAAATTACATAACTTAAACATTAAAATAATTTATAGATGATATGCACCTGACGCGTTGATGTCTTTTCTATAGACACAAAAAATTAGACTCTATACTACTTTTTTAATACTAAGTATGTACGTGCTTACGATAAGTTTTTAACGCACCATTTAAGTGTTTTCATTCCGTTACTTACTTAGCTATTTTCTGGTACAAACCCAAAAATTTAAAAGTTTGCTCATAACTTTAATAAAACGACCAAAACTCTAGTACTTAACGTAATCATGCTTGAATACAATTGAAAGTGGTTTCGTCTGTAAACTTAAGTCGCCATGTAACCTTACACGTTAACTTTCTTGGCTGTTTGATTTCCATTTCTAGCCATAAAGGCGGGAAATTCACGATCCTTCATTCATTTATTTACCTACGTAAGTTTGACTGTAACTTCTTTACTTCAATAGTACTTCTAACTAACGATATCATGAACCTTTTTAAGCTACCTTAGTGGTGGTTATGGCTCGTCAATGTTTTAAGATTCGTCACATAATCGTTTGCTCTTTTTATTTGATTTCGTTTGATATTTAAGTTTTCATGAGAAACTGTTTTCCATTGTTCTGTTTTATGTCTGATCCAATTTTGTTTTTAACTTTGTCCAACTAAACTTTGTCTATTGGCAGAACTTCAATATGTATAAGTTAGAATAACCAATAAACTACTATTTCTTTGGATGCCTACGTTTCTTTTGTACTAATGTAATTATTTGTTCGTTAAATGCTACCGAGGCTTATAATTCAGAGGTTTTGAATAAAAGCTGTGTAAAGTAAAGAGCGATAGGACATTTTCCGTAAATTAATTAATTTCACATTTTAATGAAATTCTTTGTCCAGCCAGAAATATAGCAAAACTGATATGCAATGAGGAAAACTGCAAAACTAAGGGGCAAATAAAAAATGTTTGTTACTTTCACGAGACACTGCCAAGAAACAGGCACCTACTTATCAATGAAGTACTGACACTTACTATTGTGCTAGTAGCCGGGTACCAGTGATAACTGTCCGTTAGCCAGCATTTATAACTAGTTTAAGTGCTGGCTAGCGTCTGACGCGGTTGCCAGTGGGTGGCCTGGTTTCTTACTAATTACAAGGCGAGGTTATACTCTCTTGTATACCTACTTAATTATGTAGTAGAAACTCCTTCTCAAACGGTTTTCAAATCTCTATATTATAGTATGATAATATAGTATCCTCGGGTTTTTTGCTCAATATTATGCTGTATGTTATCTCTACCAGTCGCCTATCGACCGTCGCATTGCTTTTCAGAGTACTCTTCTAAATTATCTTCAACTGAGGATACGGCACGTGAACTAGCACAAATAGTGCAATCCTTTAAAGAAGTACTATCAACTTGTACTTATAATGAACCTGTCTCTAAGTAGGCCATCGAAAAGAGGTCAAACGACCCGACGGCCAAAACAGACTAGCAACCCGAAAACGCGACCCATCTCCAGGAGAAAGTTACCTGATAATAGCGAACTCGCGAACGACTCATCCTGCCCAGCGATTGGCGAAGCCACGACCAGGACCACCAGCAGCGCTGTCACCGCCATGTCGCACTGTCAACTGTCACTAGCTGTCACTGAGCTGTCACTTGTGTCACTGAGGGCGCATGGCGCGGGCGTCCGTTGGCGAACTCGCGCGGGGCTCGACTGGTGAGAAAGAAAGGGGCTTGGTGCGTGTGCGCCGGACAAAGATTAGAGGCGGAGAAAGTATTTGGAGGTGTTCTGTTCTTTGCCTAGTTTGGATTTTTTCATGATTATCTATGTAAATTAGATTTCAGGCAAGATTTCAAGCGAACAAAAACGCTTTGGATAGTAATATAAAAGCAGATTGAAAAAATATATATCGATAATTAACATAGAGCGGATTAGCTCACACTAAGGCCACACTCTTACTCTTACACTCGATGTTAAATGATGATATTCTACTTATATTCATAAAAGAGTGCTTTTATTATGATACAGATAGAGTTATAGTCAATTAGGAAATCGCTACATGTGACTAGGTACAGAAAAAGGGACGTAAACGGAATTCGGGATAGAGCTAAAATAGAAAATCGAAACTATCTATCTAACAACAATATGAAGAACCTAAGTAATAGAGACCAAAAACCCAGGGAACTAACTTTGATGTTCCATTCAAATTTACTTAGTTAGCTAGCGCAAATATATTGTGATGGATTGACCGTTCTGTCAACAAACTACTCTTTGAACAAATTATCGCCATTTAACGGCAAATGCGAGTGTGTGGAGGTTTGATTTTGTGAACTAGACGTTATCTTTACAAGCGCTTTAAGTGCCTGATAAATGCCGAACGGATCAATAAATGACGACTAACTTTCGTTGTGACTTTGTATTAATTTTGTGGGTACTAGCAAAGATAATGCCTTCCATTATCTTTGGTACTAGGTTGGTGTATTGCGCTCACACTTGTGCACTATGATATCTCCTGCGCAGTTGGCTGATCTCTGTTGAGATTGGCCGCCGTGGTCGAAATCGGCCAGGATGACTATTATTAGGTAGGTAAAATATACTGGAAATTAAGTTTGCTGCAGTGTGCTGAATCTCATTGGAGGACCAGACCGGCAATACTAAGCTGTGCTACTACCAGTGATCCCATGGGCATATTTTTATAAACAGTAGGATGCTTATCAGACTTAGGTTTATTTTACTCTGAAAACTTCCACATAAATGCAAAACTGCAGAGAACTATCATAATAATAATAATCATAATCATTTATTCCTTCATAAACATAGGTACATACAGAGGTTGTGGGTTGTTTAAATGCGAGCTCTATGTTTCACCTTTTCAGGTATATGAAGTATTTACATTTTAACAATAGTATTTAGCATAATAATAATAGTAGGATAACATTTTATAATTGAAATTATATGTACATAATATGATCAATCAGGTAAATATCAGTCATGGTATGACATTGTTATAAGGCCAGCGAAATTGTTATAATATAAAAATGAAAAAAATGTTTATTCCAAGCAACTTGTAGTAAATGACAAAAACCTTATAAGCTAATGTTAGTTCTTATTTTCCAAATTCATATCATTACAGTTTACTACATTCAAATATTATTATATTACGAATTCAAATTTAAATTGAAATTAAAATCAAACACAAAATTAAAATTAATTCCAAAATCAAAGTAAATAATGAAAATTAATATAAAATTAAAAATCACTAATCAAAAATTAAAATACAAACTGGGTCACAATAAAAAATTAAAGTCACGATTGAAATACCTCTTACTACGGCGGTGGTGAATTTCGATATGGAACTCTACTATTGGCGAAAGCCACGTAAAGCTAAATTAAGACGTTTATCACTGGCTTTGGGGTCATCTCAAGCCGCTTGAGGTCAAATAATGTTGCTATTGTATACGTAAGTTTATGGACGAGGAGTTCGGTAGAGTAGGAGCCAAGACTCGCAAATAATGATTGTTCAGAGAGATGATAGTGGATACTGAAAAGTTAAAACGCATTTTTGCACATTTTTTTTAAAACATGACACATGAGATGAAACCTTTAAGTTGTTAGGCGTCCGATACACATAATTAGGTATTATTTTACGAAATTAACTTCAGTCATTTATCATTAATGTCAATTCTGTCAATCAATGTTACTAACATAGTTTATATAAATAATACTGTTACTTACAACTCTTCCAAAATAAAAGCATTTTATTTATTTATTTTATTATTTACAATTTTTAAATGCTGTTCTATCTACACCTGAATCTTTGTACTTCTACTAAAGATGACAATTAACTCGACGTGGCTTGGAAACTGAAAGTTGTCTTAAAAATATGAAGATAGGCCTAATTTCCTTTTGTTTTTAAGTTACTAAACATTCGCCTGTCGCCAAAGTGAAATCCTTTCAAACTAAGCTTTGAAAGAGAAGTAACTTTGCATAATAAAGAATCTCGGTGTCAAAACTTGGCCCCAAAACGTGTGACGCCTCCTGGTCGTCACTCCTATGAAGATAATCGCTTATGATGAGAATCTTGTTTTTTATTTTTCTATACGATACGATATAGGATAAGAAACCTTTTATTTTTAAAACAGATGAATCTGTTTAAACAGCATTTATAGGGACTAAGAGGAGGAGAGACTATTTTGCTTTAAATTTTCACTAAACGACGCCAGCGCAGGAACCCAAATACACTCAACGGTAAACACTTGAAAAAATAGAGCTGGAAGTCGCAGGACATACAATACAATTATAATGTAACACAGAAGATGCACCTAGACATATAACACTGATTCCAACAAAACACTTAAGTCATTGACTTAAGTAATTTTTTCAGCTTTAGTCATGGATTTCCGCAAAGTAACGCCTGATTCCATCAACTTATAGAGACTTCTTTATAACAGAAAATCTTTAGATAAAGCCTAGTTATAAGTTTAGAGTTTTGTGGTCTTCATTGAAGAAATAAATTCTGAGTCAACTGTTGGTGAAGGATGACTAATAAAGTAAAAGTGTTTTAAACTGCACAGTCGTGTTCTCAAAACTCACTTTTCACTTTATGCATTGATGCAATGATTGACGTAATAAAAATAATAATAATAATTGCATTTATTTCTGAAAAGATCCATGTTTTTTCAGTATACAACCTAAAAAACTAGTGTTAGTAACAAAAAGAGGCAAAAAAATCAAAACCTCGGGAAGTGATGGACTAGCACTGTGGACTACTTAACTGCATGTGTAATCCAGCGTGCCAGCACAGGGGAGTCTCAGCGGTCCATCAACGCGCTCAGGATAATGTTGGGGATGTCGCGTGCGCGGCGTAACATGGAAGCGCAGCGCTTGCGCATGGTAGTTGCAAAGCAGTAGTCCGGGCGCACCTCTGGGAACATAGCAGAGTAATGAATGTCATTGCGAATATCACTGCAGTAAAACTTCAACTCCTAACTTTTTACGTGCCTGCTGAGTGATGTTTATTTAAACTTGGTTTTGCTATTGTTCTCATCATCTATTAATATTTGCACGCCCGCATGCAGGCTGACTACAGCATCAACCTATTTTTAAGACCTGCAGTTTGTAACTTGCATATTTTTGAGTATTCTAGCAAATGAATACTTGATTTGATTTAAGCGGCAAGAAAATTAATTTTGTTTCAAATTTACTACTAATCGATAGATAATTTAAGAAGCTTTAAATTGGTGTTAGCACAACGTAAATTGAGCTCATATCATCTGAGATATTACGCAATTATTGTTACAGTTACCTTTGATAGCTCAAAAAAAGTTTGACTGGCGATAAAAAAAAACAAAAGAAGATCCCCCTTCAAATATTTTATGTCGATAAAATTGAGAACATTTTTGCATATTTGCATATGTAATAATAATAGTCCTCCAACCAACGGCTTAACGTGCTTTCCGATGCACGGGGGTGTAACACCGCCATCTTCCCGACTCCGAGCTGTTTTTGAGAAATTCATATGCATATGTACACTTTATAAAGACTCACACTGTATGCAATATCTTTTGATGTAGTCTTCAAACAATATAAATATAACTTAGCCAGAACACACGGGAATGGTTACCTACATCCGAACGAGGGGTTTGTACAGTATGCCTCTGATGTTAGAGTTCCCGTAGATTTCCAGGTTGAGCGGTTAAACTGACAGCCTGTTTCATAGCAGCACAATTCATGTACTTTATCCAACAACCTTTTTTTTAAAGAGGCAATGACAAATTCTCGGCACCAGCCCACGAATTGTCCCGAAGCTTTGGTAGGGTTTTATGGGACGTGTACAAAATATGCACCCTGTGGGTCTATTTACAGAAATTAAAGACTTGTTCGCTCCTGCGATCCTAAAAATCGTCAGTCCATCTATTAGTATTTATTTATTTAAGGTTTATTGCATAACAAAACTTTGTACAAAAGGTGGATTTAACGCCGTAGGGCATTCTCTACCAGTCATACTTTTGGGCTAAGCAGAAATGATTAGTGGGCGGTGCGACAAAATAAAAAAAGATAAAACACAAAAATAATAATACCAATAATATGACACATGAGATTAAATATAAAATGTACAATAAATTTATATAAGATTACATATTTAAAAAAAATATTAGTAATGTGCTGTGTCGTTTTAATTTGATATTTCACATTGGTTATAATGAAAGAGATAAAACAAATTAGAAACTTAATCTGGATTCATTCCCAATAGTTTGGTACATTTTAAAATTATGAAGTTACGATACGGATATTGCTAGCTTGACCCTTGCTATAAAAAAAAGTTTTTTTTTAAAGATTAGCCAGCTTAGCAAAGTTGTATAAGCAAGAAGTCGTAATAAATAGTCGGTATGAGTGAAGATCGCGTGGTGGCCGTTACCCGCCGCGTGTGAATGGTCGTTTACAGTAATCGAGCAGGTCGCGGACCGTAATATACCGTAATAGGTAGGTACACTCGGCCGCATAAATTGTTGTCCACTCGGTAGTGACACCGACAAGTTAAATTTTAAACTAAAATAATAGGTTCAAAAACTAAAAAACACGCTTTTATTGCTTACTAAAAAAGATAAAATAATTTCTGAGTACACGGAATTTATATTACAGTAGAGTAAAAAGCGTGGGGTGCACTTTATGACGTTTTAATATAATACTTCTCTTTTTATAGTTGCCAATAATAGGATGATTTTCACATACTACTATACCAAGCACCCCACGCTTTTTACTCTGCTGTAATATAAATTTCGTGTACTCAGAAATAATTTTCTCTTTTTTAGTTAGCAATAAAAGCGTGTTTCTTTAGTTTTTGAAACTATTTTTTTTTAGTAAATAAGGTTCATGGAAAACTCTTATCAAATTATTGTATTGTCATCAGTACTTAATACGTGTGCAAAGTTTCAAAATAATCCGATTTCTGGAAGTTGGTGATACACCCCGATCTAATAAAAACGTGTTGAAAAAAGAGTTTGTCGTGGGGACTGTCCACTAATTGGCAAACTGATTCCACGTGTGAAGTCTGTTGCGAAATACTGTATTTTCTAAATTGTACTAACATAGGAGATAAGATATTGTTACTAACACTCTGGATATTGTTGTCTGAAAAATAAATGTAGGCATGGGTGCTGGTGGGAGAATTCACAAGTTCATTTATTAATAGCGATGAAACGAGCGCGCGAGTATTTATGTTATAATAACCTACATTAATTACTTAATTCGGTTTTATTGTTCTTATCACATCCAATTTTAGAAAGTCCTTCAGCTGAGTGTACAACACTTAGGTGAATGAGATTATAAAAAACACGACACTACCACAATTTTGCATATAACTGTGTTAGACGAGTTTTACAACATTAGAAATTATTGAAAACTCAAAATTTTCAATCAATAGGTAAATTCATCACAAAAATTGTCGTCAACATTACTTTACCAATCTTTTTCGTCTTTTTATGCAATAAAAGTACTAATAGTCCTCCTGGCCGATTTCGACCACGGCGCTCACTGTTCCATCACTCTCAAAGTTCGGTGAGACGGCAATCCGACATGACCGGAGAGAGATCAGGCGCAGGACCAACGGCTTAACGTGCGCACCTCAGAAACAATTTTGGCTCTACCTGGGATTTGAACCCAGGACCTCTCGGATGTAAGGCAGACTTTGCCACTACACCAACGAGGTAGTCAATAAAGGTATCACCTATATAGGTACACCCATTAAAGTAATGAAAAAATTACGCAAGAAGATATATCTATAAATGAAAATCGCCGCATGAACCGGTCGCCACCCAAAATATTAACAAATCTCGCAACATAAATAAAAAAAATAACGAGCTAATGATATGTGGTCCCAAGTGAGTATAAATAATCTCATTTGCACGAGAAATAAATAAGTGATCGCTTAGCGATGCTTCCCCCCAGCAAAGTTACTTAAGACAACTTGACATGTGGTTAGGACGCAACGGTTTGTTTTAGGGTTCAACACCAAAATGATTTTAGTGGACTACTTTAAATAAAATTTAGTAAGAATAATATACTAGTTTTTGTTATACAAGAGTGCAATAGTAGATTTTACAACGAGTGCATAAAGCAAGTCATTTTTATCCGAGATCGTTATATGCCCGAGCCCGCAGGGCGAGGGCAGATGATGAAGTCGAGGATAAAAATGATTTGTGCACGAGTTGTAAACTCTGCTTTTCACTTCGATTGCGAGAAAATAAAACAATAATTTGAGAAAATTCAATACGAAAAGTTCACGGCTTCTTTCCCGCTACTTTACTTTTTTTAATTTTCCTGCATAATTTTCGGGCAAAGAAAAAAAATATACAGCCTATTCTTAAATTATTTTGGAATAATGTTTTTTTTTTGTGGTAAACACGTTTTGATATTTAGTTTCTTTTTCGTATTATCTTATTATAAATCAAAAATGCAAATAGGGAAGGAAATATTATAAATTGGCAAGTTTTATCCATGTACAATTAATTGTTTTTGGCTGTATGGGCTAAATGGTCACTGCCTTAGTGTAGACACATTTAAAAAGCTACTTTTATGCACAAGTGCATAAAATTCAACTTTATGTCGCCTAGATCCTGCATAAAGTAGTACTTTTTCGAGCATGAGAAGTGAAAAGTTGCTTTTTAACCGCGTGTTCAATTTTGATGACCGAGCAAGCGAAGGGTTCTAAAATTGAATCACGAGCGCAGCGAGTGATTCCAAATTAGAATCCGGAGCGTTAGCGAGGGAATCAAAAGAGCACGAGGTGAAAAATCTTTGCACTCGAGTGCAACACGTAACTTTTCATTTCACCTCAGCGAGGAAATTACTAAATGCAAAAAAAAACGTTTACAATCACAAGATAGGTACTTTTATTTCAGTTTAGGTATTAACTACTACATTATGACAGGTAAGTGTTACAGAATAATCTTTAGATTATAACAAAATAATACTTAGGTAAGTATAATTAAGAAAAATTGAAATTAACGTTACTACAGTTTTTCGAATGCATGCTTTCTTGTTCTCGGATAATTCTATAAAATATAGCAAAACGTTTTCTGAGAAAGTTTTGGCTCCTTTTGCTAGTCGCCACGCGTTGAACATATTGTAGGTACTGTTAAATACTTCTCGCGTAATTGTTGAGGGAGAAAGCTCATTTGCGCATTATTAACAGTTTCAGTCAATTGGCTAGATGACACCACCAATCGTTGACATACTTTTTATTATCTGTCAAAACGGTCATCCTCCATAGATTTCGTATGGGAATAAATGATCGTGACGTCACGGTCATGTATCAGAAATCGGAGTCAATTGACCGAATTATTTATTGCTTTTGTGTGTTTAAAAATTGGTTTCTACAGCTTTTTGAAAATATATAGGTTGTATTAACTTCATAGGGTTAACTTCATAAGTTTTTTAAACTCCATGTTCTTGACAATATTTAAGATAGGTGTCATCATCCCAATTCTGTTGGCGTCAAACAATCTTCATCGTCGCTAGAATCACTCATTTTAGTTTTTTCACTTGTTTTCAAGTTTATTATTTTTAATATGAGGTTTATCTAACAATGACGTAAAAAAATGCCGCGTAAAGAACCGCCTACAAAAAAAATTGAAAAAAGAACACCAACACCAAGAAGGTTCCGAGCAAGGAATATATTTACTCAGGGGAGATCCGAGTCTGAGTTTTTAACAAATTAAAAAAAGTTATATGATGTAGGTATTCGGCACCATAGAGGTAGCAATAAATAGGTTTAATGATTTTTTTAATTCATTAACTTAGTGCACACAGTGTTCTACTTAAATTCAATTTACTTTATCCTCTAGTGAATAAAAACGGCTTTTGCACTCAGATATTGAAGAGCAAAAATACTCTTTCCGAGATGGTGGGATGAAAAAACAATTTTTTTGACGACCACTTTGGTGTAATGGTCAAGAAGTTGACTATTAACCAAGAGGTCGTGAGTTCGATCCCCGCGCTGTAGGTACATACATTTGTGTGCATGAACATGTATGTTTGTACTGGTATGAGTGTTATATGTATTTATTTAAGTTTATTTGTAATGCCAGTGTTGATTCGATATCTGTAACTGTTAAGCTACTTACCACGGAGTCAGATCAATGTAATGTAAACCACATCTCAACAGCGGGCTGCCCTGTGTGTAGCGCCAAACTGTGTTTTTTTATTTATTTTTTTTGATAGGTACACATAACAGAGACACAATCGTAACAATTAACATGCAAATCGAGTTAACATATTTAAAATAAAAAAAGATTATTACATCAAAACACTATAGTATACACTACTAATACACTGGAAAATTACTATTCAGAATATAAATAAATAGGTTTTAAATAGGTTATTGTGTCTATTGACTTCCTGTCGAAATATAAGGCTTGTTTCCACTTTGAGAAAAATATTCAAAAACTGTTTTTCTCTAAAAGTATACATAATTTAATACTTTTCATTTATCTTTTTCTGTCTGCAGTTCGGCATATTTGATTTTTTGTTGAACTTAGATCGAAAAATCGACACGCGATGACGTCAAAGTGTGTTATTCCCATACAAGTTCTAAGGAGAAAAGCGTTTTGACAGCTGATAAAAAGTACGTCCACTATTGGTGGTGTCAACTACCTACCCTATTGGCTACAGCTCTTATCACTTTGGCTAGAATATTATTAATATAACTTGGTTTCAGATAAGCGGACGACGGCCACATCGAAGTAAAAATTACGGCGTCTTTAACTCAGTTGTAGACAGCGAATCGGCAAAAAAGACTGTTGGACAGGCGTCTACACAAACAGAGAAGTTTTACTATAATTTTGTAATCTCTCAAGTCGCAATTACATTAAAATTAATCCGTCGGTCCGGGCGGTCTGATATGAGATGAAACCAAGCGCAGACTTGTTTGAGCATTGCATGCTTCGGTCGGTTGCCTTTTTGGAGATTGCATCTGTGCACAGTCAGCCACAAAGTTGAGAGGCCACCCATAGCCTTGCCGTGTTTGACACCACTAATTTTAAACCTATAGTTCTGAGATTCAATTCCCAGTAGGGGGGGGTTTTGGTCCCTTCTAACTCTATGTACTTAGGTAATAGCGTTAGAAGGGACCAAAAGTAAGGAGACATATTCTTGTCATCTCAACACTGACGTTCACCACAACTTATATTTTGTATCCAAGAGTGAATAGAGACTGTTCATTCATTCGACACATATTCATTATCACTATTATACTAGATACCATCATCTTATGGAAGTTTGTTTCCATAACAATAATGTTTTCATCGTTATGAAAATGATGTAAGTAATATGCATAACATTTGTTATGCTGCTACACTTACATTACACAACTGAAATAGCGGTTCACTTTTCCATTAGACTGTATGCTCGAGTTCAGGTCAAGATATAAATACACTTCAAAAGCGCCATCATAAAGTTCAAATTTAATTTTACCTTACAACATTTAGCATTACACAATCCGCAGGAGGTCTTTAGTACATTCCATATGCCTTACACGTCGGAATACTAAAAACAAAACTTTAAGACAACACTAACAAACCGATGAATAATTTATCAAAATCGGTTCAGTTACTTCTCAGAACTGCCCTGATGGTACTATCTACATAAGTAAATATTGTTTATTCATAAGCTCGTAATAAATAAACATTAACATAGATGTTTTTTGTAATTTTGGATCCTGAAGAAGGCAGCTGGTAGTGGCTGGATGCAAAGGGCGGGAGATCGTGCGCTGTGGCGCTCCTTGGGGGAGGCCTATGTCCAGCAGTGGACTGTAGCAGGCTGATATGATGATGATGATGATTTTGGATCCTAACAAAGTGGGAGACGACGCCACAACCTGCAAAATTCGTCACTATGTACTCTCTAGGTATGTACTGAACTGTTATAGCCCATCAACTTTTTGCGCAACCCTCCGGAGGTAGCAGACGTGGAAAAACCTTAAATTGATGGGTTTTTAATTGACCCACATTGAAATCTTAATACCTTTCGACATTTTCGGTGTGCTACGTAACTAATTGATCGGCGCCCCCTCCGCGTCTTTGCTACCTAGGCAGGCCTCTCTCACTCGATGTACTAGCGCGCGGTAATAGCCTACTCTCGCCCGCACCGACGTCGGTGCGAATTCAGTGGGCTGCCAACAACCGTCGGACGCGCTCACGACGCACTATAATTATTCGTGTTACGCTTACGATCAATTTAGTTTTCATACGAACCAAATAAGTAATCTGTGCTTGTTAAACGTTAGCTTTATTTAATAAAAATGACTTCTGGTGAAGAAAATGTAATTATTACCCGGTAAGTTAGTAATTTATTTACAAAGTATAAAAATAAACAAATTAGTAGGTGGTACCTACGTAGGTAAATTGGATAAATTCAGGTAAATTGGGGTTCGGCTTTATTGAATTAAAATGTAATACCTACTCGTACAGTGAAACATAGGTCAGTAACTTTTTCAAAATAATACCTAAGTACCTATTATACCTATTAGTCTACTTTTTATGGGCTGCGCATCACCTACGAACTGTGTGTACCTACCTACCTACCTACTCGACGTGGTGGTTTAGTCGACTAATGACTAATTAATTAGCGAAATGACTAGGTAGGTAGGTACCTACATAGTTGACAATAAAATTGACCGATTCTTGAAATGTACCTACCTACTAATAATCTACAAACGACAGATTCCACAAATGACAGATTCGTTTTAGAAAGAGATAGCAAGAGTCACAATTAAGTAGCTCATAATTCGCTTGTTATACCTTATACAGGCTGAATTTCTTATTTCACATTTGTTATTCAATAATGTAATATTATTTCAACAACAGTCAACCAAATACCATTTTAGAAAAATGTGGTTGAAATATTTTTACCGAAAGTGTCAACCCTAGTTCGATTGTCACTCGGTCTCACGTCACGTGGTCTCGCGCAGCTGCAAAGCAATAGTGACTTTATACTCAGAGCTGCAGGTGCATTATTGTACGCGGCAGAAAAAGTAGTCTATTAACGCTGTAGGTATCGAAATTTTTCTATGGAGTGATTTATCTGTTACGTAGTAACTATTTAGTAATCTGTGCCTAGGCGTACCTGGCGAACTGGGTTGATTATACATTGCTATGATAGATTACCAAATAATAAGTTATCCAAAAAATAATTGGATAAATCGATAAGTTACGTTGAAATGCTCTACAACCTATTCATATTCTTTTATTTCCAACTTAGTGTTACATACATACAGGGTGTAAAAAAAACCTTAACGAAGCCGTCAACCACGCGTTCAGTATATCAAACCAAATCGTATGAAAAAGAAATTTTGGCTGGGAAACAACTTTTATTTTTTGACATCAAAAAAAAATAATTTAATTCTAACCCGCAATGTACAGCGCGCACGCGAAAGTCACCGCGGGGCGTGTTGCTTTACGCCGCCGCGACGCGATTCGGTTCGAGTGTGCGCTGTTCATTGCAGAGTGTGCCATTTAGAGGCTTTTTATGAAAGAACTAGTGAAAATTTGTATCATGTTGCTTTGGAGTTAAAAGTTAAGTTATAATGGACAGAAGTCATTTCTGTAAAAATCATCAAATTTTTTTTCAAACTTTAACCATCAATATCTCAGTAACCGTTAACTTCCCAGGTATGGTGTAAAGGAAAAAAATAATCGTAACAATTGGTAGAATATGTGGTATTCGGCTTCGTTAAAGGTTTTTTTTACACCCTGTATAGCAGGTCTTAGGCTAGACAATTGCACTTAGAACTTATCAGTTAGGGTATTGCAAAAAATGTTTAAAAAAAATAAAAATGATTAGAGTGCTATATCTAATTATTATTAGTTGTCTTTTAATAATAATAATAATAACATTCCTATTACAGGTTTGAGCGTTAAAAAGAGAAATGAAACGTCGAATGACTGTCATTTGTTTATTTAAAAAAAATAACTTTTCGCTTAACGCTATTCGCTTATTTACACTCGTGACTTAGGTCAAGAATTAAACAAAATCAGTTTAAACCTCAAAGGACTTACATCACTAACAAATAATAAAGACGTTCAATATAGCATTTGTAAGTGCTATAGAATAATAACATTAAACATGTTTCTGTACTCATCATAATCAGCTACAAGGCAAAAATTTAGTTATTTAGTAACTTAACATATTTTTTGACAATTTTATTAGAAGTCAGGGATCTTATGATTAAAATAACATAATCTTTAATAATTTATACTGAAAATTGTTTTAATCAAATGTCCAATTTCTAGCTAAATAAAGTCGATTGACGCAAAATGTTCAATGATATTTATTCATCCGTAAGGTACAAATGTTACAAAGTGCATTAACATAGGTTATCAAAGTAACAAATCCTGGCAAACAAAAAACAAAATTATTGAGAAAAAACTTCCCATCAGCGGTGGTAATGTTATAATTCTGGGACAAAGACTATTCTATTTTTCAAGGTCCACTCTTTATGTGTACCATTTTTAATCCAAATCGGTTAAGTTGTCTAAGGGTGAAAGCGTAACAAGACAGAGTATTCAAACTTTCGCATTTTGAAACATTATCAATTTACAATACGAAAATGTACTTTTCAATTGACTTAATATTACAGCTTTTACTTTTTGTTGAACCATAACTATTATTATTATTTATTATTATTAAAACTCCCTTAATCATTTGTACATTTATGTTCAGTTTTCAATAGTTATTCATAAAAAAACGCGTTTATCAAAGGTTAAGCATGTATTAACTCTTTATTAAAACTTAAGACTAGTAAGCATGATGAACTTCTCTCACAATATTTATTATGAAAGTTACTGAGGTAGAGAAAAGCATTTCTTGTATTTATAAAGACTCCAGTCAAAGAAACATCCTCCTAATTTAAAACAACTGGAAGTCTGTGTGATAGGACCTATGATTAAAACCTATCATTTAACCATTGCAACCACTTTCCCTGTGTTTGACTGAGCTGAAGTTTTGTATACAGGATGTTACAAAAAACAGGTAAATACCCTAAAGGATGTTGTTGTGCCCGTATAACTCAACAACTTTCCCAAAGAAACCTAAGGCGAATTCTCCAAAAAAATTTGGTCCTCCCATACAAAACTGTCTATCAGCTGATCGATTTAGTATGGAGAGCCAATATTTTTTTTTGGGTATATTTAGGAACGTTTTTGAGTTATATAGGCACAACATCATCCTTTAGCCATAACCCGTTTTTTTGTAACACCCTGTATATGTTAATTTTGGATGACAATTGCAGTGCGGTTTTTTTTTAAAGATGTTTTCCCCTTTGCATGCAAACTTATTGGTCACACAAAAATTCTTAACGTAAATTAGCATATTAGTTATATATTGCTACTGCTAGGTATGTACTTTGACTATCTGCTAGTTTTCCAAAAATAAACATCTTTGGAATCACAATGTAAGTTCATACACCATCTACTTTAGTGTTTGTTGGTGTGTTTTATACGATAGCTATGGTAAATCACATTGTTTTATAATAAACATTGACATAATTAGTATGTTTTATTAATTATTATTTAATTTTCAATCAATTTTATGTTTATTACATTAATGTTATTATTATTTATATATATAAAAATGAAACCCGTTTTCTTTGGTCACGGCATCACGCGTGAATGGGTGGACCGATTTCACTAATTCTTTTTTTGTTGTATTTGTTATTATTAGGCGAAGGTTTTTACGGAAAAAATATTAAGGAATTCTCTCAGAAATATTGAAAAACATACATTTAATTTTGCATATTTTAAAAAACGCGCGGAACTAATGTCAATGTCATTCGATGACATTGTTCAATCATTGCAACGCTAAAGGCGGTACGAAGTTCGCCGGGTCAGCTAGTGTTAAAAAAATTTGGAAGACCTAATTGTCAAACAGGTTTAGGAAATATTTTTTAGTTACCCTGGTAGCCAAATGATGGTCTTCCATTTTTTACTATTTATGGTATCAAATAAGACACACCAACCTCTACACAACTCAAATTACAGCAATGTGGTATCAATTTTATTACACATCACTGCAACATGACATCCCATCCATCACATCACAGTGACTGTGTTAGGTCAGTCATATTTAATGACACCATCATCTGGTTCAGGTTTAATTTATCACACTACTGTAATGTGCCTATCAAAGCACTGTTACAACACTACTGTAATGTGCCTATCAAAGCACTGTTACAATAGACATGTTAACACCTATCTTAAATATTTTCAAGACCATAGCGTTCAAAAAACATAGCCCCTATGAAACCAATTTTTAAAGACGCGAAACTCAATAAATATTCGGTCCATTGACTCCTATTTCTGATAGATGACCGTGAAGACACGTTCTTGTATTCCCATACAAAATCTATGCAGACAGACTGTTTTGACAGATTATAAAAAGTATGTCAACGATTGGTGGTGTCATCTAGCCTATTAACACATCATTGTGACAGTTTGATACATCACTGTAATAGGGTATTTACCCTATATTTAATAAGGCGTTATCCTACGTGAGCAACGCAACGCGACAAGTGCAACGCGATAGGATGCGACCAGTACTTGTGTCAATATCACTCGCGCTTCGTCACGTAGAACACGTATGCTAGTTCATGCACGTACATACGGAAAGTACAGTACCCAGGAAAACTCCTGGGCATTGTACTTAAATATGCATAAACATGCCAACTGGACAGCCATTAGGTAGATTTACATTGATAAGATACAGTCGCTTGTGATCTGTCAAAGCAACAACATCTCCAGAGGACACAGTGGCAAAACACGTTGAGTGTTTTGTTGGTGACAGTGTTGTTTTCTCAGAATCATCTTCTGTGTCACGCTGTGAGTTGTATTGTAAGTCCTGCAACTTCCAACTCTAATTTTTTCAAGTGGTTACAATTGGATGTATTTGGGTTCCTGCGCTGACGTCATTTAGTGGTAATTTAAAGCAAGATAATTCTCTTTTTCAGCTTTAGTCATGGATATCCGCAAAGTAACGCCTGATTCCATCAACTATGTTGATAAGAGATACATTTGATACTGTCGCGAGGCGTTGCACTTGTCGTGTTAGTCATTCACGTAAGACAACGGGTAACACATTGACATGTCACACTGTTATACATGTACACATCACTGTAACATAACAATACATCACTTTGATAGCAAAATATCACTTCACAGGTTCACCCCACTAACATGTCTATCACACTTCTACCACATGTCATCACGTAGTTTTATGATTTATCGTGATAAGTATTTACGTTGCAAACTAACAATAATATTTTTGCATTATAAAAAATCAAATGCCTGAGGCAGGGAACTAACCTGCATACATGGCAATCTGGCTCGTGTACTTACACCACTCGGCCATCGGTACACGGGTTCGATTCCCGCCTCAGACAGTAAAATTTTACAACTGCAAATATATTATCTTGTCACATCACCACACTATCACATAGCCACTGTTTTGGAGCAAGCCACGGGGAGCGTTACTCCATTTCCATGGCGTTCTTCATGTACTGGTCCAGCTCCTTGTCCAGTGCAGCGCGACTGCCCGCCATGTACCGGTCGAGCTGGTCGTCCAACTCTTCTTTGGTTGGCACCGGCTTCTGTGTTTGGTTTCTCAGTATGCCACCACCTAGAAAAGTTTGGTGAGTGATTAACTAATGCAAATGAAAAGATTGGCACTGACTTGTTGTTATTATTTGACTTGACGACCACTTGGTGCAGTGGTCTACATGTCGGACTTCTAAAACCAAGGGTCGCGGGTTCGATCCTCACACAGTACTTGTGCATGAACATGTGTGTTTGTACTGGTCTGGGTGATTTCTATGTATAATATGTATTTATTTACAAAAAAAAAACTATTTAAGTATGTTTATCCATTGTCTAGTACCCATAACACAAGCCTTGTAGCTTAATTTGGGACTAGAGAATTGGTATGATTGATGTTATTTAAAAATAAGAGACGCAGATTAGTGTTATATTATAAGTAATGGCCCTGATGGATCTGTGTCATGAAAAACTTTAAAATGGAACTTAAGATGGATAATTGACACAAATATCAGGATTAGTTCTTTAAATAGATAAGTAGTTGAGCGAAAAGCTTAACCTTTTTTGATATGAACATAAAGCAAAACCTATTTTTTTTTGTATTGCCTCAAGAGTCCAACTAAACGGCTTGGGTGTAGGATATACGGTGTTTGTGGTACCTTTGTCATTTCAGAAATCCATAACACAAGTGCTTTAGCTACTTACTTTGGGATCAGAGCAATGTATGTGATGTTGTTTTTTTAAATGTTAAATAACAACAACATTTAGCTACTTACCACGGAGTCAGTTCAATGTATATCATTGAACTGACTCCGTGGTAAGTAGCTAAAGCACTTGTGTTACAGATATCAGAATCAACAGTGATGCTACAAATAAACATAAATAAATACATATAACAGACCCAGACCAGTACAAACATACATGTTCATGCACAAAATGTTTGTACAGTGCGGGGATCAAACCCACAACCTCTTGGATTATGAATGTAATAATGTAGACAATATATGAATAAATTTATTTATTGTTGTGTTTTAAATTTTATTGTAATAATTGTATGTAATAATCTTTCCAATTATGGGTTATCATGACCTGAAATAAATGCATTTTAATTTAATTTTTAGACTAGTCAACTTCTTGAGCATTTCCCCAGTGTTGTATTCATTTATTTTTTAAAAAAACTTATATCATAAGATAAGAGACATAGTTATAATTACCTCGTCCCCCCAGCCCCCTGGCGCGTCCCCTGAGCCCGTTGGCGCGCGCCCGGCCCCTCATCATTGTTGCTCGTTGCGGCCGCACGCGCTGCACCCCGCCCACCGCGCCCGCCCTAGCCGCACCTCGACGTACGCCGCGGCCCCTGGACATGCGACAAATTTACATTCACTACACATTATCTTTATACTATACATATTTTTTTTTTTTTTTTTTTTAATATCTACAATCAGCCTCTTGGCTTTAATCAGATTGATGTTCTGCTATTACGCGTTTGGAGAATGCACATCCAGCGATGTGTCATCTCTCATTATTAATATTACTGTCTTATGTTGAAGCCAGTTGCCTTCTTTTAAGCCGATATAGCCAGTTGTCTCTGTATGTGAGCTGAGTAGCTAGACAGTTAGTGTGTCCCTCAAGGCGTCGGTTGTAGGACTCAGAGGATATCTTTATTTCCTCGTTGACTGTCGGCATTTCCAGATATTCATGCACTTCCATATTCCGTGTAAACCATGGCGCATTGATCAAGATCTTTAACACTTTGTTCTGGTAGCGCTGGAGGATTTCTACATTTGAGTGACTTGCTGATCCCCAGAGTTCTATACCGTAAGTCCAGATCGGTTTTAGGATGCACTTGTAAATAAGGACTTTATTTTCTAGGCTTAAAGTTGATTGTCTGCCCAACAGCCAGGACATAGCTTTAAACTTTTTGTTTGCCTGTTCTCTTTTAGCTTTTATATGAGCCCGCCAAGTGAGTCTTCTATCTAGGTACATGCCTAAGTATTTGACTGTCGTGTCTGTTGGCAAGACAGCTCCGTCCAGCGTCACGGGCGAGCAGTCTCCTCTCTTTAGTGTGAACGTAATGTGTACCGATTTTGCTGGGCTTGCACGGATTCTCCACTTCTTCAGCCATAGTCCAATTTCATCTAGACATTCCTGCAGTTTTTCGGATGCTGTGTTTGGATCTTTGCTACAAGATAGAATTGCAGTGTCATCTGCATAAGTTGCAGTTACAACTTTTTCTGAGGTGGGTAGATCAGCAGTGTAGACTGTGTATAGAACGGGACCCAACACCGAACCTTGGGGCACTCCCGCTTCTATTTGGCTGATAGATGACAGAGAATCCTCGCATTTGACCTGGAATGATCTGTTCTGCAAATAGGACCTCAATAGCATGTACGCAGTATTTGGCAGATGAAGCTTTAGTTTATATAACAGGCCCTTGTGCCACACGCGGTCAAAAGCTTGCTGGATATCGAGGAAAACCGCCGAGCAGTATTCTTTTTTTTCTAGCGCTTGCCGTATCGTGTGTGCTACTCGGTGTATCTGTTCTGTTGTCCCGTGATTTGCGCGAAAACCAAACTGGTGATCGGGGATTACTTTCTGTTCTTTTAGTACAGGCAAAAGACGTTTCAGCATCAGTTTCTCGAAAACTTTCGACAGCAAGGGAAGTAGACTTATGGGTCTGTAGGATGTAACCTCTGTAGAGGGTTTGCCCGGTTTGGTTATCATGTTTATTATTGATACTTTCCATACCTCTGGGAAATTTTGAAGTCTCAGTATAGCATTAAAGAGGATTGTCAGCAGGACGATGGCTTTCCTTGGTAGTTGTTTAAGAACTTCTGCTGTTATAAGATCAAACCCTGGTGCCTTTTTTTGTTTCAGATTCATGATAGTCTTTTTTACTTCTATGGTTGTCATTGGTCGCAATGGTGGCGATAGCTGTTGGTCGCTGTTTAAGACATCATCAATTTCCTGTTCGGTGTGTGCATTATCCGGTTCATTGGGTTTAAATACATTCTTAAGGTAGTTAGCAAACAACTCAGCTTTTTTTTGGGGTGTTCGTGACCAATTGCCGTTAGCTTGCCTTATTGGAGGCATATGTTCTTTTGAACTTTTTAGTGATTTGGTCATTTTCCAAAGTGTATAATCCTCTGCTTTGTAGGGTGATAGAGTCTTGAGTTTGTCTTTGAGGGTATTGTTCTCATTTTCTCTGAGCATTTCCTTCAGTTCTTTTTGCATCTTGTTAAGGGCTTTTTTGTCTTGGCGATTCCTACTAGTGTGCCATCGATGTCGTAGTCTCCTCTTTTCGGCTATCATTTCTCGTATTTCCAAAGTAGTATCAAGACTTTGTGGTTTAGATGATATGTATGGAGTTGACAGCCAGGCCGCCTTTTGTATTAGGTTTGTTGTATGGCACACAGCATCCTCTAATTCATCTACCGTTTTTAGAGAAATGCGCAGATTGATATTTTCATCGATATAGTTTCGAAACGAATCCCAATCAGTTTTATGGTTATACAGGGTCTCACGTGGTTCTTTCCAGATGACTGTAGTGCTTAGAGTGCATATTACGGGTGTATGGTTTGAGGACCCATCTAGGCATGATTCAACTTTACTATACATATAAAAATATAAATAGGTTGTAAAAAAAACGTTACCGAAGCCGAATACCACATATTTTACCAATTGTTACGATCATTTTTTTCCTTTACACTATACCTGGGAATTTAACGGTTACTGAGATATTGATGGTTTAAGTTTGAAAAAAAAAATTGGTGATTTATACAGAAATGTCTTCTGTCCGTTATAACTTAACTTGTTTCCAACGAAACGTGATACAAATTTTCACTAGTTCTTTCATAAAAAGCCTCTAAATGGCTCACTCCGCAATGAACATAGCAACACGCCCAGCGTGCCCGCTGTACATTGCGGGTTACAATTAAATTGTTTTCTTTTTGATGTCAAAAAATAAAAGTTACGATTTGGTTTGATGTACTGAACGCGTGGTTGACGGCTTCGATAAGGTTTTTTACAACCTGTATATATAAAATTCTCGTGTCACAATGTTCGTTCCCATACTCCTCCAAAACAGCTTGACCGATTCTCATGAAATTTTGTGAGCATATTGAGTAAGTCTGAGAATCGGCCAATATCTATTTTTCATATCCCTTATTGATAAGGGTAGTCCACCCTTAACATTTATATGGCAAAACAATGTTTGCCGGGTCAGCTTGTAAAATAATATAAATAACCACTCAAATGTTATTATATCTCAGTGCCTATAATGATTTTGTTAGGAGAGACAGGTGTTAAAATATAAACAATTACCTACAATAATGGTCAATTATCTCAGCTCTGGCCCAAATTGTCCCAAAGCAGTGGTAGGGTTAATTTATATGTTGGAACGTGTGAAAGTGCTACTTGTTAGCCTACTTACAGAAATAAATTGATTTTACTGAAGGGAAAGATTATCAAGTTCACTTTCTTTGCTCGTAGCAATAAGACCTATATTCTAAAGCTGAAACTGATAATTATTTTGCGTCAAATTTCCACTATCAAACAGACAACATCTCCTGAGGATGCCACGTGTAGTGGCGAAACACCTCAAGTGTTTTGTTGGTGTCAGTGTTGTGTTTCCAGGTACATCTTCAGGCACATTGTGAGTTGTATTGTAAGCCCTGCGACTTTCAGCTCCATTTTTGTAAGTGGTTACAAATTTGAGTCTTTTAATCGGTTTACTTTGTAAGAGCTCACTAGATAGTGGGTTTGGGTGGTTATTTAGACGATCCTTATAGTTGGCCAAGTATCTTTTGGCTTTGTCTAGAATTGTTGGAATTTCCAAATACTCGTGAATCTCAGAGTTGCGAGCATACCAGAGCGCTGATGAGAGTACTCTTAGGATGTTATTTTGGGCTCTCTGGAGGCACATAATGTTGGATTTACTGGCCGTCGACCACAGCTGCATGCCATATGTCCAGATTGGTTTGATGATGGAGCTATAGACCCTAAGCTTGTTGGATAACGACAAGGTGGACTGTCTACCGAGAAGCCAAAGTAAGCTTTTGAACCTATGGTTGATCTCATTTCGCTTTGTTTTTATGTGGTCTTTCCATGTCATTCTACAGTCCAGATGGAATCCAAGATATTTAACGCAGGTAGTCTGTGGCAAAGTGTCAGGACCTAAGTTGACTGGTGGACATGTTGGAAATTTTAAACAATAATTCTCTTTTTCAGCTTTAGTCATGGATTTCCGCAAAGTAGAGCCTGATTCCATAAACTAAACCTATATTCTACTATCCAATAGTTTTTTGCATTTCCTTCAGTTAAGTATTATTGATAAACAAACTTCCTATTTAACAATTATACTTATTGCTTTAGTAAATCAATAAATAAATAAAAATTAAAAGTAACTAGTGAAGCAAAAACTAGAAGTCATTGGTACCTGAAGCGGCCCCTCAGGGCGCGAGCCCCACCGCCGCGTCGCCGGAACCCGCGCCACGCCTGCGACACGTTCTCGAATGACGTCGACCGGCTGAAACAAGTGATATAACACTTTTATAATAAGGAAAGGTAACACCGCCAACTTCCCGACTCCGAGCTGTTTTTGAGAAATTCAGGACAGAAAATCTCGATCAATGGTTGATTAGGGTCATCCAAGGTCATGTCAAGGTCATACAGGTCAAGGCTACTTTTAGGGAACTTATCGTAGGCTGCCCACTCTTCAACCCCCAAGTTCTCGAAGTTGAAATTCTCTTTCTCCCACCCTACTGTTTTACAAGGGTTGACTTTAAGGCAAAGTGTCCTGGACAAAATTGGTCCTCTTGGAATTCCCTATACAATGGAATCATAAAACGAGGGTGTTATGAAGAGTTGAAATTTCGATGAAATTCCTTGTGCACATCCCTTCATATACTCCAACCAAATCCAAGCCCTCCTTGCACAATAAGTTGGACACAATCTTGCTGTATTATGTTATATTTCTATAAATGCATATCATTGAGTCAGCACTAGCCCTTCAAGGAAAGAAGACATCAGTAAAATTATTTACATGTTCCCATTGCGTCTCCAACCCAGCCGTTGCTTGAAGCTGGACTGGCTGAGGTTGCCAAAGCTGTTGGATCTGCGGAGCCCCGGTAGGCTGCTCTCGCTGCCGAACCGACGGAGAGCACCTAACCTCTGTCTGAGTGCTTGCTGGAAAGATATGTAGGTGGTATAAATTAATTAAGTAGTAAAGACTTTGTAATATGTTTAGTAGAGATTTTCAATTGAGAGTGATTGCACAAAGTACAAAAGATAACCTTGTATGGATGACCATTATGAAACGAAAGCTTGTCATTATTACAGTACCACTTTAATTAAACTGACACTTGTGCAAATATTTAGGCTAGCATGTCTTGCTTCTAGTACAGTACAAGAATGCTTGCACGGAAAACAAGGTTTCTAAACATGAATTTCAAAATTCTATCAAAGATCATGTTTTACACAAAAATAAGCAAAACACTTAGTTAAAAAAAAAAATGCTGAAAAATAGAATAAATTAGGTACTCTCTTTCCAATGTATAAATGTTCCTGACAATAACTATCTATCCTGTATTAACAACAGCTTAAAAGTCAGAGAAGCACTTGATACTCACCCTCTTAGCCTCAAACTCCAAACGCCGGGCAATATGATCTACCAAGTTCCTATTCTTGAAGTTGAGGTTTTGGCTGAAGTAAGAGTTGACGCTCGGTCGCCGCCGCGGACGCGCAGCGACGCGGTCCGGGGCTGCGGACTGCAGCATCGTGAACCTGTCGTTCAAACTCATGCCGGTGGCTTGGAGACCATGCACCTTTTCGATTACCATCTTGCCGCTGATCGACAAACCGGTAAATGTAGATAGTTTGACGTGAATACTTTACCAAATTTAAACTAATAGACACAGTGAAATTCAAAGCAAAATGCCATACCCGAATGGCCCGCAAAGAGTATCAAATAACAGAAAGCTATACTTTTCAAGAAAAAGCTGACACGAGAAAATCCAACCAACAAAACCTCGCGCGCATTAAGTTTTTATCTGTGGTCTTTTTCTCAAAATGTCAAATGACGGTTTTTTTGAGCATAGATATTTTTCGCATTATCATTAATAAAATTATTTTATTATTTGATATTATAATCCGCTAATGATTCAACAATTACCTTTCAACAAAACTATAAAAACGGTGTTTGTTTCTAGTCAGCCCAACCTCCCAACAAATAGAACTGCTCATACGCTTTCTGCGCAAAACGGTACGTAGGCAGGTAATAATAATTGACAATGACATTGACTTTTGCGTAACTTTTTTGGTGCTTTCCCATTTTTCGTTTATCTTAATTTTTAAAGCATTTTTCAGTATTTTCGTAATCAGTTCAATTAAACATATATATTTCCGAAGTTTTCCTTACTGCAAAGTGTTGAAAGCCCTTCCATTAGTGTTAAAATCGCTATTCATGTTCGGTTTCCATAACAAACTTTTCACTGAAATAGGTTGGTTACGGGTTCACAGTACAGTGGAAGTAGTTGTTCAGCATGAAGTTAGAGGGCTTTATAAACGGCGGCAGCGGCTGCCGGTGGCTCATTTCGATTCAACCAACAATGTCGGAGGTTGCTAACGGTGCGATAGTAGACGAATCTTGTTTGCTCGATATGGACGCTTGCTATGAAACTTTCGACAAGGATGGGTAAGTTTCTCGCTCTCTCAAAAGTGGACTATTCCATTAAAATTGCATGAGATAAAAGTGTATTTCATTATGAGGAAAATAATTGCATAATTTTTATCCTTTTTCTGAAATCATAATCCTGAAACTGTGTTTATTACCAACACACTACACTAACAAGGGTTAAAAGACTCACAGGTGCTAATAGGTCAAATCATTAACAAGTCAAATTTGTATAAAAATGAATGTGAATTTAAAATGAGTCGCAACTCCAACCTGATGCTTTATAGGAATATTTAAGCATCTAAAGCTCCTGTTGTACACTTAATTGAAAACTGTTACACAACACAGTTGTGTAAATATTTTAGTTTCTGTTGCTCATACAAATATTTCTTATAATTATAATCTTCTATAATAAATAAAGGAAGAAAAAAAGAGATTATCGGGACGATAAACTACATTTGAAAATTGACACAGGACTAGGACTAAGTATATTATAAAACTAAAATTAAAGAAAAGTGTAGATATAACCAAATTGGCTCCCAATTAGCATTATTGCAATGGCAAGCCAAGGCGCTAGTTTTCTGTGGGTACCATTGAGGTTGGAGATGGCACTGCCAATAAAACACACTAAATTGACTTTACATAAAATAACTTAGTGTCTAAGCATGTATTTTTAACTAGGACTGATGTAGATACTGACATATTTTTTTTTTGTGAGAAATAAATAATAAATATTTCACAACAATCACACCAATTCTCTAGTACTAAGCTACAAGGCTTGTTTTATGGGTACTAGACAATGGATAAACATACTTAAATACTTTTTTTGTGTACATAAATACATATTATATTATAAATACATATTATAGAAAACACCCAGACCAGTACAAACACACATGTTCATGCACACTTATGCTTGTACTGTGCAGGGATCGAACCCGCGACCCTAGGTTTAGAAGTCCGACCTGTGGACCACTGCACCAAACGGTCGTCAAATGGATTTAGTTGTCCCTTAAAAGCTTTCTGTTGTACTTATTGATTTGAAAACATGTAAGTACTGACAGCAGAATTGTAAGTAAACAATGTTGACTAAGAAAATAGTTTTTATTATGAAGGGAACATTGGAGGTCTTAAGATATTATTAATCTGTGGTCTTGAGGTCAAATTGACATGCAGTTGTCAGAACTTCATGCTATAGTCAATTTCATTGAATGTGTCCTATGAGTAGTTCATGCTACAACACCTCTTATATACATATCAAGAGTTTCATTTTACAACTACACTCAACAGACACAGTCATTTACTCATTTTTATTATATTTTATATTTTTATACATATAATAAAAAAATATATACATCATCACATACTTTGATCTGACTCCGTGGTACGTAGCTTAAGCGTTTGTGTTAAAGATATCAGAATCAACATTAGTATTACAAATACACTTAACAAATTAATACATATAATACCCAGACCAATACAAACAGGTATGTTCATGCACACAAATGTTTGTACAGTGCAGAGATGGAACTAATAGTTAACTTCTTGACTATTACACCAAAGTGCCTCTTTAATTTACTCTATTTAAAAAAACTGTATCAAAATCATTTGTGTAAACATCTATATCATCCTTTTCTTAAACATCTATAAAGCATACATACAGATATGGACAGACGCGAGAAGCGAATTTGCTAAATACATACTTACTATGTAGTGATGAGTGACATATTACAAATTCACACCCCCTCACTAATCTCTGATGACTGTGATGGAAAAGTGTAGCAGTCACTATCTAAATACGGCCGTTAGCACGTCCGATTTTATACACGTCATATGCGTACGCAATTATTAACTAAACGTCATACATACATTTATGAGATGTGGTGATTCGCGATCGGTAAAACTGTCGTAATGCCTAATTCGCTCCCACTTTCTTACTTTATCGCAATCATCATTATGGATCTTTCTTTAACAGTTTGTCATATTTATTTATTTATTTAGTGTATATTAGTTTATATTATATGTATTTCTAAATATGTATTCTTATTAAAGTTTGTTGTATATTTTATATTTAATCTCATGTGTCATATTATTGGTATTATTATTTTTGTGTTTTCTCTTCTATTTACTTTGTCGCACCGCCTCCTAATCATTTCTGCTTAGCCCAAAGGTATGACTGGTAGAGAATGCCCTACGGCGTTAAGTCCATCTTTTGTACATAGTTTTGTTGTGCAATAAAGCTTAAATAAATAAATGCCCGCCTTCCACTGGCGTGAGCTTCGTACGGAACTACGGACTCTGTTTTTTTCTCAACACCAATCTTCTTAAAAGTAGATAGATTAGATATCTATCTATCTAACGAGATTTAGATCTAAATTAACACTTTATTGTACAACACAAAACAAAAATTACAGACAAGTTTAACAAAGAAAGATGTACAATTTAGGCGGACATATCGCTTGTAGCGATCACTTCCAGACAACCTTCAACAAGACAACAAGTAGGCTCATCTTAAATCGCGCATCTAAGTATGACCACATTATGAAGATTGCTCTCGCTGGTTAAACAGAGTAGAGCCTGCCTCACTAGTAGTGAAGTGTGGGCATAAATAAAGAAGTTTTTTAAGATCCTTTTCGCACATTATGATATCATAATATTGACCGTGACTTGTACAAAATTATTGTGTTATTGATAAGTGATTATTACTCACTATCTCAATAGGAAGTCGGTGAACAATTTTGTTCCTTGTCACACATAGAAACTCGTAACTTTGTTTTTATTATTGTTTTACAACATTTTTTGCCCTGAAATTTATAGCAGCTGATATATTGATAGTTACTGTTTGTGTATTATTTAATTGAAAATTGAAAAGAAAATAAATAGATTACCTATGTGACGGACAAGCAGTGTTTGTATGGCTAGAGATTACAGGTTTAGTAACTATACTCATTAAGTAGAGAGTAGTATATTCCTTGCTTATTAAGTGCGTAGTGGATAGTTCACACTTTCGGCTAAAAAGCCGAACCAAAGCAAATGTATAGGGTTACTGGTAACTCGACGTATTCCTTAAAAAGCGACAAAGAAGAGGTAATCAGCAACAAAAAAGGTTCCATCGACTAGGGGTCAGAAGCAATTGATTTTTAAGATATCGTCCTTTTAAGAAAATTACGAAATTTCTTGTTAACTAAAAAATATAGGGGCTTAAAGTGCAATATTTACCCTTCGTTGATGGGACCTTTTTGTAGGAAATCACCTTTACTATAACTCTTTTGAAGGAATACGTTGAGTTACCAGTAACCCTGTATATCTATCGTCGTCATACGCGGAAAGGAAGTCGGAAATAAACGATCCAAGCTCCAAGGTCGCTGCAAGCCTGCGACTGCACCTTTCAGTAACGTCACGACGACATGACATCTGGCTTCGCTAATAAATTATCATAATGCCTGCGTTTTCACGAAAAAACCCGTCTGAGAAATTTATAAAGTTTGTACTGAAGTTATTTTTAGTGTTAGGATCTTGGTACCGTTTTATATAATCAAAGGTCATTAATATTGTCATGGTTTGTTCTGGTATTTGAGGTACCTATTCAAACAAAATCAAAGACTCGTAGGTGCCACAAACCTACCAGTGACTATGCCATGATATTTGTATTTAAAACCTAAGGCCTCGTTCACACTCATTGTCCTGCACGTTTTTTTGCAGCATAGGGGGCTCCCATACGTCTGAACGTCACTGTAAACGTATGAATGTGACGTGACGTTGACAGTGACGTAAAGATGCATACTGCAAAAAACGGGCAGGATACCGCGGTACGGGGCTTAATACAAACAATTTACCGTCGTCGCGTGACAAGTAGAAAGTTGTATCTGTAATTAATGAGGTGTTGTTAACAAGTCGCCCCGCACGCCGGGCCGCCACTGATGGTTTGTAACACGGCTGTTTCCATTTGAACATTCAATTTGTACAGATTTGGAAATGATTGAAGTTTTGCAAGTCGTGCCACGTAAAGCTGAAAATAAAAACTAAGTAGTATGTGGTACGTCGGCTTTTATTTTATTTTATTTTTATTTATTTTGATAGGTACACATAACAGAGACACAATCGTAACAATTAACATAAACATAGTTAACCAAACAGATTTGATTGCAGCTCCATAAGCAAGAGTAAACAGCATGCAAATCAAGTTAACATATATATATTTTTTAAACCTAAATAGGCGATTATGTACCTATGTAGGCATAATTTACAAATGATTTAATTATTAGAGTTATTCCGGAGATAAAGTACCACACAAGCTTTGAATGGAGAATTATTTAAAGTCTTTAATATCTGTATCTACCTCCTTACAAATGAATTGCAGATAGACGATCACAAAGGCAATGCAATTTAAGTAAATCCCGCTCAAATAAATGTACAGATACCATTTTATACGTTTGAGATATGAAACCCTGTTTATTGTTAGTGCTCCATGTTCCGATAGACATCAAAGTATGTAGTATTTTTTTTGTTATCAAAATCATTAAACATTTCCATCTACCTTCAGAGACGGCAAGTTGAACTACGACGAATTCCGGCTGATCTGCAAGGCTCTTTTCCGCAACGACAAAGGCCACATCTACCCGCTGGCCGAGGAGAGAGCGAGACACATCTTCCAGGTCTTCGATAGGGATGATGACGGCTTCGTGGATAAAGAGGAGTTCGCTTTCTGCTGGAACCATTGGATAAAAGTCGTAAGTTTATGTCAAACCTTAACAGTATATCTGGGTCACGCAACCAGCTTGACATGTAAAGGATCCAATCTACAAGGTGTATCAAAACCCACATCCAACCGGTGGCTGAGGAGAGAGCGAGACACATCTTCCAGGTCTTCGATAGGGATGATGACGGCTTCGTGGATAAAGAGGAGTTTGCTTTCTGCTGGAACCATTGGATCAAAGTCGTAAGTTTATGTCAAACCTTTTCAGAACATCTAGGTCACGCAACCAGCTTGACCTGTAGAGGATCCAATCTACAAGGTGTATCAAAAACCTCATATACCCGCTGGCTGAGGAGAGAGTGATATATGTCTTCCAGGTCATCGACCGTGACGATGAACTGCTGGAACCATTGGATCAAAATCGTAAGTTTAATTAAGCTAGCAATAACAGGTCTAATAATAAAAAGGACTAAGTCACGCAACGAGCTTTACAGAGGATCTGATCTCCAAGAGGTTTATCTGCCCGCTGGCTGGGGAGAGAGGAGATACATCTTCCAGGTCTTCGATCGGGATGACGATGGCTTCGTAGATAAAGAGGAGTTAGCTTTCTGCTGGAATCATTGGATCAAAGTCGTAAGTTTGATTAAGCTAGCAATAACAGGTCTAGTGAGAAAGGTCTAAGCCACGCAACGAGCTTTACAGAGGGTCTGGTCTCTAAGAGGTTTATCTGCCCGCTGGCTGAGGAGAGAGGAGACACATCTTCCAGGTCTTTGACCGTGTGGCCTGCCTGCCGGCCGCCACGATTCACATGCAAACTCTTCTTCACAGTGACAACCGCTTCTGTATATAGACTTTCTTTTTGAGGTGTCAATAATTTTCATTCTGACTTTAGAGACGTCTATCGAAAGAATTAATTATTTTCTTACGCTGAAAAATATATCGCGAGTTTATTTATTAGGTCGCTGATAATTTAATAGAAGTGTTTTTTATGTTCCTCATTACTGTAAATAGCTAGCGTGTGATTGTATATAGTGACTGTACAAACTACCAATCTTCTCTGTTCTCCTTCTGTAAATTTTCTTTGTAACATACGATTGTACATAAAGATGTACTTCATTTACAACCACAAAGAAGAAGCAAATACGTAGGGGCGTCCGCCGGCAGCCGCCGCGACGGACCCGCGCCTCTACAACTGGTGACCCCTTTTGAATACTTAGAAGAGAGATTTTTCAGTATGTACATTTTTATTATTACATCATATGTATGATGAGTGAGGAAGAAGCACGCACCATGAATTCTGGTGAATGTCATAAGGTCAGCGTCCGAATACCGCCATTCTGGCCAGAGGAGCCAGAGATTTGGTTTGCCCAGGTAGAGGGACAATTCGCTCTATCCAATATCACTGCTGACCTAACGAAATTCAATTCTGTGATTGGACAGCTCGACAATCAGTTTTCTAGAGAGATAAAGGATATTATTGTTAACCCTCCGGTGGAGAATAAATATGAAAAATTGAAGACGGAGCTGATTAAGAGACTTACGGCGTCAAACGAAAATAAGCTGAAGCAGTTACTGATGCATGAAGAACTCGGGGACCGTAAGCCATCTAGATTCCTTCGTCACTTACAAAGCCTCGCCGGTCCTAATATACCCAACGATTTCTTGAAAACCATTTGGATTAGTCGTCTTCCCCATGGTATCCAGACTGTGTTGGCTGGCCAACCGGCCGCGACAGTATTGATGGATTTGGCTGATTTAGCCGATCGAGTAAATGATCTTGCCTCAACGACGCAAAGTGTCGCCTCAATGAACCAACCTAGTTCCAGTTCGACTGATCAGTCAAAGATTATTGCGGAACTTCAAAAACAAATACTGGAGTTGCAGTTTAAAATCAATGACAGATCGCGCTCCCGATTCACTCGATCTGGCCGAAGTCGATCATCATCGAGGCAGCGTTCGCAATCGAATTACCAGAAGTTTCCACTGTGCTGGTATCATAGTAAGTTCGGAAAAAAGGCAAGTAAATGTATCCGCCCCTGCGATTTTGAGGCGGAAAACTCCAAGGGCAGTCGATAATGGCGACTGGTGATTGCCCTCAAGCTACTGGTCGCCTGTTTGTCACGGACTTCAAATCGAAGACCCAGTTCTTGGTCGACACGGGAAGCGACGTCTGTGTCTTTCCGAGGTCTGCGCTACCTGAACGGCGGCAACGGACGTCCTACGAGCTCAACGCTGCAAACGGTAGCACTATCTATACCTATGGTTATATAAATTTAGTTTTGAATTTAGGCCTTCGACGCGATTTTACGTGGCGTTTTATTGTAGCAGACGTCACTAAAGCGATAATAGGCGTTGATTTTCTCTCATACTACAATATCATAGTCGATTGTAGAAATCAGCGCCTCATCGATAATGTCACGAGCCTTAAGTCCATTGGTTCACCTGTAAATACAGCCCATAGTGTTATTTCTTCTGTTAAGGTTGTCACTGGTGATTCTTGCTACCATAAAATTTTGGATGAATTTCCCGAAATTACGCGGCCAGCTGGTAGGTTACGTCGCCCGCCCCATAACACCGTGCACCATCTGCGTACGACTCCAGGCCCGCCTGTATCTTGTGCCCCTAGGCGCTTAGCGCCGGATAAACTTAAAATTGCTCAGCAAGAATTTCAAGCAATGTTGTCTGATGGTACAGCCCGACCGTCGGACAGTCCTTGGTCGTCTCCACTCCACCTGGCACCGAAGCCAAACAACGGTTGGCGCCCCTGTGGAGATTACAGGCGTCTGAATGCTCGGACGGTACCTGACAGGTATCCGATTAAGCACATTCACGATTTTGCGCACAGCATCGCGGGTTGTAAGGTTTTTAGCACAATCGATCTCGTGAAAGCCTATAATCAGATACCTGTCAATCCAGCCGATATTCTAAAAACTGCGATAACTACGCCGTTCGGAATGTTTGAGTTTCCATATATGACATTTGGTCTACGAAATGCCGCTCAAACTTTTCAGCGATTCGTAGACGAAATGATGCGTGGACTCGACTTTTGTTACTCATATTTGGATGATTTTTTGATATTTAGCCAAAATGAGGTTCAGCACCAAGACCACCTTCGCCAAATATTCACCAGGCTGAAGAAATATGGTATGGTTATCAACACTGCCAAGTGTGTTTTCGGTGTACCAAAAGTAACCTTTTTGGGTTACAGCATATCGGAACACGGTACTAAGCCACTGGACTGCAAGGTCCAGGCTATCAAAAACTTTCCGCAACCCAAAGATGTTCGCCAGCTGCGGAGATTTTTAGGCATGGTAAATTTTTATCGTCGATTTTTGCCCAAAGCTGCACAAGTACAGGCGCCTTTAAATGCTTTGTTGGTAGGTTCTGTCAAAGGCTCTCAACCTATTGTTCTCTCTGGTGAAGCATTAACTGCTTTTCAGAACACCAAGGACAGCCTAGCTAGCGCTGCATTATTGGCACACCCTAATTCCGAGGCCAAACTGGCACTAGTGACTGACGCGTCGGATACAGCTTTAGGTGCGGTCTTACAGCAGCGCCAAGATGATGAGTGGCAGCCCTTGGCATTCTTTTCTAGAAAGTTAACCCCAGCCCAGAGTAAATACTCACCCTATGACAGGGAGTTATTAGCCATCTACGAAGCCATAAAATATTTTAGGCACATGTTAGAGGCTCGAGATTTTGTTATTTATACGGACCATAAGCCGATCAGTTTTGCCTTTCATGAACGAAAAGCCAACTGTTCGCCAAGGCAATTCCGTCATTTAGATTTTATAGCCCAATTTACCACCGACATAAGGCACATATCTGGCAAAGATAATGTTGTTGCCGACGCCTTATCTCGTGTGGATGAACTTCAGGCTCCTGTCAGTCTCCAGTCCTTAGCCGACGCACAGGCTTCGGACGCAGAGCTGGCGCATTTTCTTAAACAGAAATCATCTCTTTCTCTTGTTCGGACTGAAATTCCTGGGAGTCGCTCTTTCGTGTACTGCGATGTCAGTACAACGACCCCTAGGCCCTTCGTTCCTAAATTGCTACGAAAGCAAATTTTCGATAGCCTACACTCATTAAGCCACCCTGGTGTCAGTGCCTCTGCCAAGCTCGTAGCTGAGCGTTATGTTTGGCCTGGCATCCGGAAGGACTGCAGGGAGTGGGCACGATCTTGCCTCTCCTGCCAGCGATCTAAAGTGAGTCGTCATGTATCTGCACCTTTAGGCACTTACAGCTTACCAAGTGCTCGTTTCAAACACATCCACATTGATATTGTGGGTCCTTTACCAGTATCTGATGGCTTTCGATACTGCTTGACTGTCATTGACCGTTTTACTCGGTGGCCAGAGGTTATACCTATGACCGATATTACTGCTGAGACTACGGCCAAAGCTCTACTGTCGGGATGGATCGCCCGGTTTGGTTGCCGAGAAACAATAGTTACGGACAGAGGACGACAGTTTGAGTCAGCTTTGTTCGGGTTCTTGTCCAAATTAGCTGGCTTCCAACATAAAAAGACCACGGCTTATCACCCGCAGTGTAATGGCATTATAGAACGCTTCCATCGGCAGCTCAAAGCGTCCATAATGTGTCATGTTAACGACAAATGGACTGAGTCTTTGCCATGGGTACTTCTTGGCATAAGAAGTTCTTTTAAAGAAGACCTCCAAGCATCATCTGCCGAGCTTTTATACGGCGAACCACTGAGGCTGCCAGGAGAGTTCTTCCATTCCGGTACTGGCGGCACAACCGACATCTCGGAGTTTAGTGCACGGCTTCGTTGCTTCGCGGAAAAGCTTCAGCCGGTACCAGCAGCGCATCACTGCAAAGGCAGAGTTTTCATCTTCAAAGATTTAGCCACTACTGAACAAGTCTTTCTAAGGGATGACACAGTGCGTGGATCTTTACAACCTGCCTATACTGGTCCGCATAAAGTTTTGTCCCGCAAGGATAAAGCGTTCAAAATTCTTTGTAGTGGTAAGGAGGTTACGGTCTCCATAGATCGCCTTAAGCCAGCATATTTGTTGGCTGAAAATGGCGACCCGGTACCGGACACCATTCAGGAACCAGTCACTGACGCTGATAAGGAGTATGTCACTCGTTCTGGCCGTAGGGTCAAATTAAGGATTAATCGCCCCTGACGGTCTCTGGAGGAAGGTGATGTGGCCTGCCTGCCGGCCGCCACGATTCACATGCAAACTCTTCTTCACAGTGACAACCGCTTCTGTATATAGACTTTCTTTTTGAGGTGTCAATAATTTTCATTCTGACTTTAGAGACGTCTATCGAAAGAATTAATTATTTTCTTACGCTGAAAAATATATCGCGAGTTTATTTATTAGGTCGCTGATAATTTAATAGAAGTGTTTTTTATGTTCCTCATTACTGTAAATAGCTAGCGTGTGATTGTATATAGTGACTGTACAAACTACCAATCTTCTCTGTTCTCCTTCTGTAAATTTTCTTTGTAACATACGATTGTACATAAAGATGTACTTCATTTACAACCACAAAGAAGAAGCAAATACGTAGGGGCGTCCGCCGGCAGCCGCCGCGACGGACCCGCGCCTCTACAACCGTGACGATGTCGGCTTCGTGGATAGTGGAGTTATGATACACAACTACAGAGGGTCCGATCTACCAGGCGCGATTGGGATAAAGTTAGGCCTTCTATGGAAGATCTAAGTCACTCAAAATCATTGGTTACAATCGAATTAAAATTAAACTTCTGCTTTTTCAACGATCTTTAAAATAGGTGATGGGACGATTTACGGTTTGTGGGCTAGGAGAAATTTGTCAATAAGTCGTCTGACCTCATAGAAAACCTTTAAGTCACTTTTATAAGGGCAGTATGATCGGAATTTCTCTCAGGGGTAAGAAGATAACGGTGGACGTTGTTATGCCATGTACCCTACTATGTTCGCGAACCTCTCGCTCCACGTTGTATAGACGTTCGCGCTCCAGGATTTACTATGTGGAAGGAGTGCGCGAATATAGAGGATACTCACGCTTACAAAATCTCCTGTTTGTTGCAGATAGTACGTCCGGTGAGCGCATTCCTGATCGTGGATGTTCAAAACGACTTCATCTCGGGCACGCTCAACATCAGCAAGTGCAACGCACAGCAGGACGGCAGCGAGGTGAGTCATCATCATCATCATCATCATCATCATCGATATCATCCTAGGGTTCCCGGTTTCTACAATACGGCTGGGGGTCCGCTCTATTTTACTCCTCCACTTCTCACGGTGTTGGGCATCCCGCTCAGTGAGGCCCCCCTCTCGCACTTATTATCGCCCACGACGTTTTACCCCTTAAGCTGAGATCCGGTGGGGGTGGCACGGCCAGACCCAACAGCCAGAACCCAAGAAACATTTGTTTACAATGTAGCTTGCATGTTTTCGCAAAACAAGACCACAATCAAGATTATTTTATTGATTGTGGTCGTGTTTTGCGACAGTGTCTTAAGATCTTGGTGACAGGACAACTTTTTTAGCGATATGTCTAACCAACAAGCATCTTAATGACAAGATAATATCATTAATCCTGCCTGGCTGCCTCGTTGGTGTAGTAGCAAAGGCCTTACATCCGAGAGGTCCTGGGTTCGAATCTCAGGTTGAGCCAAAATTGTTTCTGAGATTTTCTGTCATGAATTTCTCAAAAACTCGGAGTCGGGAAGTTGGCGGTGTTACACCCCCGTGCCTCGGAAAGCACGTTGGTCCTGCGCCTGATCTCTCTCCGGTCATGTCGGATTGCCGTCTCACCGAACTTTGAGAGTGATGGAACAGTGAGTGCACCTGTGTATTGCGCTCATACTTGTGCACTATAACATCTGCGCAGTTGGCTGATCTCTGCTGAGATTGGCCGCCGTGGTCGAAATCAGCTAGGAGGACTATTATTATTATCATTATTCTAAGGCTCTATCCTACCCCAATCCACGTATACCCTCAATGAATGAGGTTCAAATACGGCGTTTCTACCGCGCTATCGATCAAACACCACGCACCGACAATACACTAGCGTAACACTTATCGCCAATAGGATAGCTGCGACGTCACTCGTCACGGAAAACCAAAACAATGTTGTAAAAAAAATGTTTTATGAATTGTAATAAGTATTTACGTTGAAAACTAAAGATAATTATTTTGCATCAGAACAAATAATTTAGGCACACGGGCTGGTGTAGTGTGTGGCACACCTCACCTTCAAGTTAGTTATAAGTAAGATATATTAGTGCATGGACGCACAATAAACTAAGCATTCAACGGAGATCTGTCTTTACAATTGGACGCGGGTTCGATCCCCAATTCAGACAGTAGATTTTTTTCTGCAAAAATACTGTTGTTGTAAAGAAATGTTTTTAATAAGCAGACATTGTAAGTAAAAGCACTAATTGTACAGACTAGATACATAACTCTTTTTTGCACACTACAACCAATACATATTCCTATTTGGTCCTGTCACTAAGAGCGATCTCTTCCAAACAACCATTTGGACAAGAATATTGTATAATAGCTCATAGCTTAGGTACTTATCTCTATCCGCTTTAACATAAGCGTTCACAGTTTCACATAGGATGCACCGCACGTAACGGAATTTAGTTTGCCTTATACAGGGTAGCGGAAAGCACGACAATTGAATTTCTGTTTGTTACGCCCTCACGCCGAAACTAATGAACAGATATGGATGAAATTTAATACACACACAGAATGTTGACAACCATGTATGTGTAACAAATTTATAAAGTGTATGTAGTAATCAATATTATAGTTTTTCTAACTTACCTCGTACTTTTGGTCGCTCATTCATTGTACAGGTGATTCCCCATAATCATGACACTATGATTCATTCATGCATATACTCATTTTATTATCTATTCGCAAAATAACATTTGACAGTGAACATGCATACCCATTTTTGTTGCAATATCGCCCGTATCACAAGTGCATACAATGCCGCAGTCTTTACGGTGACATGCTGGTTAGTGATCTATGATGAATAGAATATTGCTACAGACTGCAGTTAAGTAGGTAAACGTGTGGTACTTTACTACGAGTATGTGTTATAATAACTATACATTGAGAACACACATATTTATCTATGTGTATTCTCTAACTACTAATATTTTTAACCCCGATTAAATGCTTCCTCGGGATTAACACGTCTGCGCAGACGAAAACGCGGACGTATAAAATTATGATATTAAGTTTATATTTAATCCCATGTGTACTATTATTGGTATAATTCTTTTTGTGGATTCTCTTTTATGTAATTTCGAGTTAAGTTTTCCTTTGTCGCACCACCCACTGATCATTTATGCCTAGCCCAAAGGTATAACTGGTAAAGAATATCCTACGGCGTTAAGCACACCTTTTGTAGATAGTTTTGTTGTGCAATAAAGCTTTAATAAATCTCATAATTTTATACGTATCAATTTATATTTAAACCAACCGTACTGTAAAGCCTAATTTTAACTTATTCATGTGGCGTAAACATCGCCACACCCCCTATTCATAGGTTTTGCGGAAATCGAATTACTGACAATGTGTATTGTCGAAGCAATACGACCTATAATATTATACGGCCCATTCTGTTTCATGGCAGGTACTGTCGTTCGGAAAAATACATTGTGATTCAACGTTTTTTGTATTAATTGGTATGTTTATTTCACCCATGACAATTTTGGTACTAATAATAATAATAATAGTCCTCCTAGCCGATTTCGACCGCGACGGCCAATCTCAACAGAGATTAACCAAATAGGAGATAATACGAGTATAGTGCACAAGTGTGAGCGCAATACACAGGTGCACTCACTGTTTCATCACTCTCAAAGTTCGGTGAGACGGCAATCTGACATGACCGGAGAGAGATCAGGCGCAGGACCAACGGCTTAAGGTGCGCTCCGAGGCACGGGGGTGTAACACCGCCAACTTCCCGACTCCGAGCGGTTTTTGAGAAATTCATGACAGAAAATCTCAGAAACAATTTTGGCCCGTCCTGGGATTCGAACCCAGGATTTAAGGCTCCTCTCGGATGTAAGGCTTTCTGCCTTTGCCACAACACCAACGAACTATTAAGAAGGGCTACCAGTCATTTAAGTATCATAGAGATATACAGTAACTTTATTTTTTAGGATTAAAAATGCAAAATCCTTTACAATGTGAAATTAAAGCACACTTAAAGAATAAAAAAACACGGGTTGCACTCCGGGAGTGCCGGCAGAAGTGAAAACTTGATAATTAACGTTGTGCATTTTTGATTTATTTGAACCGTCTTACGGTTTTTCGATCAGCATCACGTGACCTGACGCGAGTTTCACAGTTTCTACCCATGCCACAAAAGTGCTCAACGCCGCTAAAGAAGTTTTCACTTCAAAAATGAAATGTACCGCCTGTTGCAGTCCATATATCTTTTAAGTGTGTTTTAATTTCACATCAAAATACACAATTTAAAAATGAGTTTAGTAGACTATCGTATCAGTACATAAAACTTTGTTCAGGCAACGGTTTTTATTGTTTATGGCTAAGTGACATAGTCAGATCTTATCGAAAATGGAATATGCACTCATGAAGAATGGATACTAAATAAGTTATTGTTTAGAAGAAACGGCATATAACTTTATGCTTTCCATGGATTTATGTTTGCGGTTCAAAATGCTGCCTTTTCAGTTTTATTATGTTTTTACGTACTATGTTCGCAGTAGGTAGGTATTCAAAGTTGCAAGTTTACAGTTCCTGCTTTCATTACAGTGCTGAAGGATTTTTGGTATTATCGATCGTAAAATAAATATAAATGCGAAATTAACTTTGTTCATATCGCTTTCATGTCCAATCCACTGAAATGTTTTTAAATGCGATTTGGTGCAGGGATTTGAGACTTGATAAGGCTTACTTTGGTCCCTAAATTTCTTGAGAAATACAGTACATATACTCGAGGTTGGAACCGGAGAAACCGCATATCGTCGTCTTATTACAGTCCCTAAACTAATTTTGCACTATCCTAATAAAACTTGAACATGATGACAGGATGGAACCTTGGAGATATGCGCATCAGAATCTCAAGTGACTCAGTTCCCCTGTATTCCATTTAAATATACGGTTTGATAGCGTTTTGACAGTGCCTGAAAATATGGCTTGTTTACCGGTTTATTTAGTAACCTAAATCAGCGCAATCGAAGCGCTTCTTATGAGCGTTTTATAAAAACTTATCTCAACCTTAACTTATAAAATACCGGTATTCTGAAAGAGCGAAATGAAAGGGTTTTGAATTATTTGACCGGTATTAACCTTTATTACCGCTATAGAAGTTGAAACCTCCGATAACGGAGTTTTTTATAAGCACAAGTAACAAGATGAGTGTCTGTAACTTCAATGAATAAATATAATACAATACAATTGGTTCTTCTACCTACTTACAGTTTGTTGTATTTGCTTATACCGGATTATTGAGGTTTTTTAAAGGATCTCTTGCAAATAAGCTCCGAGTCAAACCTATAAAGGTTTACCGGTTTTTTCATAAAAATAAACCGGTAAAAACCGGTATTTTTTAAACCGGTTTGAAGCCTTGCCTGAAAAGTTATGACATCTACATCCAGATAGATTGATACATTAAATGCAAGAGATCTGCAATGCGATTGCGATTGATACCCGGTACGGCCCACCAATGGCACGCGGCACGCGGCACGGCTCGGGGCTTGGACCCGCGCCAATCACGCGAACTAATAGATAACTTTAACTTTCTTTTCGACTTGCGTGGAAGTTTGTATTTTGGGTTACCCGCGAAAACGCCCCCGGATGTCAAAGGTTAGGACGGATTAAAAATTTTAATAGTTTAATTTTGATGTAAATTATCATTTTCTTTACTATTCGATTGATACTGTGTGGTTGTTTAAATTAAGCATTCAATTCGTAAGTTAGGTGGATGCTCCTTAAAATATTTGTTTGTAAAGTTAACAAGACGTATTTTCAATTAATAATTTTAATCCACATTTTCTTACTTACACCACCAACTTTCTTACACAATCAGTAACTTGAAAGTAAGCTTGTACCGTGTGTTCTTTTTTAACCCCTGACGAAAACGAGAGCTGTTATAAGTTTGCTCCCGAATGGATGCACCGATTTCAATGAGGTTTTCATTCAATTTCATCACGGTAGTTCTTATCTTCGGCTGGTCAAAAACCGTCCCGTGGGGTGAGCATGAACATTATCGTAACGTATTCGTGTCGTTCAAACGTCAAAAACTGTCAGTTTCCCCAATACAAATTGACAAGTTAACGTTAGGTATACGTTACGAATACGTTACGATAGTTGTCCGTGCCCACCCCACAGCCGTTGAAGCTCACCAGCCATTTATTCTGGCTTATTCTGCTTACAAAGAATCATTTAACTAATTCTTTCACCCTCAAAAACCTCAACCAATCTTTTAATAAGCAACGAAGGCACAGCCTTCAATACCACTGAATTCGCTCAACAATTAAAAGCGTTTAGCCTCTGCAATGCGAAAATTGGATTAGCTGTCAAACTCACACTAAAAATAAACTCAGCCTAAATTGGTAAAGGGGTTGGTTCACACCTATGGTGCCAGGTACGGGGGGGCGCCACGGCTGCCACTTTACATTTCAGTGTTGAACTCAGTGATGTAATCCTTAAATGTCAGATGCCGATCGGTTACCTGATGGTTGAACTGATTGAGGTAGGTTCGTGTTGAGTTAGTTAACTGCAGTTTGAAGATAATTTTGACACGGTTATTTGGGCATGAAACTTGATGCAGGATATAGGCTACACAGTTTGACCTAAATCCTAGCTAAAAAGATAGATAGACAGATAAGTTAGATAGATTAACACTTTATTGTACAACACAAAACAAAAATTACAGACAAGTTTAACAAAGAAAGATGTGCAATTAAGGTGGTTTTATCGCTTGTATCGATCTCTTCTAGACAACCTTTTGTTAAAGGAACATTTATTTACTAAGGGGGAATTTGAGCAAGTTGTGAAATAAGGCCAGATGTCAGATTAAGTGGGGTAGGAATTAAGAATACCTTCCGCTGCGAACCACTGAAAATCTTTCGGTAAATAATGTCTAGTTTGCTAACTTATTTATATAATTACAGTGCATAATGATTGTCGCAAAGACCCTGGGTATACAGGGTGTCCCAGGAAACCTGTACCTACCAACGAAAGTCTAGGGTCCTAAGACTGTAATACCTACCGTTTGACACCATTTTTTTTTTTCAAAAAACATTTTTCATGAATTTGAAATCAAGTGTGAAATTTTAATCCTGCTAGAAAATAAAATTTTGGTGTTTTTTTTTGTTCGTACAGGTAGAGCACAGACTGACTCCAGCTAAAATTTCAAACAATTCAATTCAATTCAATAAAAAAAACTAAAAGAAACACCATTGAGAAACAGTTTATAGCAAAATCGCCCTAAAATTTAAATAAACAGAAAAAGCATATCTCGAGAAATGTTAAATATCGCGGAACATATATTAGGGTCAAACGTTTGGTATTAGTGTCCTGGGACACCCTGTATAGTATAATTTCCTCGATACCCTAAAAAGTGGCGCCCTTTTGCGAGTATGTACCTATATACAAAATAAGTTACCAAAGGTATAATCAGTTCAAATGTTCCAAAACGTAAATGCAATAGGAACAAATTGCTATGCAAATGAAATCGTGAACGTAATTCACTGTTAGTTTTATTATTTGCTGTTTGCTGTCAGAAAGTGTACCGAAACTTTTTTGTTATGCCCTAAATTTGTTTGCAAATACATAGTTGTTAACCTGGTGGTTTTGTTTCAACTCAATAATAAAAAATAAATAAATATACAACAACATCACATGCATTGATCTGACTCTGTGGTAAGTAGCTAAAGCACTTGTGTTACAGATATCAGAATCAACAGTTGTATTACATATAAACTTATGTAAATACATACATATAACACCCAGACCAGTAAAAACAGACATGTTCATACACACAAATGATTGTACAGTGCGGGGTATCGAACCCGCGACCTCTTGGTTAGCAGTCAACTTCTTGACCATAACACTAAAGTGGTCGTCAATACTAGTTTTAAACGAAAGCAAAAGGAACATGTTTTTATGTTGTATTTATATGCTCCATGTATATGAATTGAAAACCTAGTTCTAGCCGATAATAAATAGGATGCATCTAAGTTTAACCACCAATGTGCGGCTGTACCTAGTTCTAGCCGCTATAATGAAGGCTAAACCTAGTTGTAACCGAAGATAAATAGGATACACCTAAGATTAACCGCATGTGGCGGGCTGCACCTAGTTGTAGCCGGCTATTAGCCGTAACTTAGTTTCGTTAGCGTTAATGTTTTTAAATCTATACAGTACCAATAAATAGGTATATTTTAGTTCATTGAGACGGAAAATGATTTGCAAATGCGAATCAGCAGTAGCAGTGCCCATTGTTTCATTACAAACGGCAGTCGAGGCGCGAAGCTTAGGTTTCAGCGATGCCGTTGTTTACTTTCAGGGTTTTCAGGAGCTGTTACTTAATCTCAGTACAGCAATGTAGATAGATACTTGGCATCTTACTACTGTAATAAAAAAAATTAGCCTAAAAACAAATTCAAGTGTTCCTCCATGCTTTTGCTCCATTTTGTGGGCGGTTTACAAAGTGAAAAATTCACACCCCATGCTCAAAAATATTTCTCGTTTTTATTTATAATGCAATTTATATATTTTTTTCAAAATCTGTCAGTATGAGCTCTTCATCTGACGCTTCATAATACATAAGTAACACATTGCAAGAATAAGGCAAGTGTTAACTTAGCTTCTATGTAACCAGATCTTGGTATTTACGCGTGTCGTACGTTTAAATTCTAAACGGTTGGTTAATTTTTAAAACAAAAATTTAAAAACTCAACTTTCCAGTCAAAAACCTTCCAATGAGTCAGGAAAACAGCCGGTGATCTTAACCGTCTGAACGGATTTTGAGCAGCCATAGCTAAGATACACCGTGATTAAATTGGGATGATGACACCTATCTTAAATATTGTTAAGAACATGGTGTTTAAAAAACATAGCCCCTATGAAGTTAATACAACCAATATATTTCAAAAAAGCTGTAGAAACCAATTTTTAAACACACAAAACGCAATAAATATTCGTTCAATTGACTCCGATTTCTGACACATGACCGTGACGTCACAATCATTTATTACCATATGAAATCTATGGAGGCAGACCGTTTTGACAGATAATAAAAAGTATGTCAACGATTGGTGGTGTCGTCTAGCCAATTATGTTTCTAACAAAAAAAACCGCTTCGAAATCGGTCCATCCTTTCGGGAGCTACAATGACACACGCAATAACACAAACACATATTCACACACATACAGATAAAAGTCGATGGTGGGGGCCAGAGCTTGAACGGCTCATGAAGGCACTCAGGACACTGTTCAATCAGGCAAAAAATACCAGGACCACTGAAGCCTGGGACAAATACAAAACAGCACAGAAACACTACAAGAAACGTATCAGATTCAGGAGGACGGAAGCCTGGCACAAATTCTGTAGCAGCATAAACTCAACAAACCAAGCCGCGAGAGTCAAGAAAATACTGTCCAAAGGGGATATTAATCTTCTGGGCTCTCTCAAAAGAGACGGCACTTACACAAATACAGACCACGAAACCTGCAAATTACTCCTAGAGACCCACTTTCCCGGAAGTCAGATTGCATCAGACTCCGAATGGCAAGATGAACACAAAAAAGCACCAACTATCCAAGAATGGGAAACTGCAAGTAGAATCGTTACCACGGATAAAATTGTCTGGGCCCTGAGAAGCTTCCAACCATTTAAATCCGCTGGACTGGACGGCATATTTCCAGCGCTTCTACAATGGCACTCGAACCAAATCACTCATCACCTACTACATATTTATAGAGCCTGCATAGCTTTCAAATACGTACCGAAGCAATGGAGGGAGGCAAAAATAGTCTTCCTGCCTAAACCAGGCAAAGAAGACTACACCCTAGCCAAATCCTTCAGGCCTATCAGCCTAACCTCATTTCTCCTGAAAACACTAGAAAAACTAGTAGATAGACACCTAAGAGACGATGTGTTAAAAACCAGATCTCTTCACCCACAGCAACATGCCTACAGGAAAGGCAGATCAACAGAGTCAGCACTACACATGGTAGTGCATAAAATAGAATCGGCCATTAACAACAAAGCATCAACACTTGCTGCTTTTATTGATATAGAAGGGGCATTTGATAAAACAATGCACAACAGCATCAACCACGCCCTACAAAAACTGAAAGTACTACCAGTCAAAACGGAATGGATAAATAAGCTGGTCAGTAAAAGGGCGGTCCAAATTGCGGTAAAAACGATCACCCGTGCAAGGGTGGTCAGGGGGTGCCCCCAAGGGTGCATTCTGTCACCACTCCTATGGAACATAGTAGTAGACAGCCTCTTGAGGACACTGAACGAAAGAGGCTACACTACCATTGGTTATGCAGACGACCTAGCAATTCTGATAAATGGGAACGCAGAGAACATCCTCTGTGATGTAATGCGTGCTGCTTTTCAGATTGTAGAAAAATGGTGTGAGGAACACCAGCTGTCAGTCAACCCCAAAAAAACAGAGCTCATCCTTTTCACTTACAAAAGGAAGCTACCAAATCTAAAACTACCAAAATTATTTAACACCGAATTAACCCTATCAACGTTATCTCAAGTAAAATATCTGGGCATCACTCTCGATAGCAAGTTGAACTGGGGAAATCACATCGACAACAAAATTTTCTTAATTTTGTTGTCGATGTGGTATTGCCTGTATAGCATTCTATCAGTGCAAAAGACTCCTTGGCAGAAAATGGGGTTTTAATCCAAAAATCACACTTTGGCTATACACGTCAGTTATCAGACCCTCCTTAACCTACGGATCAGTTGTATGGTGGCCCAGAACGCAACTGTCCACTATCAAATCCAAACTACAAAGCTTGCAGTGCCTAGCGAGCGTAGCAGCTACAGGATGTATGAGATCCACTCCATCAGCCGCCCTAGAGTTCCTATTGAACCTTAGACCTCTTCATCTGGTCATACAGGAAGAAGCAAAGGCAGCTGCCTTAAGACTGAGAGCAAATGGGCTATGGAAACAAAACACTATGACAACGCACTCCAAAATCATGGAGGACATCACGAAGGAAAGACCCCTTCTAGATGCACCCATGGACAGGATACCATGCCACTACATCTTTGATCGAGAATACATTATCCAACTTACCGAAGAACGGAAAGACAACTCTGGCGTCAAAGAAGTTAGGATATACACAGACGGCTCCAAAACCTCACATGCAACTGGAGCCGGAGTGTTCTCGTACGACTTAAACATCAACATATCAACCACCCTGGACAAACTAAACACAATTTTCCAAGCAGAATGTATCGGAATTATCAGAGCAGCACAGGCGGTTGCAGCCAGAGACGTCGGAGATCTCAACATCAAAATTGTCTCGGACAGTGCATCCGTGCTTCAAGCTCTACAAAACAACACCATAACCTCTGCCCTCATATTGGAATGCCACAACGCACTCCAACACATTGCAAGGAAAAATAAGATAACCTTGCAGTGGATCAAGGGTCACAGTCACAGCAACTCTCTCGGCAACGACGCAGCCGATGAACTCGCGAAAAAGGGATCCGCGACAACAGTGTTTGGCCCGGAACCGCTACTACCTATACCGCAGGCCCAAATAAAAATATGGCTGCGAGAAGACACCGCAAAAAACCATCTGCTAGAATGGACAAGCTGTGAAGGCTGCAGGCAAACTAAAAATGCAGTTCAGATGCCATCTAAAAAGCTTGCCCGCAACCTCGCCAAACTAACGCGCGACAATCTACGCAGAGTTACAGGGATAATAACAGGCCATTGTCCCCTAAACAAGCACCTATTTAACATAGGTGTAACAAACAGCCCTCGATGCAGACGATGCCTCGAGGAAGAGGAAACGCCACAGCATGTAGTCATGGAGTGCACAAGCGTGGAAAAACAGCGAGCAGACATTCTAAAAAACCCAACATCATTCCAGGAAATCTTTAGTGGCCTAGGCAGGCTGCTAGCCTTCTGGGAGAGCTTGGGTTGGTTGCAAACACGCACAATGGCCCAATCGTGAGGCTAAGTGCGGAAAAAGCCCAGCAAAACTAACTAACTAAATAACTAACACATACAGATATAGTGGTCAAACTTAAAAACCCCCTCTTTTTTGTCGGGTCTTAAAAATGTTCGAGGTGTAGGCACTTAAAGTCACTGAGATGTTTGTGTAGCTAGCAACCCTAGCAGCTAGCGGGTGATCCGATAAGCCACGGTACATACAACAACTGGTTGCCTTAATGGAGCGATAGTGAGTTCGATTCTCATTACGCTTGCACGAGCATTCGCTGAGAAATGATTTATTTGCTAAGCTGCGTCAGCTGTTTTGAATAGATAGACAAGCTGTAACAAAAGCTTCATTGGTGTTTCTTAGAGATTAAAAAAAAAATTGCTTGGGTTTTTTACTAAAGATCGGAAATAAAATTAGTTTTAATGAATGAAGAGGAGCACTTATCCAATAGTTCATTGTTTGTTCAACTTATATTTTTCTCAAATAAGTGACATGTAATTGTCTTCTTGAGAATAAAATTCTTTGAGAGATTACGCGTGCATCCTATTCCACGGCTAAATGAAATGAAATCATTTATTTGCGTTTTGTTAATGTACGTACAGTGCTTAATCAACCATTATTAATGGCATGCAAATGTAAAAGTTATATTGGCATAATAAATATAATAGTAAAATGTCTGTCATAATAACAAATACCATTTGGTCTCATTTTATAAAGACCTAGCGGTCCCCGCAGACGTTGTCCCGCCCGTTTTTTTTTCTTAATTTTTTCTTCCAACCATCCTTTGTACTTAGAGAAATATCATTAAAAAAAGAATTGGCCACACATTTTGCGATTTTTATATCATATACTAGCTGACCCGGCAAACGTTGTTTTGCCATATAATTATTGAGGACAACCATTATTAGTTCACTAAAGATAGATGTTAGCCGATTCTCAGATCAACTCAATATGATAACCACATTTCATAAGAATCATTCAAGCCGTTTCGGAGGAGTACAGGAACGAACTGACACGATAATTTTATAATTATAGAGATGGATAACTGCTGACAATTACGATATAATTTTGCGAGAGACTAGGAGTTGCTGGCAAGGAATAAAGAACGGTAGAAGACTTTGGCAAAACATAGAAGTAAATTTTTGCCCAACTAAAATAACCTATCAGAAGAAACCATAGCCAAACAGTGGCGTATAGTGAAAAAAACTGATGGCTCACTTACACAGTTGTGTGCATCACCTTGACGTTGCGTTATAAGGTTTTGACGTGACAACGTCTTATAATTCGATGGAGCCGGCTGCACGCACCAAAAAACATTACTCATGCGGCGTTACCTTGCTCTGAGGCGTTCCATTTAAGGCTTGAAGTGCAAGCGAGAGCGCGAAATGAGCGACAAAGAGGCACAATCTTATGACGTTGTCACGTTCAACTATCGTCAGTAAGCCGACTTTACTGACATTAGTTTAGTATTTACCTAATAACGAGACTTACTTCTAGGTCAACTCAGACATAATGAAATTAATTTCCAACAATGGGACCGGAAGTAGGTGCGCAGCGCCCACTGAACGGAACTGATTAGCGTTCAATCGTTCAATAGGTATTCATTACCTATTGCTTCAGTGACGCGTAACTGCGATTTGCATGTCAATATTTTTTCAAGGCTTTTTTTTATGTAGAATTTTTGTTTTAATGTCTGCTATTACTTAATAGACAGGTACGTATCATGCGCAGTTTCTTACACTCACATACTTTAAACTAATCGTTTCTACTTAGCCCAAAGGTATGACTGGTAGAGAATGTCCTACGGCGTTAGGTCCACCTTTTGTACATAGTTTTGTTGTGCAATAAAGCTGAAGCTAAGCTAGCCATAAGGAAAGAAGCGAGCCATACCCAATCCAAGCGTCAGCCACATTATGTATTAAGAAAGACTTGAATTATTTTTTTATTTTATTTATTTAAGTGTATTTGTAATACCACTGTCGATTCTGATATCTGTAACACAAGTGCTTAAGCTACTTACCGCGGAGTCAGATCGATGTGTGTGATGTTGATGTTGTATTTATTTAAAAAAAATAAGAAAAAATAAAAATATTATTTGTTTATGACAGTGAGAGAAAATATCGGAATAAATTGAATTAGGTATACGAGTATCTGTTATTCAGAAATTCTGTTCTAACCCTAATTCTAATCTTTCAATAAAGTCACAAAAAAAAACATTTTTAAACTAACAACACCTACGGTTAACTATGCAAAAGCAGTCATTTCAATACGATGCATCTTTTGATATTCTCATTAGTTATGATTTGGACACATGGCCTCATATTCCCCATGAATGTGTAGTAGGTACTATCCATACACAGTGACTGCGTTGAAACCGCACACACAAATTGATTTTGGTTCAATAGGTATGCGTCACCGTCGTATCCTGACAGGAGCTAATTTATTACCCGTTTTGCTGAAGAAACCTTCAAAAAACATTTCAATACGATGCATCTTTTGATATTCTCACTAATTATGCCGTTAATTAGTGGTGCTTGTGGCGCAGTGGTTGCAGCGCTTTGGCAGTAATACCAAAAGTTAAGCAACCTACGGCGCGGTCATGTTTGGGATGAGTGACCATTCTGACCATAAAAGTGACGTCTATTTCCAAGCATCTCCGTGCTTCGGAAGGCACGTTAAGCTGTTTGTCCCGGTTAATATTGATAGATATTAGTCGTTAAGCAGGTCGGAGGCCCCCGGGCGCCTTAATAACATCTGACAGTAAGGTTGGTCACTTGCCTTACACACACCCCTCCACCATTCCGCACTGAGCCCGCGTGGTGGAGCATGGCTCGCACCACCTCATAGTTGAGGTGAGGCCTGTACCCAGCAGTGGGACGTATAGACTGATGATGATTAATTATGCCAAATCATAACCTTATGTTCCCCATTAATGTGTAAATACAATCCAAATACGGCGAAAATCCAAGTACGAGACAGAAGCCGAAATGCATGAAAGGCACAATACTCGGAAAATAAAACCTGAAAAGAAATGTCATACCTTGCCTCAAGGTAATTAAACATTGTCCACATAATCGAGCTGTAACGCTTTTTAACAAACTGCTAGAGGAATTACAATTAGAGACTAGGTTTAGCGTTCTTAAAAATTATATAAAAGAAATTTCAGGTGTGTCAGTATAGCGTAGAAGATTTGTAGTTATAAGTTTGCATGCATATCTCTTATAATTATTATGCAAAACATTCAAACACAATGCATATTGTTTATTGAATAATGAAATGAAAATGAAATACAATGACTGCGTTGAAACCGCACACACAAATCGATTGTGGTTCAATGTGTACTCGTTACCGTCGTATCCTGTAAGGGCCTAATTTATTACCCGTTTCGCTGAAGAAACCTTCGCTACAGATTTAGGGCCCCCCTGCACGCAGTCACACTTCGATTCAATAAGTTCGCCATTATTCTGCAAGTTCAAGACGTTTTTATACGATTGGTGACGTTTATTGTGTGATCGTTACGGCTTCGAAATTATGCCGAAGTTGCAAAGATTTACGGTGTCAAAAACTTAGTTCTTAAAAAAGAAAAGTTGAAAAAATATCACATAATTTAAGATTTTAATACCATAATGTACTTAAGATTCGGAACGAGGTCATACTACATAAGACTAAGGTAAATGATGTTGTCCAAAAATGTAGCAAGCTAAAGTGTCAGTGGGCTGGCCATGTTTGTCGCAGAACCGACAAGAGGTGGAGCAGGAAGGTTCTCGAATGGGGACCACGCTTAGGTAAACGTAGTGTGGGACGCCCCCCGGCTAAATGGACAAATGACCTGAAGAAGGCAGCTTGTAGTGACTGGATGCAAAGGGCGGGAGATCGTTCGCTGTGGCGCTCTTTGGGGGAGGCCTATCCAGCAGTGGACTGTAACAGGCTGATATGAATGAATGAAAAAAAAATGTACTTAATGTTTTGTCGCCTATCAACTTACAGTCGGAGTGGCCTTGCCGTTGCCTTGGACGAACCTTCTGACATTTTCAAGTGTTCCCTTTAGAAGTCATGTCTAAAAAAATAGCTAAACAGAACCTTATCTGATTCAGTTACTGCATCACTGAATGTTTTCAAATCCAAATAATTTTAAGGCTAGTACGAGCGATCTACTCGTGCTCCACATGCGAGCTCAATGCGAATTGATGTAGCATCTCTATATACATGTATAAAATTCTCGTGTCACAATGTTCGTTCTCGTACTCCTCCGAAACGGCTTGACAGATTCTCATTAAATTTTGTGAGCATATTGAGTAGGTCCGAAAATCGGCCAACATATATTTTTCATACCCCATAGCGATAAGGGTAGTCCACCCTTAACATTTATATGGCAAAACCACGTTTGCCGGATCAGCTAGTATATGTATAAATATATATATTTTGTCCCCAGGTGGTAGAACCAATAAACAGGCTACTGGAGACTGTCTCCTTCGACTGCGTGTTCTACTCTCTCGACTGGCATCCGCCGGACCACGTGTCCTTCATAGACAACGTGCATATGAGAGAACTGCATCCATCGAGCCCGGTGAGTGATAACAATCCCTACTAATCCACACAATTTAGGTACCTTTTTAAATTGATTTTACTGCACCGATTGCCTTCTTTTTGCACGACCTTAAGCTTGACTGGCAGAAAATGCTTATAGTATTAAATCCACTCTTTGTACATTTCTTGTGCAGTAAAGTTTTAAATAAATAAATATTATTTCATTGAAAACATTTATAATATTATAGTAGGGATACTATAGTATTATAAATGGGAAAGTCAGTGTGTTTTCCTTCTCCAACGACGCAACGGAGCAATGTTATATATTTTTGTGTGAAGGTAGGTATAAGGCTGGAGAGTGACATAGGCTACTTTTTCCGTGACAAACCATCTGAATCCCATGAAAAAAATTGAAAAATCAACTCTTAACTTACCGATAGATGGCGCCACACCAAATTGCGCAAAACCCATTAAACTTACCTGTAAGTTTAATGGGTTTTGCGCAATTTGGAGCCGAACGCCGTTTGTGATAAAGGGTTTCCACGTAGAGAGAGGTCGCGAGCGGCCACTAGTAAGTTATGTGGTATTTTATTTCTACTTAAAAGACCCACAATACATGTCCCAAGAACAAGCCTAAAACACGTTCACGACAATTTGGACTGATCCTGAGAAGGAGTGCCAACTCCGTCACCATTGATGAAGATGATGAAAAGAATTAGAAACCACCACACTCTCACACCAATGTAGCTTGGACGTCATTAACCGCGTTTCCGCCTCAGAGATGTTTCCTGAAGCGAGCCATGCGCAAGAGGTGCACATCCCTGGGGCGCGGGGTGCGGGCCAGCCCAAACACTCCACCACCTTGGCATGGTGCATGTACTGGCTAATACTAAAATATTATTTTAAATACAATCACATTAGTGACCATAGATTTATATATTTTATTATTGTTTTTTATTATTTTGATATTTGGAATTTCTTATTAATTAATTATGTGTTTTGGTTAATTTTATTTAATTTTATTTTTATTAATTGTATGTGGTCCTTAGAAGACTGAAAAAATCAATAAATTATTTAAATATATATATATATATATATATATATATATATATATATATATATATATATACATATATATATATATATATATATATATATATATACATATATATATATATATATATATATATATATAATGACAACTTGGATCAATGAAACAAAAAACTGTAACTTATAAAAGCTGAATCCTTTTTTACTCCAATAAGCGAGTTAATCATCATCAAAAATGGTTGCAAGTCTTTAATTATATCTGACTTTAATAGAAATAGTATTAGAAATATTTATTTGCGTAAATACGGAACGATTAACATTTGATTTGTTTGTCATCTTACAATAGTCCTTAAACCTATTAAGCCGTGTCAAACAGAACAGCATGCAGATAAATAAATTATGAATTATACTATACAAATTAATTTAAATGTCATATAACATTAGTTACAAAATTTTCGCTGTCAAAAAACGTTGTCATTACGTTATTATGTAAACAAATAATTGATACCAATTGAAAATCGCTACTACGAGTACTTCTTTATCAACGTTATCAAATTTTGATTGCAATGTTTATTTAATAGTGTCTGAAGTAAAATTGAATACATACGTATCAATCACTGACGAGTCTTATACATGAGAATTAATTTGAATGATAAATTTGTTTTTTCTCTTTCATTTATTTTACAATCATTACTGCTTATCCCAAAGGTATGACTGTTAGAGAATGCCCTACGGCGTTAAGTCCACCTTTTGTACATAGTTTTGTTGTGCAATAAAGCTTTCATAAATATAAATAAAAATGACTCGTAAATAATGACTGGAATGACATTATTATTATTAGTCTTTAACTATTAAGTTAAGTTTTAACGACGTGAATTTAAAATGAACCGCGATTATTGATGTTGGCAAGAAGGCTGGCAAACTCAAGTGCGAATTGGCGGGCTATGTTATAAAAATGTATTTCAAAAAGTGGTTGAATATCGTCACCCACGTGCTGCCTATCGATGGATGTCGTCCAAAAGAAAGACCTCGAAAGAGACGATCTCGACAACTTCAACAAGAACTGCAAAGCCTTAACCGCGGATAAGGACAATTGGAAACATTTGGCCTTTGCCAAGCTGTGAGGCAATAACTTAGACACACACACACACACAAAATGTTGTATGTTTTTGTTATAATTTATATATAAATATTAAATATATATAAATATAAAATATTTATTATAATAAATTTGCTGATACTGTGCACCTTTATATGTTATAAGAAGAGCGAGTTCTCCCGCCACAGGCACCACGAGTACTTACTGGGTAGATCCCAGCGTCCAGATTGTTTACGACGTTTAGTGCGTTATCGAAATAAACAATTCTTATTTTTATTTATTTATTTTTATACATTAATAACGGCCGCGTCCAGAATATATGGTATGGCCAATTAATAACACAATACTTTCTATCAAATCAAATCCGCCTCTTGAAAAACTCACTGCAGTAAGCAGTTACTCAAATGACACCAATTGAAGTTCCACTCGACAATAAGGCGAATGTTTAATCGATATCACTTCACCCCACAGCGAATGAATCGATTAGTCTTTAGTACGGGCCCGATTCTGCGTATGTTTTTAAATAGAAGCTACACATCGATAAAGGTTCTCCTATCACGCGAATCTGATGCAGTGTCCTCGAACTCGATTGCTTTACTTTTAGGAGAATGTATTGATTTAAAAATGAGAGGCAGTCCGGCTAGGCGCTGGGCCCATGATATGGGTCAGGTGGCAGGAAAAATGTGGCATAGAGTAGAAAAGAGTGGAAAAGTTTGGACGACCACTGGACCTTTGCCGACTGGCAAGCAGACTTGCAGAAAATAAGTAAAGCACAGATCCTGTCGAAATAATGGAGCATCTGCAAAGTCTGACATAAAGGCTAATAATAATTGAATTAAAAATGACAAAATATTAAATCGATTAAATACCTTCTATAAATCTAATACTAATCGTCAAAAACCAGTACATTTCATTGAAGTAAGTAGTGATGAGTGGGCGTCATTGGATGCAAATTTTACCAAAAAGAAAGCCTGATGGCGGTAGTAATGCCACACACAACATTTCCACGTTGAATAAAATACATAACGAACTTAATCTACGCGATTCGTTTTTTTTAGTATCCCGGTATTAATGTTAGAATATGTTTTAACCCCCAACAGAAAAGAAGGGTGTTTTCAGTTTGACCCCTATTTCTGTGTGTGTGTGTGACGCTGTGTTTTTGTATGTCTTTGTCTGTGGCATCGTATCACACGAACGGATGGACCGATTTCAAAGCAGTTTTTTATTTATTCAAAAGATAATTTAATCACGGTTGTTCTAAGCTATGGCTGATCAAAATCCGTCCAGCCGTTAAAGCTCACCAGCTGTTTTCCTCGCTCATTCGGGTATTTTTAGGGCTCCGTACCTCAAAAGAAAAAAACGGAACCCTTATAAGATCACTTTGTTGTCCGTCCGTCCGTCCGTCAGTCAAAACCGTTTTTCTCAGGAACGCGTGGAGGTATCAAACTGAAATTTATTTATGATACTGAGGTTTACTGTCCCTGGAAGCTGTAGAAAAATCAACCTTCTAAGCCAACGCAATCAAAAGATACAGCCATTTAGGCTGCAAATTTCCGCAAATTTTCGAAACACGCAAGGGAATCAAAACCTACAGGGTACTTTCCGTAAACTTAGAACCTTGAAATTTAGTACGAAGTCACGTCTTATAGTACAGATATAGGAAAAATTACGAAAACCGTAAATTTTCAGTTTCATCATATAAAAAAAATTAAAAAATATTTTTGACAATTTTAAAAATTTCAAGGTTACTACTCCTTATCTACAGGTTTGTACGGAACCATCGATGCGCGTGTCCAACTCGCACTTGACCGTTTTTTTTTTAACTTGAAGTAACAAGTCATAAATAAGGAAATTACAAGTCCCACTTCATCCAATTTCCATGGAGACTTTGTTCCAAGACCCTTGGTTTGAAGTGCTGGAACATCCTGCGTCATCGCGTGTCACTGTGTCATGATCCCACAGACAAGGGCAAGTTCGTTTTAAGCGGGTACCGCGAAAAAATGCTTTATGACTTATTACGGGTAAGAGAAATTGTCGATTGAAATAACCTAAATAAAAGATTCAAGAGTACCTACTTGAGATATTGGAACTTTTATATGAAGGAATTTTGTTTCATGTATTGTACTGCATTTGTGATCAGGTATATTTTAAGCCCTCTTCAAATGTAGTTATGTTTTTTAAGAAATGAACGTCATTTAACGCTGAGCAATCCATAATGTATCCATCAACACAAAAAATCTCAGACACGGACCAATGAGTCTATAGATGTAATTTTTGAGTAATAAATAAAAATAGAGAATATTTCAAAAAACTAAAAAAACACGCTTTTTACTCTACTGTAATATAAATTCTTTGTACTCAGTAATTATTTTCCCTTTTTTAGTTAGCAATAAAAGCATTTATTTTTAGTTTTTTAAACTTTTATTTATTATAAATTTTTTAGTAAATTAGATACGTGTGCAAAGTGTCAAATTAATACGATTTCTGAAAGTTAGTGAAAACTGAGCTCAAAGATTCTGGTACATACATACACACATACAGCCTGAGCTAATAAAAGCGTGTTAAAAACGAACTCGCAGCTAAACCCGAAAGCAACGAATTACAAGTATGAGATCTTTGAAAGTGCTAAGTTTAACCACATCCCTGCAGGAGCTTAACTAAGTCAACTCTTCTATTTTCAAGGTATCGGCAGACAAGGCGCAAGCGTACGACACCGTGGTGTTCGCGGGCCCCCCGCCCATGAAGCAGCGCCTGTGGCCGCGACACTGCGTGCAGGACACCTGGGGCGCTGAGCTGCACAAGGACCTGAAGGTGAGAAGTCAGGCACCTGCCAGATCCGTTACCCTAGTCAACAAAACTACAAACCGAGACACATTCCCAGGACACCATTCTTGATCACCTTTTGATGATTCCAACCTCGATTGCCGAGCTGCAGAAGGACCTGAAGGGACGTAGCTAAGCATGTTACTCAGTACCTACTTTAAACCTGATCTTTTATCCAAACCTATCTAGCCCAGTTTGCGAGACATATAACCTAGCCACCTACTTTGGCCATTTACCCAACCAGCAAACCTTGCCACGTAGCCTCGTCCCTTAGCCATACAACGGTCTGAGCTGTGCAAGAACCCGAAGGTGTGTGTGGCTTGTCACCTTTCAGACCCGATCCCCAGTCCCCAAATCTGGTGGCCTTACTAGGCCAGTTCCCCAGATACTTAACCTCATAGCCAAGCTGCTACAACAGAATCTGAAGGTAGCCACCTGCCAAGCTGAATACAGTAGCCAGCTGTAGCAGCGCCGAGCCAAGACAGCTGCACAAGGACCCGAAGGACAAAGCTATTAGACACTAGTCAGACCCGTTATCCAGGACTCAAAAACTGTCGCCTTCCGAAGACTTAATTCTCAGTTACATCCCCTGTGGGGTGAGCACGAACTTTATCGAAACGTATTCGTATAGTCCAAATGTCAGAAACTGTCAGTTTCCCCCATACAAATTGACAAGTTAGAGATAGGTAAACGCTACGATTACGTAACGACAGTTGTTCGTGCTCTCCCTTCAGGACGCCAACCCTGGTGACATCCACAGGTTGCCATACCTGGTCACCTTATCGGAGCTCTTATATTAGGTTCCTTAGGTGTCCACAGACAAGGCGCACGCGTACGAAGGTATATTTACCTGTCAGACCCGTTCCGTAAATCTAGACACCTACCGCTAGCGATGAACCTGAAGGCCCACAAGGACCTCAAGGCATGTAGCCATCTACCCAGCTGTGTACAGTATCCAGCTGAAGCCAGGACCCAGATCCTGGATCTTAGGGCCTAATAATATGCCCTCCTGTACCGGAATTGTTATTGAATAGTCTGATTTTGACGTTTCGTCCATACTGCAACTGGATTAATCTTGCTGTTCAATTACGATTTTATAAGATTGCGGTATGGAATTAAAAAACAGCTCTCCTCCACTACTTAAGTATCAACACGAGCTAACTATTCAGAGGTATAGGTTCAGCTCGAAAATAGAACGTTACCGCTGAAGTGAGTATGAAAATAGAGCTGATTAGTATCAAATTATTAATAAATAAAAACACTTGCACTATTGATTTAAAATTATCATCAAACTTTGAACGCTACAAACCAAAAACGTTAAACTTAATATAGAAATATAAGTAAATTACCAACTAATTCTGTTCTGCGACATCCTCGCAAAAAATAAGCTGTTCTATTAACCTAATAGCGTGTCGTCGCGACCGACAAACCCAGAGCTTTGGATTTATTACGTCTAAGACTATAATTTGCAGACGTTACGCCATCTAATATTGAAGACTACGACAATAGGACAGATTGCGACCTTCGTGTGCAGTTTGCTCATAAAGCCGACCGCACACCGCCAACTAAACTAAGTCAAAACTAAACTCAGCGAACTAAACTAAACTAAACCAACTCAAAATTAAGCTAAAACTTAATTGAAAAGTAATAGTATTTTTTTAAATATACAACAACATCAGATACATTAATCTGACTCCGTGGTGAGTAGCCGTAGCACTTGTGTTACAGATATCAAAATCAACAGTGGTATTACAAATAAACTTTAATAAATACATATAACACCGAGACCAGTACAAACAGACATGTTCATGCACACAAATGTTTGTACAGTGCGGGGATCGAACTTGCGACCTCTTGGTTAATTGTCAACTTCTTAACCATTACACCAAAGTGGTCGTCAAAAAACTATGTTAGTGATGGTCAGTTTGTGCTAGTTCATTGTGTTAACCGGACATGATGGGAGAAGACAAGAGCGACAGATGCCAGAGGGGTAAGGCAAGGGGGTGAGAGGCGCTTAGTTCAGCTTACGCGATCGGATCGGCGGCACAACTAAGTTATAGAATAGGGTAGGGTATTTCAAGGTGTTGCCAAATTTTTAAAATAAGCTCTAGATCAATACTAAAAGTACGTCTTCATCGAAATTATTTCTAATCATATTATTTTTAAAAAATTGACAATCAAAATGTTCTCAAAAGTAACTCCATAAAGATACAACAGATCCGCCATCATTCGTCAGACATCCGAGCTAATAATGGACCTTATGCAGACTATAATAACGCCAAGCGCGTCAACAAGTTTAAGAACTTGCACCGTATGTGCACTGCATAATCTCATCATCGCGACCTGATTGTTGTTTATTAGCAAAACGACAAGTTGTGGTAGGTATGATCCGAATTTTCCCTTTATACTTTAACGGGCATAGGACCGTCCTAATAAAAATTAAAAAAAAAGCTTATTTAAAAAAATTAAAGCAGGTAACAAATTGTAATCATGTATGAAAAACTCAGCCAGTTTTTCATAATACTATATATATTCATACTATACGAGCTAAGCTAAACTTAGTTTAGTTGGCGGTGGACGGTAGGCTTAAGACCTTATTTTTTGTCGAATAATCGCCTCTATCGCAAATTCTTAAGGCAGTAGGTATATTCTTTGATGTGGTGTAGTCTGTAAAAGCGACTACTTTGAAACACAACTTAGTTCATTGCTGTTGCCTAAGTTTGGCAATTTGCAGTTTGTTAGTTTTCTCTTTTTTATGTTCCGTCGTTTTTAGTTTAAAAGTTTTGGTTGTTATCAGGCTAAAGACCTAATATAACTTCTGGCTTTTTATAAAAGTGTTAGTGAAGGGAAATAGGGATCAGATTGATTTATATAATTGATGGAATAGATTTATTCAAACGAAATTGAATGAGAAGCTTTGAATTCGTGAAAACTTAAGATTTATACAGCACCAAAACTTAGAATTGCAATTGATTTTGGATATTTTGGTTTATTTTTACCGTCAAATATTTGCAAAAATATATTTTCGGGTTGCTTTATATAACCCTTAATATCGACGTTAAAACACACAACTCTCCTTTTGTCGCAGTCGGATAAAAAACAAGACAGCGCACTAGCATTACGAGAAGAAATTCATTTTCCCAAACTCATATGTACTTTTAACCAATGAAACACTAATTTTAAAGTAATTCTTTACTCCTCGGTAATTAGGTGATTTCACGGTAAATCTGGATAAAGGTGAGATATCATCCCACGCTTCTTGCCATCTGACCATAGACTAAAGAGTGAGACGTTGACAATCGGCAACAGGCTTGTTTCCACTATGAAAGAAATATTTAAAAACTGATATTCTATAAAATAATTCATAATTTCAGATCCCCTTTCCTTAATAATTTTCTGCAGTCCATAAAATTTGATTTTTAATTGAAATTTAATCGATTATTTCCATACAGACTCTATGTAGAAAAACGTTTTGAACGAACATATAGCTGACGTTAAACATAGACGGAACACAAAGTCTGCAGTGTGTAAACACGCGTTAGATAAACCCAACCGTTTCATACGGTTTTACCAACCGAAAGTCCTCGCAAGAGAACGTCGTTTTCTTCCTCGTATGCTCCGTGAGGTTCTATTGAAATTACCTTAAAAAACACCTTAGTCTACCTGTGACCACAGACGCTGAAAAAGGTCCGAAACGTCTGGTTAAAACACTCGTCTAGACCTAGAAATCTTCAAAGCTAGAGTGAACAGGCATCTTCTAGGTGAGCTCGCTCCATCGTAGACTCAGTCTTTGCCTCGTTCGGGTTTAGTCTTGGGTCAAGAGCAAACCTATCCCAAATTAAAAAAAAAAAATGTAAATAAATCGCGAAATAATCCGTAAAAAGTGTCTCATTTTAATTTTCATGTTGTTTATATTATTTCCCAGATAGTAGAAGGCGCAGTGAAAGTTTACAAAGGCACCAACCCCGAAGTGGACTCGTACTCTGTGTTTTGGGACAACAAGAAGCTAACGGACACCAGCCTCATAACGCAGCTGCGCATGCGCGGCGCCACCGACATCTACATCTGCGGGCTCGCGTACGACGTGTGCGTCGGTCAGTACACACACAAACTAAATACACACACACAGACACAGACTAAATACATACAAACAAAGACTAAACAGACTTAAAGACACAGAAATAATCTTTAATTTTGGATAATAAATCCATATAGTGCTTGTAACAATTGACTTAATAACTACGAAAGTATTAATTAAAAATTACACATAATTTTGGTGCGTGACAAATGTGTAACCACCCAGTGCCTTAATATGGGACTGTCCTCCCTCAATGCAACAGTGTTCAGGATGATATTGAATGCCTCGTTGGTGTAGTGGCAAAGTTTCTGCCTTACATCCGAGAGGTCCTAAGAGGGTTCGAATCTCATGTCGAGCCAAAATTGTTTCTTACATTTTATGTCTTGAATTTCTAAAAAAAGCTCGGAGTCGGGAAGTTGTCGGTGTTACACCCCCGTGCCACGGTGCGCACGTTAAGCCGTCGGTCCTGCGCCTGATCTCTCTTCGGTCCCGGTCATGTCGGATTGCCGTCTCACCGAACTTTGACAGTGATGGAACAGTGAGTGCATCTGTGTATTGCGCTCACACTTGCGCACTATAATATCTCCTGCGTAGTTGGCTGACCTCAGTTGAAATTGGCCGCCGTGGCCGAAATCGGCCAGGAGGACTATTATTGCTATTATTGGCGCTCTCACGCACCCTGCGCATCAAGGACCTTTCTAAGATTGTTATGCCCGAGCCGGGCGTCACTACTTTAACATTATTTGTAACACTTCTTACTCACGTGACTTGCAATAATGATTCTGATTCTGACCCGATTGCCGTTAATATCGACTTTGCGATCGATTCTCCTGCCTTGCTGTCATCTATTAGCCTCAACACTCACTATAGTCTGTGACCGCAAGCCTAAACTGTTCTCACTTCAGGTGTACCGTAACAACACTTCATATTACAACCCAGTAGTTAGGATGTGTCGCCTCTACAATGATATATCCCAGGAATATCCAGATGGTGATATTCTGGGTTCTGATCCAAATAACTTTTACAAATTCATTTCAGCCCGAATTTCAGAAGTCCCTAATTGCTTTTGTTCTTTTAAGGTATAAAATTTGTAATTTGTCTATCGTAATTATTTAGCATAACTTGTAACTCATTGTATTGTACTTCATAAACACATGTTTTGGCTTACAGTTTAGTACTTAATCATTTGATTTTTAAGAAACTTTCATCTCTACAACTGTAAACTGTTTTGTGTTAAAATAAAAATCCAATAAAATCAATTTATTTCTGTAAGTAGGCTAACAACTAGCTAGCAACTTTTACACGTCCCAACATAAGTTAACCCTACCACCGCTTCGGGACAATTTGGGCCAGTGCTGAGAAGAAGCGGCGCAACAAACTCAGTCAAAATTGATTTACAATAATTGTAATTGTTTGCATTTAAACATTTCCATATATCTTTGTCATTTATATAATCATCAATTTTATAATATCCTTTCGACATTAATACATCTTTTACAACTGTTTTAAATTTATCTAGAGGCAATGAAATTAAATTTTCAGGCAATTTAAAAAAGGTTAATAAATAAAATAAAATAAAAAATATCGTAGGAGCGACGATAGCGGACGCCTTGGCGATCGGCTACCGCGCGATCCTGATCGACGACGCGAGCCGCGGCGTCGACCTCGCCGACATCGAGAGCACGAAGGCCACCATCGTCAACAATAACGGTGTCATCGTTAATTCTGATGAGGTAAGCTCACTTTATCACAGCATTTTGCTGTCGACGCATGAAGGCGACGGCTAGCTGTCGACATGCCGCAGCCGTGCTGTCGACGCGTTGGCGACAGCTGGCCGCCTCCACCATTTTGAAGGTCGTAACGGTCAGTAGTTCAGGAGCAAAGACTGCGCACGCGCACATAATGAGTTCCAAATAAATTGATTCAGAATTGCTAATTAGTGCTGTCTAAAACAATGTAATAATATGGAACTTGAATGTAGAACGACATAATTTGACATATCTCGTCCTTTTTAAAATAGTTGAAAGTTCGTCAAAAGAAGCTATTGACATTCGAATATAGTTTTACAACTTTATCTCACGTTCTTGTAATCCCTATTCGATAAAGAGTGAAAAAAGGCCATCTCGTTCTCTATTCAATAACATTTCTTCAACCAACAATGACCAGTTCTTTCTTTCGTCGGAGACGACGGAGTAAAAGCAATAACAGTGTTTCTTCAATGAAATCCATTTACAACTGACTCCTGTACAAAGATTTTAGTCGACACGGTTGTCGCAGCAAGCTGTCGACACTGTGTGTGTGCCGACAGCTTGCTGCGGGCACGTCCACGGCTAGCTGCCGACAAGTGACGGCGACTGCGGTCGCTTTTGCTGTCGTCAATGTGCTGCTCGTGTGTAAGAGCCCTAATAGATACAGGGTGCAAAAAAAACCTTACCAAAGCCGTCAACCACGCGTTCAGTACATCAAACCAAATCGTATGAAAAATAATTTTTGGCTGGGAAACAACTTTTATTTTTTGACATCAAAAAAAAAACAATTTAATTCTAACCCGCAATTTCCACGTGCGCGCTGTACGCGCACGTGGGGCAGTGACCGCGGGGCGTGTCGCTATACGCCGCCGCGTCGCCGTTCGGTTTGTGTGTGCGCTGTTCATTGCGGAGTGTGCCATTAAGAGGCTTTTTATGAAAGAACAAGTGAAAATTTGTATCATGTTTATTTGGAAAAAAAGTTAAGTTATAACGGACATAAGACACTTCTGTAAAAATCATCAAAATTTTTTCAAATTTTAACCATTAATACCTCAGTAACCGTTTACTTCCCAGGTATGGTGTAAAGGAAAAAAATGATCGTAACAATTGGTAGAATATGTGGTTTGGCTTGGTTGGTCGGCTTCGTTAAGGTTTTTTTACACCCTGTAGAGATACCCTCACGACGATCCGTGCAGGTGGCGGCGATGGTGGAGGGCCGCGACCGTCGCCCGGAGCTCGGCTACAAGCTCGCCATGGAGCTGCGGGGCGCCATGCAGGACCAGCAGCAGTAGGCACGTGCTGTCTACACGATATAGTTCGACAACTTCGTACGCGGCCGTCGCGAGTGGAGAACGATATGGTATATTTAATGTTGGCCGTTGGTTCCGTAAATGTGGGTCTACGCCAACGAGCCGTGCACGAGCAGAGCACATACCGAGCCGCTCTGCTCGCGTTGACAAGCACTCTCCTCGAACATAGTTTGCCGCTTTCGTGTTCGCCAAAAACCCAATAGGCAGAGCACAGTGTACACGAGTTGTCGTATCATGACTTCCTATTGCAGACAAAGGTATTTTTTTGTTCGGTTATCACTGACAAGGTTGTCATATCAGATTTGTAGCAGTTTTGGATGTAGAAACTTATGAATAGAAGCGGATGTTCGAAGAGCGCTCGTTCGAGGCTCGAAATTGGTCTACACTACACGAATTTCAGGAAGGATCGTGCTCTACTCGTGCTCGGCTTGTGCGCGTATACCCACCCTAACAGTCATACTCGACAGATACACTTGGTTCGTTACCTTGGCTCTTTTGTCTATATCTGATGCGAAAATCTAGCTTATAACTATTTTATTTCTGTAAATATAATCAGGGAGCACTTTAACACGTCCCATTAAACCATACCACACCTTCGGGACAATTTGTGTGCTGGTGCCGAGAAGAAGCTGCGCAAGAAACTCGGTCGCCGTTGTCATTGCCTCTTTAAAAAAAAATGCTTATTGGAAAAGGTACATAAATTGTGCTGCAGTGGGCTAGTGGCAAGCATATCTATTATTTGAGGACCACTTTGGTGTAATGGTCAAGAAGTTGACTATAGACCGGGAGGTCGCGGACTCGATCCACGCACTGTATAAACATTTGTGCGCTTGAACCTGTCTGTTTGTACCGGTCTGGGCGTTATATGTATTTATTTAAGTTTATTTGTAATATCGCTGTTGAGTCTGATATCTGTTACTTACCACGGAGTCAGATCAATGTATGTGATGTTGTTTTATATTTTATATCTGCGTGGGAAGCGTCTAGTGATAGGAGGCAAAAAGGTCTCGTACGAACTCGCCGAACTATTCTCTTGTATGAAAAGAGTGAGAAACTTAGTTGTAAGAATATTAGAGAGCCTCGACATTTGTTTTAGAGAGCCCTCCATTCTAGTCTCACTGTCCATTTGCTTGACACGATGAAATTATTTAAAAGCTCTCTTGTTTGTCTTGATACTAAATATAAAAGGCGTTTTGTCTTGTTAGTGAAGAAACTGACAGTGATAAATGGCGTTTTAACATAGTATCATGATAAAGCAGCTTACTGCAATGGGCTAGATGACACCACCAATCGTTGACATATTCATTATTATATGTCAAAACTGTCTGCCTTCATAGATTTTGTATGGGAATACAAAAACGTGACGTCACGGTTGTGTAATAGAAATCGGAGTCAATTGACCGAATATTTATTGAATTTTGTGTGTTTAAAAATTGGTTTCTACAGCTTTTTGGAAATATACTGGTTGTATTAACTTCATAGGCGCTATGTTTTTAAAACGCCATGGTCTTGGGTAGATAGGTGTGGTTTGGGTTGATAGGTGTCATCATGCCTATTGGGACTTAAATAAAAATACACATTTCAAATTAAAAAGAGCACCTTAAGCACCATATGAACACATATAACAGACTTTTTTGTTTCTGATTTAGTTAATAAGAATTGCTTATAAAGCATATTGGTGATAGTTTTAAGTAAATTTATTTATTATAAAAAAAAATCTTGTCTCTCAGTGTACTATTACTGTAGTAATACAAAATAATATAAGATAATAAACAAAAATAAAAAGTAAATAAGTACCTAAGTTCTTTAAATAAGGCTAACTGTAATATAACAATATTTAGCGCTTATGATGAGCTTATTAAAACTACAAGCAGTATGCTGATACTTAAATAATACCTACCTAGTTATATTGTATATGCGTAAAACACATGAAATTTTACCTAATATATTGAAATAGAGTAACTATTTATTCCTTTATGATATGAAAAAATACGCCTAATTTTGAAGCTATTATTCAAGATTAATAAAGGCGGCAACTGAAAAGAGTTTCCTATACAAATAATAGTAAAATGAAAAGAAATGATTAGCCCAACAAAACATTACTAGTTATTTCTTGCTAATTAATAACGTAATAGAAATTTAAACTAAAAAAAACATTAAAGTACCTATTTTTTATCACGAAATTTTCCACATTTTGTCTTAAAGAGACGCACGGAAGCACTAACTTATTCTATGCACTTGTTTCTAGGATATAAAACCCCAATGCTTTCAGGTTAGGAATGACGTAAATTATAATAATGGCATGGATAAAAATCTGCGTATTTACAACATTGTAACTCTTACTTAATCGAGAATAAAATTATATTTAAATTTATCAAAACCTACTTCGATTTAAAAAAAAAAGGATAGATTTAGTAAGATATTACATGTAATGTAAATGCTTTTAACACAAAAGTGCACAATACTATATGACTTAAGTTAAATCAATAATATTGGTGTTACTTTCAATTTAAACATTTAAATTATTTTATCAGGCTTAGGATATTTTTTCCTTATTTATTCCACAATTCCTGCTTATCAGTAATCTCAATCTAATTTCATGACACTAGCATTTAACGCTCGGTGACATTTTAAAAGCAAATATTTATTTTGTTTAAATGTCAACTCATTTAGAATGAGTAAAAATATTTGCTTCAATTTAGTACAAAAACTTTTTTGTTACTGTGTAGTAACTGCACTTAATTAATGACATTCCTATTAATTATTAGGTTAAGTAAGTTTTATAGTTATTTTATCAGATAAGGTTTTAAAGGTAAATGTAATTTATTGTCTGTGAATGTATGTCGAAGTCGTAATTTATTAAAATACTGAGCAGAATAATATTAAAAACGTTCGTAAGGCGTTTTCCTAGATGAGCTACGCAATGCGACGCGATGCGATCAGTACTTGTGTCAATGTCACTCGCTTACCTAGGAAAACGGCTAAGGTCAGTACAATAGTGCCCATTATATAAGATGAAAAATATGTTACCCAAGAATGTTAAAAAAACACTTATTTTGTGTTGTAGAAAAGAAGTTTCGTATCAAGCATAAGCATCCATCAGCATAGGTACGGTGGCGGTCAGAGCCGCGTGAACACTTTCAAACGAAAATTGTTTGCATCCACTTCGACACACGCGAAGCAATTAGCAAGCGGCATTGCGCGCGATGTGCAATTGATTTTCTCCTTATAGGTGATCACGTGGCGCTGACCGCGAAAGTACATACTTTGGATTTAAAATTATTATCACACCTATTCATAGAATGTTGTCAAGTATTGTTTTAATCCGTACCAACGTATTTGTGCAATTTCGCGATGGACCGCTCTGTAACTACTGCAGGCAACACTAGCGGCCGCACTCACTAACATTTCGCCTGTATTTTCGGGTCTAGCCATCGCGTACACTCGCACGGTTAATCTTGTAAGAGTGACAGCGATGGCTACATCTTCAACTTTAGATGACAGCTTATTAAAGTAAGCGTCCACAGACTCGGACACATCGCACTAAACGGATCAGGGAACGTGGTTGTATGAGTTTTTAAACAAGGGAAACTAATATCGATGCCTCCGAGGCCGCACTGCATGATCCGTGTCGACTTTGTACTTCCTTAACTTTAATGACGACCACTTCGTGTAATGGTCAAGAAGTTGACTATAAACCAGTCGCGGGTTCGATCCCCGCACTTTTCAAACATTTGTGTGCATGAACATGTCTGTTTGTACTGGTCTGGCTGTTATTTATGTATTTATTAAGTTTATTTGTAATACCACTGTTGATTCTGATATCTGTAACACAAGTACCTAAGCTACTTTACACGGAGTTAGATCAATGTGTGTGATTTTGTAGTATTTTTTTATTAATTATTTATTTAAAAAAAAACTCATAGCTAAGATTTATGATTTGCCATTTTGATTGTGACCATACTTAAAGTTGTATTTTTTGTTTTATTAATTTATTCTTTTGTATCAAATAAGAGGAATGATTATTGGAATTATTATGTTGACGAGATAATGATTTAGTAGTTTAATTAAATACCAGTGAAAGTTAAAATCTTAAAAGTATGGATATGGTGTGGATAATTTATTTTATAGAAACTAAGGATAATAGGAAATAAGGATAAGGATAATATATAGTGCAGTTTAAGAGAATGTGATGTATTTAGCGTTAGAAATTCCCAATAGATGTGATAGTTCGCAAATCGTTCCTTTATTTATTGTGTTTATGCACTTAATAAATACGATTTTTTTTTAATCTAGTTTTTATTTTACTACCCTTCTGCAATTTTCTTCTTTCATTAATCTGAAACCAAAGAGCTAGAGCAAAAATTATATCTTATGAAAGAAAAATTCTACAAAGTAGACGCAGTAAAACACAAATTATGTTTGAAAAATACTTTTTATATATTATTATTAAGGAAATTTTCTTAATTCTATCTAAAACTTAAAATTGAGCCGCAAATAACGGTTGATTAGTAAACACAACCAGCGCTATACTATGTAATCTGAAATATAAACTACTTTTTGGCTATCACAAGCAAATTTCTAAAAACAAATAACATAATTGTAATTAAAAGAAAATCAGATAACATAAAAAGTAACGTAAGAAGCTAATAACAAGTTAACATACTAAATATGTTGTCTTGGCAGAGATTTTTTATAAGAAAACCAACACAGACTTTCCCAAACCCATCATTAAATTTCTAGCAAGCCAGTACAGTTGATGTCAAAATCTTCAACTTTTGTCAAACCCCAAACCTATAAAAAGATGATAGTATCTTCTTACAAAATAACTTACACATTTCGATTGAAATATATATTTCAAAATGTGTATGTATAATTGCGAGATGGTATTTTCGCCAATCCAACTCTAATGGTTATAAATAATACAAAATATAAACAATACAACACAATGAATAAGTTAAGTATCACGACAGATTTCAGGTACATACTACATAAAACACAAACATGGAAAAATGTATGTAACATTTTTCCATCAGCATGTCAAAAATAACAAAGTGTATCAACTCTGAGGCCCTGCTCTATACTTTTGATGCTAGCGATCCCCAGGAAGAAAGGATTAAAAAATGTTTATTTGGCTTATAAACTACACTGCGCTAGCATGGTTGACAGGGATGTATTCATTACATGCTTTTATTAATTTTCACCTGTCCCAATGTTTACATGTTAGTAATCAAATCTCGCAAGCTAAATTTAACATAATTCGCAGTGTTTTGATGACAATTTAATTAACAGTTTGTTTTAAAAGTTAAACGTATTTGATAAGTACTTTTTTAAAACTACATAGGTACACCGGCTAACAGAGTTGGGCCTCTGTTATGTCGCATATTATAAAGCTAATCAAATAAAACAATCATTAGGAAAAAAATCGTTACATATTTATGTGATATTCATAGTAAATATTAATATTATTCAGTAATCAGTATAACCAGAAAAACACTGTTGAATTATCACAATAATATAAATTCTATAAAAATACATATAGAGAGAGAGCCCATTTTTCTTTGATTATAATTTAAAAAACCTAACTAACCTTAGGTGAGTTCAGAACCCTATTTATCATGATATCACCCTGTGTTTACTAACTGAAGATTGATATGACAATTGAATAAAAACTAAAATCGTAACATAAAATCCTATGCAGCAGTAATGCTTGAGGATACCTCCCTTAAAAGTTTGTGGGAAACAAAGTCCAGGATTGTGAAGACCAGCTCACGTCGACTGGTGGTGCAAGCCATAAGGATGTCAAAGGCACGGGCATAGTCCACCGGGTCCAAGCGTCTCAGATAGTTGAACACAATGTATATGAGCTCCTTTAGTTTCTCCTTGACTGTGTCCCAAATCTCTCGCAAAGATACCAATGCTGGAAAGTAGAAATGTAATAGATAATGAGGAGTATTTATACAAAAATACAAGTGTAAAGTTGTGTGCTGTTGTGATTGTTTATTAAAAAGAGATGATAGGGAACAATGACAAATTGAGAAGACATAAAGTACAATTAATGATAATAATTGCACCGCGTGTGTAGAAGTGCATTCAAATTATTTTCGCCTAAAAGGTGTTCATGCGATGCAGACCGCGATAGTACTTATAGCTTTAAGTTACATTAGCCGCTAGTTGCTACTGTCCCCTCAATCAGCGGAGCAGAGCAGGAGAGGTTAATTCTAAGGGATTAAATATCACTTTCCACGCTTCAGCAGCAGCCTTATGTAACATAACATTATATTTTTAATTGAAACTAGCGGCCGCCCGCGACTTCGTCCGCGTGGATGTTAGTTTTTTGCGACCGGGCTTCATACAAATTCGCAACCCCTATTTTATCCCTTTGGGGGCAGAATTTATCATATGTAATATTATTTCTATCCTTCTTTACCTTCCAAGTAATGTTGAGTCAAATAAAAAAAAGTCCCATTAAAATCGGTTTAGTAGATTCTGAGATTCAATTTCCTGCCTGCCCCCTAAGTTCATCGGCGTGATTATTTATATCCCAGTTTACTCTCCAGGTGATACTGAGTCAAATAAAAAAAGTTCCGTCAAAATCGGTCCAGTAGATTCTGAGATTAGCCCGGACAAACAGACAGACAGACAGACAGACAGACAAAATTTTTAAAAATTGTTGTTTTGGCTTCTATTACGGTAATTAAGACCCCCTGTAACAATTTTTCATAAAAATCTTCAATGTACAGAAATCGATCTTTTACAGTCTTATTATATGTATGTATAGATAACACATTACTGCTAGGTAAAAAAAATTTTGACTTTGGCCACCATTATTGTAAAAGTAGACAACATTAACACATACTTGACACACCCAGCCCAGTAGCCCCACCGATACCAGCACCAAGGGCAGCCCCCATCTTTCCTCCAGCGTACCCTCCAATCAGCCCTCCAGCCACTGTCAGCACTCCAGTCATGATTGCAGTGTCCCGGTCCCATAGGATTCGGATATCATATGCATCAGCTGGAAATATTAACATTACACATTAAACTTTTTTTTTGTAGAGTTGTCTTTTATTTATACTTATGCTAGGTAGTACAAAATAAATAACTTTAAACAAATGAAATGAATAAAAAGTATGTATTATAAATAAATAAATATTTCACAACAATCACACCAATTCTCTAGTCCCAAATTAAGCTATGAGGCTTGTGTTATGGGTACTAGACAATGGATAAACATACTTAAATCCTTTTTTTTTAAAGAAATACATATCATACATAGAAAACACTCAGACCAGTACAAACACACATGTTCATGCAAACATATGCTTGTACTATGCGGGGATTTAACCCGCAACCCTTGGTTTTAGAAGTCTGACATGTAGACCACAGCACCAAGTGGTTGTTAAACTACTACTACTACTGTATCATACTACTTTATCTTTAGTTGTTAGAAATTACAATGAATGTGCTGAAATAACTGTGTATCATCTACATAAATATTAAATATAAAAGGCTTCCCCCAGCGGTTTTGCTCGCTTGGAATTTGGTTCTCAAATAGGTACATTATGCATGTCATTGAAGGAGTCCTCTTAGACATCGACTGCATAAGCTCTTGACTCTCAACTACAACTTGTGAACATCAGTTAACATTATTTTAACTTTCATGGTCAATAACAAAAATGGTCACAAGATTTGTACCATCAAGTCAGTGTATTGTTCTGCACTTGCAATTGCAGCAACTGTTCGGCACTTGCAACAGTGCCAAAATATCGGGAACTCGAAAATATGGTACACAGTACAAATCTATTTGAATCAACTAATGTTAGTCATGAGATTGTACTGGTCGATTTTAGGTAAGTGAAAATATTGGGTAGCTAAAAATATTTTATTCTCAAAGTATACTAAATAAGTTTAGGAACCCCTACTTTATTCTATACAGTGGACAAGTAAACATCAGGATTAGTATACTGAAGTTGTTTCAATACAAAAATAGATAAACACTCACCGATTTGTAATATTATTCGCTCAATCCAGTTGGGGTCGAATTGCACTTCATTTGATACGTAATGTTGAACCACCAAAGACATTTTCGGGTGTTTAATCACTTTCACAGAAGTTTTGCAGAATCTTGTTTTGCTTCAAATTCAGCAAAATTTTACGCAGGTGGTAATTATTTGTAAACAAATAAAAATCTTCTAACAACAAAAAAAAATAGGTTTTGGAACCGTGCCACATGTATAGGGATGCAAGCAAATGCAAACAATACATTGATATCGATGTATCGATTATTTGCATCGATGTTTTAACTGTTGACATCAATGAATATATACGATATTTTCCAGCGTATTTGTACTGGTCCGTAGACTTTAGTTTGCTACATATTATTAATATGTGGTAGACTTATCAAAACTCATACATAGCATAATGATTGAATGAATGAAATATTTATTTGCACAAAACATTGTAAAAATAGTGACATCACAAATATGTATAAGATCAGCACGTTTTGTCTTGTCAGACATGCAAATATAAATATATAGATGTGGTTTGATTTTCGGGTGTGACAACATGTAATGTTAATGCTCGGCTGAAGATCTAGAAACCAGGGACAGTAAAGTTGGTAAAAAAATCGGAGTAATAAATGTGGGGGTGTAAAATGGGTATCCCTTTTTTTCGCCAATTTTTTTGTCTTATTTCAGTTTGCTATGATAAGTTAGGCATATTTTTCTTTGTCATAATAATAATGAGCCATAATTGTTTCTTCGCAAACTGTTTTATCAAGCATAAAAATATAATTTATCCTATTGTTTTTATCCATTACTGTGATATGCAATAAAGTTGTAAGGCATAATGTTTATTGGTCTAATAATATTTATTACGTTTTGGTACAACCGATTCATTCATAGACGTTCACTACAAAACGATTATCATTCAATTACAATCGGTTATGTTGACAAGTGAAGAACATCCCGCTAATTTTGTGCATAAACAATTAAGTTGGTTGTGCGTTGGGTAGCCCGATTAGTTTTTTTGGGGTAGTTAGAAGTCAAAAAGAATTGGTTAGTAGCGTTATTTAAGAAAACGATGAAAAGACAAGTTTTTAAGAATTCATTGTGTCCTTTATTAAAAAAAAGTATTTAAAATTACAAAGTCTATTAAAACAATCACACATAATATTATTGTCTTAAACAAGCACACAACTAAAATACGACATAATTTATTTAATTATACTCAAGGGCCAGCCTTTTCACAGTTAAAACTCCCGACCTTTACTCAAAATTAACAAACAGAATAATACTTACATCATATTGTTGTAATACATTACATCATAATTCAAGAAATTTCATAGATAGATTAATTAACATCGATGTCAAATTATGATATAATACAGTTTTAGAGATAATGTCTAGTTAATTATGACTAACCTTAAGGTATTGCAGTCACTTTATTTACTACTCTGCTCTCTGCTGGTAGTTTCCAGCTCAACACTTTTGCTATTATGCTGCTATGCCAGAAAGAGCCGAACCCGTTAAGACGCAGATAAACTGGAAATAACCTTCTTGCCGAGCAGTCCAGATGCTGTTTGTGCGATGACCGAGGCCAGCTCGGTGGTGCAGCCGCTGTTCTGAGCCAGGAACATGGCGGCGCGCTTGTAATCCTCCAGGCCCATGCCCGCCAGGTAGTCATAGACGATGTCAAAAACTTCCGAAAGCTTCGATTTTATGTCTTCCCAGATTTCACGCATTGAAATGGCTGGAACAAATGGAAAAGTCGCGCGTAAGTAAATTGAAATTTTGTGAACTGACAACTACCTTCCTATTAAATATGAATTGTATTAACGAAGCTCAAACTACTTAGGTCACCGAATAAGGCTTTCTGTAATTTATATTCAGATTCTGAGGGAGGTTTAAAAAACGTTGAAAATATCTAGGTTAATGATATGTTTTTCTTTCTCTGTTTAGTTAGGTGAAGATCAGAATTAAAACTACTGCTTGAATCTAATTCTAGACTAGAACCTTACCTACGATGCCAATGCCACAGGCGCCACCAATGGCGCCGCCAACGGCCGCGCCTATTTTCCCGCCGTAATGGTTTCCAATGAGCCCTCCAGCCAGGGCCAGGCCAGAGGTTACCAGCATCGCGCCCTTGACTCGCTCGTCGTTCATGACAATACGGAAATCGAAGCTATCGGCGATGGTCAGGATCACATTCTCCAAAGCTGCAGGGTCGAACGGCAGAGCGAGCGAATTGGATCGGCGCCCGCAATCTACGTATTCGCATTCGGAATCTGAACACTCAAAAGAACTCATTTTTCACCGACTTCGTTATAAAAGGTTGCTTAATTTAACGAGCGGGCTGCACACAGCACAGCTGGACAATTGAACTCGCCCTTCTTGGCAACGGTTTGTAAGAATATGAGATAAAATTTAAATAAATTGCGCGTATTCACAAAGGTGAAGGTATTTTTAGAAAATAAACCACAGATAATGAATTCTGTCATACACAGCTATTCTTCAGGATCCGGCGTTCTAATTGGTAGTAAACTGTTGACCACTGGGAGTTAGTAACGCAGTAGCTGCTTAATTTATCGTTCTCGCATGTTTGTGGAAATAGGCTTTTCTAATACACAAAACTTGTTTACATGCACATTTGCAGCAGTGTGAGTTAAGTGCTCGTTTATCGTTCTCGCATGTTTGTGGAAATAGGCTTTTCTAATACACAAAACTTGTTTACATACACATTTGCAGCAGTGTGAGTACAGTGAAAGAAAGAAAAGAAAACATTTTTATTCAGTATCACATTTTTACCAAATAGAAAAAACACCTTTAAAATCACATATACAAGATACTGAGTGTAGTGTATAGTGCTGTCTTATCTACGCATAACATCTCTTGTGATCTTAGATAAGATAGATGGTACTAGATTCTGTACGTAAAGTTATTAGATGTTTTAATATAGTTACAATTTGATTCGTTCCTCACGCCGATGAGCGTGCAGAGCAGACGTGTGCATAAATTTTCGGAAATATTATTGTATAACCGTCATCCTATTTTGAGCCCTATAAAGTGCCCGGCAAGTTTTAAATTTAAATAAACTAAACGTGTGTCGCGTAAGCTGCTATTCAGTTAGCAAATCAAATATCACATAACTTTTCCTTGGAATATGATATTTATGATGATGTCTTGTCTCTTTAATCTGTGGACAGAGTTGTCACTTGTCATTTATCGAAAATTGAGGTTATATTGGGAAATGTAAACAAACAAACAATAAATAAAATATTAATTTAAAATAATTATGAATGAATCAAAATACCTTTCACTGACTAACCGAATAGCTGAAGAAACACAATTATTAGCTGAAGAAAAATGGATTCTTGAGGCCTTGAAACAAATTAAGACCCAAAGGAATTGCTTGCAGGTTTGTTATTGATTATTGTGATTGCAAATGATTTAGATAGTAGATGTTAGAAACACCAAAATAACAGATAAATTGTTTTAGATAGAGCGACTTCAGTTAGAGAGTATGAAGAGTCAATTACGGAGATCGAAAAAAAACACTGTTGAAGTGAGCGTGGCGGAATCCCCGAGGCAGCCGCTGCCGACCACCTTCACTTTGAACATGATGCAGAGCACGTCAGAACCGAAGGTCGTAGTCAATAGTACTCCGAACAGAAAGTTCCTCGAAGCCGAAGCGACGTGTAACACGGAGGAGCTTGATCTTGGTGTTATGAGCCAAGCATTCAGTAAGTTATGTTCCAGTGTTGCATCCAACCAAACATCACATGTTATTTGCATAGTGCGAACAATTTGAAGCTATTCTATTACTTACTAAACACCACTTGGTGTCTGTTTATCATAATGTTTCTATTTTGTTAATTTAGCTCAGGCTTTGTATGGTAATTTTTGGTGGTCATTTATAATTATTATGAAATCTCATTGAAAGGTCAGAAATTGCTTTACCTAAAAGCTTAAATAATCCTGAACTGTGCAATTTGGGCTAAATGTAAATCTAGGTAAAAGTTGTATCTTTTCCAAATTTGTTCCATTATCTTTGATCTTTTTTATAGTTTTTTCAACACAATTTCATTTTACAGGTTGTGCAACAACAGGTCCTTTCCCAATTGAAGAGGATGAAGATGAGGAGATGGAAGACTGTGATAACCTTCACCTCGACATGAACATGTTCATGAACTGCGCTCAGAACGAGAAAGAGTGGAAATGAGCCTGTCACTGTCAGTGATTAAGTTTATTATGTATGTTAGGATCCTAAACACACACAGACTATAGGTTAAAACTTTGCATTGAATTGTCATTCCATTGTGTCAAAAAAAAAATTTTTGCCTGTTAAAGAGATAGCTCAGAATTGCATCTCTTGAATGTATATGTAAATGGAATTCTTTGCTTCTACAGGTGTTTCATGTTAGAACTTAAAAACCTGTAATCAAAGCAAGGAATGGATATAACTAAACTCAAAGAAATGAAACTCAATAAATTATATTAACAAAGAATTTAATAAAGTTTGTCTTATATTTAGATATTTAAACCATTAATGTATGTTATATACAAGGTTACCATACAAGAGTCAAACCAATGAAAATAATCCTTCCTTTGATTTTAAACAAAAGCTCACTCTTTTAATACAATGGCACGGAAGCTAACTTTGCATGTCCTAATATACAATTTTAGGCACTGGTTCGATTGACTCTGAAATATTGAGGTTTCACCCCGATCCTTTAAACTCAACTCGCTAAAAGATACCAAAGTTCAATTAAAAATAATATGCATTAAAATATGGGATGGGGCAACAATATTTATACTATAGGGATACAAATATTTGTTGTGTCAAGACAAGGTATTCTACCTGTAATATCTAATACCAAAGTGTATCAATGATGTTGCGGTTATTCATATTGATGATTGATACCTAGAAACTTTTTGATACAACATTCTCTATTATTATCTATGAGATTAATTATTTACTTAGCTGGATAAGAAACTATAATTACAGGTGTATTAACAATCACAGTTAGCAATTGCATATTCAATTTTGCAATTTACTTTGTCAATGTAAAAAATAATATTCACATTGTTATGAAAATAGAAACTATGTCCACTTTTTTAAAATCTGTTATGCATCTCTGACAAAGTAAACTGCAGTGACCGCCCCTGTCAAGATCGCGAGTATTCAATCATTTCCCATTTTCAGTCTTCCATTTTCACAATGTACAATTCCAAAAATATACCATTGAAACTTAACTCCCGCATATGAAAATACACAATTGAAAATATTCTCAGAAACTTTCATTTTCATCAGATAAAAGGTTTTTAATACGTCGAAAATAAATAATAAGAAAGTATACAACAGTCACCAACTGTTACATTGTTATTAAATAAATAACAATGTAATAATTATATTTTGATGAGAATCTATTCACCATGACATTACGAAAATTTAAAAATAATGACCAAAAAAAGAATTCGAGAATGACAAAAATAACAAAAAGTTTTTTAACTACTACTAGGGAATAACTCTACCTCTATAAATAAATAAAATATAAAGATGAAGAAATAACTTTTACATTGTAATTCATTGCGTATGACGATTTTCTTTATACATAGGGGGTAACACCTCAAGTCAGTCAATCATGTAAAAGTATGCGAAAACAACAAAATGTTATTCCAAAGTACAACAATGAAATTATTAGCAAAAAATGGTGTATAATCACAACAAATTTAAGTTCTAAGCCGTAATTTTAATGTAAAAATATTCGTAACCATTCGATTTAATATTTTAACGAATGTCTTCTTGCAAATTATTAAGGCGCGAATTATATTACAACTCCATGGTGGCATCACATCAAGTTCCTACTAAAGGAAAACAAATAAAAAGCTGCACTTTAAATTGATACCACTACATACATTGGTAAGTCTATTCTCTAAATATAATTTTGTTGTAAACATATTACACCACACCAGAGGCGGAACTGGGGAATTCCAAATTGTAAATGTACCAATTCAACTTGATATCTCTTCAAGTAACAATGGTGGTTTAAATTTCACAGAACTACTCTTTATCACATAACTGCTCCCAATATAACGAATTGGTGTTATAAATAATAAAATCTGCGTACATACAATACGCATTATGTACAGTGACCAGCATGTAACGGTAAACACTGCGGTATCTTATGCACTTGTGATACGGGCGAATTTGCAAGAAAAATGGGTAGCCTGATGTGCTCGCCACTGTACCGTCTCGCAGTAAGTGTAGTTACCTACAATCATATGTAGGTAAGCAATTTGTGATGCATTTTAGACTTTAGAAACATGATAGTCGATTTTGAGACGTAACGCAAGGTCATGTACCTTAACACATTCAATTCTCATAAATTAAGCTGTTATTATTGTATTCCAACCGTATGATATTACAAATCGACTACCACCTAACAGTCTTCACCGACAATAGCAAAACACCCACATTTCAAAAGCCACATCACAAAAACTTGCTTCTCAATCTCTATTTACACTGTTCAACTCTATATTCCATGTTTTCACACGTCTCAGTCACTCGTATCACTTCACTCGTGTGCCGCACGTGTCGCGCGCGTGGCTCATCACGCGTGGCGCGTCGGGCCGCACGACGTGTAGAACAGTATGTACGCAGCGCTCGACTTCACTTCGCTGGATGGTATTTCCGTTACGACGTGGTCGTCGTATTTATACCATCTGGGAATGTAAACGAATTGGGATTAGATGAAACGCCTTCATGGTCTACTAGACGGCTTATGGCTCTCGACTGCTCAAGCGATAAATGGTATATAGTAATAATATACAACTACATCACATACATTGATCTAACTCCGTGGTAAGTAGCTTAAGTACTTGTGATAAAGATATCAGAATCAACAATGGTATTACAAATAAACCTAAACAAATACATATAACACCCAGGCCAGTTCTAACAAACATGTTCATGAACACAAATGTTTGTACAGTGCGGGGATCGAACCCGCGACCTCTTGGTTAATAATCAACTTCTTGACCATTAAACCAACGTGTTCGTCAAATATAAGTCGCAAGTATTTTCAGCTGTATAAGTTTTTTAAGTAACTGCTGAGCATTTTAAGTATAATTTAACTTATAAGGCCAGTCTTAGGACTAAAGATTAGGGACTAAACGACTGTGTCAGTCATGAGGCGTAAAAATAAGTCACACACTGTGACGGATATAAGGAAGCTATTTCTCCACGTCTAGAATACTTCGTATCCGTTACTGTCTGTTGCCCCGTGTCACTGCACATCTATAGCTTCCTGTATCCACGTTTAATTGATTCTAATATTCTCTTGACCAGCCATACACCTGGCTCAGCATGTATAAGCAGCATAGAGGCTGTAGATAGATACTCACTTCCCGTAGAGCTGGCTCTTGCAGTAGGCGGTGTAGTGGCCGCCCTCCATGGAGCCGTAGTGGTTGGACACGGCGTAGAGGCTGCAGATAGATACTCACTTCCCGTAGAGCTGGCTCTTGCAGTAGGCGGTGTAGTGGCCGCCCTCCATGGAGCCGTAGTGGTTGGACACGGCGTAGAGGCTGCAGATAGATACTCACTTCCCGTAGAGCTGGCTCTTGCAGTAGGCGGTGTAGTGGCCGCCCTCCATGGAGCCGTAGTGGTTGGACACGGCGTAGAGGCTGCAGATAGATACTCACTTCCCGTAGAGCTGGCTCTTGCAGTAGGCGGTGTAGTGGCCGCCCTCCATGGAGCCGTAGTGGTTGGACACGGCGTAGAGGCTGCAGATAGATACTCACTTCCCGTAGAGCTGGCTCTTGCAGTAGGCGGTGTAGTGGCCGCCCTCCATGGAGCCGTAGTGGTTGGACACGGCGTAGAGGCTGTAGATAGATACTCACTTCCCGTAGAGCTGGCTCTTGCAGTAGGCGGTTTAGTGGCCGCCCTCCATGGAGCCGTAGTGGTTGGACACGGCGTAGAGGCTGCAGATAGATACTCACTTCCCGTAGAGCTGGCTCTTGCAGTAGGCGGTGTAGTGGCCGCCCTCCATGGAGCCGTAGTGGTTGGACACGGCGTAGAGGCTGCAGATAGATACTCACTTCCCGTAGAGCTGGCTCTTGCAGTAGGCGGTGTAGTGGCCGCCCTCCATGGAGCCGTAGTGGTTGGACACGGCGTAGAGGCTGCAGATAGATACTCACTTCCCGTAGAGCTGGCTCTTGCAGTAGGCGGTGTAGTGGCCGCCCTCCATGGAGCCGTAGTGGTTGGACACGGCGTAGAGGCTGCAGATAGATACTCACTTCCCGTAGAGCTGGCTCTTGCAGTAGGCGGTGTAGTGGCCGCCCTCCATGGAGCCGTAGTGGTTGGACACGGCGTAGAGGCTGCAGATAGATACTCACTTCCCGTAGAGCTGGCTCTTGCAGTAGGCGGTGTAGTGGCCGCCCTCCATGGAGCCGTAGTGGTTGGACACGGCGTAGAGGCTGCAGATAGATACTCACTTCCCGTAGAGCTGGCTCTTGCAGTAGGCGGTGTAGTGGCCGCCCTCCATGGAGCCGTAGTGGTTGGACACGGCGTAGAGGCTGTAGATAGATACTCACTTCCCGTAGAGCTGGCTCTTGCAGTAGGCGGTGTAGTGGCCGCCCTCCATGGAGCCGTAGTGGTTGGACACGGCGTAGAGGCTGCAGATAGATACTCACTTCCCGTAGAGCTGGCTCTTGCAGTAGGCGGTGTAGTGGCCGCCCTCCATGGAGCCGTAGTGGTTGGACACGGCGTAGAGGCTGTAGATAGATACTCACTTCCCGTAGAGCTGGCTCTTGCAGTAGGCGGTGTAGTTGCCGCCCTCCATGGAGCCGTAGTGGTTGGACACGGCGTAGAGGCTGTAGATAGATACTCACTTCCCGTAGAGCTGGCTCTTGCAGTAGGCGGTGTAGTGGCCGCCCTCCATGGAGCCGTAGTGGTTGGACACGGCGTAGAGGCTGTAGATAGATACTCACTTCCCGTAGAGCTGGCTCTTGCAGTAGGCGGTGTAGTGGCCGCCCTCCATGGAGCCGTAGTGGTTGGACACGGCGTAGAGGCTGCAGATAGATACTCACTTCCCGTAGAGCTGGCTCTTGCAGTAGGCGGTGTAGTGGCCGCCCTCCATGGAGCCGTAGTGGTTGGACACGGCGTAGAGGCTGCAGATAGATACTCACTTCCCGTAGAGCTGGCTCTTGCAGTAGGCGGTGTAGTGGCCGCCCTCCATGGAGCCGTAGTGGTTGGACACGGCGTAGAGGCTGTAGATAGATACTCACTTCCCGTAGAGCTGGCTCTTGCAGTAGGCGGTGTAGTGGCCGCCCTCCATGGAGCCGTAGTGGTTGGACACGGCGTAGAGGCTGCAGATAGATACTCACTTCCCGTAGAGCTGGCTCTTGCAGTAGGCGGTGTAGTGGCCGCCCTCCATGGAGCCGTAGTGGTTGGACACGGCGTAGAGGCTGTAGATAGATACTCACTTCCCGTAGAGCTGGCTCTTGCAGTAGGCGGTGTAGTGGCCGCCCTCCATGGAGCCGTAGTGGTTGGACACGGCGTAGAGGCTGTAGACAGATACTCACTTCCCGTAGAGCTGGCTCTTGCAGTAGGCGGTGTAGTGGCCGCCCTCCATGGAGCCGTAGTGGTTGGACACGGCGTAGAGGCTGCAGATAGATACTCACTTCCCGTAGAGCTGGCTCTTGCAGTAGGCGGTGTAGTGGCCGCCCTCCATGGAGCCGTAGTGGTTGGACACGGCGTAGAGGCTGTAGACAGATACTCACTTCCCGTAGAGCTGGCTCTTGCAGTAGGCGGTGTAGTGGCCGCCCTCCATGGAGCCGTAGTGGTTGGACACGGCGTAGAGGCTGTAGACAGATACTCACTTCCCGTAGAGCTGGCTCTTGCAGTAGGCGGTGTAGTGGCCGCCCTCCATGGAGCCGTAGTGGTTGGACACGGCGTAGAGGCTGTAGACAGATACTCACTTCCCGTAGAGCTGGCTCTTGCAGTAGGCGGTGTAGTGGCCGCCCTCCATGGAGCCGTAGTGGTTGGACACGGCGTAGAGGCTGTAGACGGGCGCGGCGCCGCTGCAGTGCGGGGAGAACTGCCGCATGTCCAGCTCCTCCAGGGGGAAGTCTATGTACGTCTGTTTCTTGCGGTACGCGTTTACCATGTACTCCTGGAAATCAATATAATGGCATATGACAAATGATAATGGCAGAAAATGTAGGGGGATGATGATTACGCCATCAGTAGTTCTTAACTTTTTTACACCAATGACAACCTTCACATTGTCTCTACGTGAATTCTACAGTAAAATAAAAAGCGTGCGGTGCTTGGTATAGTATTTTTATATATTAATTGTGTGAGACCATTCTTTCGATATTTATTTTAGCAATTAACATTATTATTTTATTTATTTAATCAAAATGTCCTGTTAAAACTCCAAGTCTATGTGACAATTTCGTTTGTGGATCAACTGTTCGACTCAGAAATCGAACTTTGGAACATCGGGTTTACAATCCGTGGGTTAATTCTTTTTATTTGAATTTACTTCAACTTCAAAAGTTGCTATCTGCTGGAATACAGTATAAATAACAAGTTTTCACCTGCAAACATAAACGCTTGTTTGATTTTGACTTTGATTTTGTATTTTTACTAGCCCAGCGCTGGACGTGACACCTACCTTCGGCTTGAAACGTATGACGAACACCGGCATCATGCCTATATGTCATATTCATATTCTTTTATTTGCCAACTAAGTGTTACATACATAAAGCAGGTCTTATGCTAGACAATTGCACTTATAACTTAGTAATCCTCTTAGTCTGGTTATTGCAAAAATTATTAACAATGATTAATGTCCGGTATGTCCGGCTCGTTATCCCTCTAGCCCAGCAGTGGGCACGACACCTACCTTGGGGTCTAGGTAGAACCGCTTGAAGTGTATAACAAGGACAGGCGGCAGGCGCGATATGTCCAACTTCTTGACAGCATCCCGCTTCTGCTTGCAGTTGGGGCAGTTCCAACCGGGGATCGTCTCACCGTTCAGGTACAGTTTTAGGCAGTCCTGGAATGGAAATAGGTTGAATTAGAAAATAAATAAATATTCAACAACATCATATATATTGATCTGAATCCGTGGTAAGTAGCTTAGGCACTTGTGTAACAGATTTGGGTAAGGTCCATTGTAGTAGGTATATTTAAAAGATGAAATTTGATTGGCGAAACGAATAACTATTGTAAACTTAAAAACAACTGCTGAACATTAAGAAAAAATATATTTGAATCTACTGCTGACTGTGGTACTGTGATGTTGGAGTCGAATATTTATAATGAGAATCAACAGTGGTATTACAAATAAACCTACATTAAATACATATAACAAACAGACATGTTCATGCACACAAATGTTGGTACAGTGCGGGGATCGAACCCGCGACCTCTTGCAAAAAAAAACTCTATCATTTTAAGCTTTTAATTAAGCGATTCATCAAGCGGGCTACAGTTACCTATGGCGGCGTCATGTGGGGTGAGCACGTTATATCACGTCACGTCCAAACGTCAAATACGGACAGTTTCCCCCATACAAATTGACAAGTTATCGATACGTGACGTAAGTTGACGTTGGTGCTTACACCTCTGAGTGAGGGGCCCAACGCGACAAGTGCGTCGAGCGATCAATACTTTAATCGTCTTGTGTCAAAGTAAGTGGTGTTCCGTTACGTAATCGTCTTGTGTCAAAGTAAGTGGTGTTCCGTTACGTAGGACACTATCATAAATAACTATATGTTTGACTGCCTCATTGGTTTAGTGGCAAAATTTCTGCCTTACATCTGAGAGGTCTTGGGTTCGAATCCCAGGTCGAAACAAAATTGTTTCTGCGATTTTCTGTAATGAATTTCTCAAAAACAAATCGGAGTCGGAAAGTTATCGGTGTTATACTCCCGTGCCTCGGTGCGCACGTTAAGTCGTTGGTCCTTGGCCTGATCTCACCGAACTTTGAGAGTGAGGGAACAGTGAGTGCATCTGTGTATTGCGCTCACACGTCTTGTGCACTTCTGCGTAGTTGGCTGGTCTCTGCTGAGATTGGCCCCCGTGGTCAAAATCGTCCGTCGCGTTAGTCGCTCACCTAGTACAAGAGGTAAGGCCGTCAACGTTACTATTTTTAAACAATTATTCCTCACTTTTTTGAATGGTGAGGGTGCACCTCGCCGCTTGTGGCGGCAGCTCGAGCGACAGGTTCGAGAAGGACTCGTAGGTGGCGCTCTGCTTGCCGCACACCACGCAGCGCACTGTGTACACACACACACACACACACACACACTCACGCTGAGGGTGCACCTCGCCGCTTGTGGCGGCAGCTCGAGCGACAGGTTCGAGAAGGACTCGTAGGTGGCGCTCTGCTTGCCGCACACCACGCAGCGCACTGTGTACACACACACACACACACACACACACTCACGCTGAGGGTGCACCTCGCCGCTTGTGGCGGCAGCTCGAGCGACAGGTTCGAGAAGGACTCGTAGGTGGCGCTCTGCTTGCCGCACACCACGCAGCGCACTGTGTACACACACACACACACACACACACACACACACACACTCACGCTGAGGGTGCACCTCGCCGCTTGTGGCGGCAGCTCGAGCGACAGGTTCGAGAAGGACTCGTAGGTGGCGCTCTGCTTGCCGCACACCACGCAGCGCACTGTGTACACACACACACACACACACACACACACACACACACTCACGCTGAGGGTGCACCTCGCCGCTTGTGGCGGCAGCTCGAGCGACAGGTTCGAGAAGGACTCGTAGGTGGCGCTCTGCTTGCCGCACACCACGCAGCGCACTGTGTACACACACACACACACACACACACACTCACGCTGAGGGTGCACCTCGCCGCTTGTGGCGGCAGCTCGAGCGACAGGTTCGAGAAGGACTCGTAGGTGGCGCTCTGCTTGCCGCACACCACGCAGCGCACTGTGTACACACACACACACACACACACACACACACACACTCACGCTGAGGGTGCACCTCGCCGCTTGTGGCGGCAGCTCGAGCGACAGGTTCGAGAAGGACTCGTAGGTGGCGCTCTGCTTGCCGCACACCACGCAGCGCACTGTGTACACACACACACACACACACACACACTCACGCTGAGGGTGCACCTCGCCGCTTGTGGCGGCAGCTCGAGCGACAGGTTCGAGAAGGACTCGTAGGTGGCGCTCTGCTTGCCGCACACCACGCAGCGCACTGTGTACACACACACACACACACACACACACTCACGCTGAGGGTGCACCTCGCCGCTTGTGGCGGCAGCTCGAGCGACAGGTTCGAGAAGGACTCGTAGGTGGCGCTCTGCTTGCCGCACACCACGCAGCGCACGGTCGACTTGATCTGCCCGTAGAACAGTCGCAGGATGAGGCTCTCTTTCGACTTGGTGTATTCGTGCCACGCTTTCTCTGAGGGCGGCAGGCTTTCCTGTAAAAGTGATACGGTGTAAAATTTGCATTGTTCATACTAAAAATAAATTTACTTAAAGTGATACTGGTTAGCGCCCGCTCCAATGATTTCTATGTATGGTGGCCAGTGTAAGGATGGAACTCAGGAGAAGCTAATTAAAAGATGTTGCGCGTTTAACGTATGGTTTATTACTGGCTCATTAGACAGCTTATGTAAGGGGAGGAGAAACACACTACACCAGCACGTCACGGCTAACACTGCGGTATCTTATGCGCTTGTGATGCGGGCGATTTTGCAACAAAAATGGGTAGCCTGATGTGGAAAGTCGGGTTCCTTTAGCCCTAACGTCTGTAACACTCCTCAGACTAAAAATTGTATAACTAAAAACTAACTTTCCAGTATAAGAACCCCTGAATGTTCCAGGAAAAGAGCTGTTGAGGTTCAACAACTGAACAGATTAAGAGAACTAACCAGCCATAGCTAAGACCCACCGTGATTAAATTATCTTTCAAATAAATAAATAAAACCGGACTGATGTCGGTCCATCCATTCGGGTGCTACGATGCCACAGCTGTCAAACTTATTAACACCCCTTTTTTCGTCGGGGGTTAAACAGAGCGTGCTATATCAGTGAATCATCACAATCCTATGTGGAAAAACCACAGATCACCCCCCAATAGATTCCGCATAGAAGGCCATCAAAAGTCACCGCACATGGTTGTTTTTGCTACTATACGTGCCGATCTCTCGAGACGCTAAGTTAGTAGCGACCAAACATTAGACCCGTGCGTTACGCGTGTTTTAATACCATAGAAAATATTTATAGCTTATTAAAGTGTTTGAAAATGGCTACATGTGCAATAAAATGGTGTGGAAAGTCGAAGAAAACATCAAATATAAAAAAAGGTGGTACCACATTCCATCGGTAGGTCTCAAGCAGCTCAAGTTATAATGGTCGAAAAAAGTTATCATTTTAAAACAAGCACGCGTTGATGTCTGTTTGAAAAGTCTCTTTCTCTCAAGTGAAATTTATAATAAGCTATCTCTTTCTTACGTAATACTAGTGATTGCTCAGTACTGAAAAAATATTTGTCGACGTTTGTCGATGTATTTTGTTAAAGTGCAATAAAATTTAAACTGTGTGGTTAAATTGCGATTATCGATAAATTTATACCAAGGTATGAGTAACGTTGATTATTGTATCTTGCTTATGGAATCTATCGAGATAGGCATAAAATATAATCTATCGTGTTAGTCATTGCCAAATTTTTTATTTATAGTTTTTTACCACCAGGTGTGCCGTATTCAATTCAGTTGGGTTTTGCTGGTGTCAAATAAATAAGTCTCTTATGGTTGTCAATATATGGAAAAAAATCATTTCATGATTTATTTTGAAAGTTTTTGATTTGTGCACCTCACTGAGTTCAGTATGTGTAGACTATATTATATGTAAATGTTGATTAAACATATTGAGTGTTTATGGAATATTTTTTTTACTTATCTTATCCTAAGTTATTGTGACAATGCGATAGCTCGTTTTGCTTTAATAAATCAAAACTGTCGATACACCGTGTCCCATCACTATTTGCTTACGGGGACGGAGCAAATGCAAGTTTGACCTTGAACTAACCAATCATAGCAATATGGTCACGCTTCCCGCTACCCGCACTTACCTCAAACTTTGGTGACTTTGAGACGATACAAGACAATCAACATAAGGAAACTATTGGGGGTGATCTGTGGGAAAAACTGATCGAATTGACTGTGCTTTGCTACTTAAGAATACGCAGTCGAATAAATAAATCTTTCAAAATTTAAAGTGTTATTTACTGAGATTTTTTTTTCGTTCACAACGTTATTTTTAAATTCGAAAAGACATAACACTTAAAAAAAAATATTTCCGGCCCTAGTCATCAGGGAGGATTCGAACCCCCGACCTTTGGAAGTCCAGTCCAATGCTCTTACATTTAGCCAAAAAGTATTAAGTCTTTACGAATTTTAAAATTTAAAGTGCTAACAAAGATACGTAGCAACATTTTCCGCGTTTACGTGAATTACAACACGCATTCTAACAAAGCTACAAACAACATATTATTAAAAATCAATATGCTGAACAGCCATATGTTTTCAAAACAAACAACCTTTGAATTAAATGGTACGGTCGCGTCATTTTTTAACTCGATCTCTCACGAGACTCGTGTCTAGACGCCGTACCGTAAAAGAACATTGACAGGGAAACGGGCGTAAATATTGGTGCTTTTAGCTTTACAACTTAATTTTACAAGCTTTTAGAGTTAAAATTTCTGTCTTTGTCTGTTTTTCTGCGATACATAAGTTGCGTGCGATCTGTAATTTGTAGACAAAGAAAAATAAGTAGAGTTTGATTGCGAATGCGATGATGCCTTGTACAGCTATTAAAACAATGGAATATGAGCTGAAATTAAGGCTTTGAGATTTGTTATCTTTGTTTTAATTATACAAATTACGGACATTTGTACCATAAGAGTAAATCACCTATAGTTGATGGAATCAGGCGTCCGTTTCCGGAAATCCATGACTAAATGTCAAAAGAGGATTATTTTGCTTAAATTACCACTAAACGAAGCCAGCTCTCAGTCTCAGTCAGTGTGCTCAGTCGCTCGTAGTCTGTCGCTTCGACAACATCTCCTGAGGATGCCACGTGTAGTGGCGAAACTCGTAGAGTGTTTTGTTGGTATCAGTGTTGTGAATCCAGGTGCATCTTCTGAGTCGCGTTGCGAGTTGAGTTGTAAGTCCTGCGACTTCCAGCTCTTGTTATTTCAGGTGGTTACAGTTGGATGTATTTGGATTCCTGCGCTGGCATCGTTTAGTGGAAATTTAAAGCAAAATAATCCTCTTTTCAGCTTTAAATTCACCTGTATTGACATATTAGGTTACCAATGCACATCTTCTATCATCATCTTCTTCTATCCTCTTTTCTGACAGTAGTTCTTGGCCCATCTAAATTTACCTTTTTAACCTTGGGAGTCGTAACCGAGACAGGGTAATATGTTTAACTCCAGCGTCTTGTGAAGGACGCCGCTCCACTCCGGAGCAGCGAACACAGCGGAGCGAGGATGTACCACCAAGACCTGCAGAATCCCTTACCTGTCTAGCTGGTGACATGGGAGTCCGGGACGAGAATGACTTCTTTTAACACCTGCTCCTCTTTGATCCCCTAACGTGTTGTGTGTGTTTGTGTGTGTGTGAGAGAGAGAGTGTGTGTGTTTTTGTGTGTGTGAGAGAGTATGTGTATGTGTGTGTATTTGTGTATGTCTCTCCGGTCTTATCGGATTGCCGTCTCACCGAACTTTGAGAGTTATGGAACAGTAACTGCACCTGTGTATTGCGCTCACACTTGTGCACTATATAATATCTCCTGCGTAGTTGGCAGATCTCTGTTGAGATTCGCCGCCGTGGTCGAAAGCGGCCAGGAGGACTATTATATATAATATAATAATACTATAGTGTGTGTGTGTGTGTGACGACGTAGGTAGGTACCTTGTGCGAGGGCACGCTGATGCTGAACTGCAGGTCGAGGTGTAGCCAGTCCATGAGGATGGTGAGGAACTCGTGCGAGTCCTGCTGCTCGCAGCCGCGGAACGCGCGCTGGTGTTTGCCCACTTCGTTCTGTCGAATACATACAGAATATTAATAAGAATATTCGAAATATTTATTTTGATGGGATTCTAAAAAGGCTGTTGACTGTTGGCGTCAAATTTTTAGCAATGTCAAAAGAAGGTTTATGTATTACAGTTGGCATTTTAAACAGGTACTTTTTTGATTTTCCATACCGCAAGCACTCCGTGAAGCGGGGCCGCATGTGATAAATTTTGATATATTTTTTTGACTGATTCTGTTTTCGCAGTAAAAACGGTACCGTTTGTAGGCGCGGCGCGGGGAAGAGTTGTGTGTTGTGGGGCGCGTGTTTTTCATACAAACTGAAGAACTTGCATACCAAGAATAAATCTGTCGCCCCACGGACAGCGACGGAGCGCGGTGCAGAGTGATAATCGCATTAAAGTCATTGCACAATTTACCGCCACCGCCCCAACCCAGCACTTAAGTCATTCAAATTAGAGCATTTCAATATATTTTGCAATATTACTATAAAAAAGATGCCTAAGCTGTATATTTTTCTTTGTTAAACTTGTTTGTAATTTTGTTATGTGTTGTACAATAAAGTGTTAGTGTATTTATTTATATAAAACCAACGTCATGCAGTCAGCGCGCTTGATGTTCAACTACAACTTAAGTCGCAGCTTTCCCTTACAGCGTGCTAACAGCGTGCTTACAGCGTGTCGGCTGCGTGATAACTTACTACGCGGCAATACCGTGTGCCAGCAAAACAACAACGTAACATATTTTAGACGACGGCTTTGGTCTAGTTGTCTGATCCAGACTACAAAGTCGGCTGTCGCGGGTTCGAATCCTGCTAGGGGCAAATGTTTGTGTGATGAGCACCAGCATTTGTACCTGAGTCATGGGTGTTTATAAATGTATTTAAGTATTTCTATCCGTTATCCTAGCCACCATAGCACAAGCTAACGCTTAGTTTGCGGCTAGGTAATTGGTGTGTTCGTTGTAACAATTATTTATTATTATTTGCTTGTGGCGCGCGGGCTGTGAGCTTGCTACACGTGGTTAGCGCGCTGGCGGTGTACTTTGAGGAAGACATGTAGCTAGCGCTAATTACTGGTTATCGCGATATATTTTAATGAGTACTAGTGGCCTCCCGCGACTTCGTCCGCGTGTTATCCCTTTTTTTTCCAATCGCGGTCGAACGGGATAAAAAGTATCCTATGTCCGTTTCCTAGTTCTAAGCTACCTCTCCACCAATTTTCAGACAAATCGGTTCATCCGTTCTTGAGTTATAATTAGTGTAACTAACACCACTTTCTTTTTTCGGCTGAATTGCACACAGCCGTGGTCACGAGCGCTAGCTAGCGCGCTGTCGCGATGTACCCTAAATTAGAGGCTAAGCCGTGCTGCACCTACGCTGATGCGGAGCCGTTAAAGTGTGCCACGACCTTTAATCGACGGGTAGGCAAAACTGGAAGCAGAAGTTGGTATCATACCCTGAGATCCTTGGTAGCGATGAACCTGTACTGGCCGGACCACAGCGCGCGCACCACCGCCGCTAACTCTTCCGCGATCGCTCCTCGCGTACTGTGTGACCTGTATCAATATACAACAGTTAATTAGTTTCAATAGTCAGATAAATAGTTATTGGACTGTTAAATATAAGGTAACCGAATTAAGACTGTTGCATAATTAAGTTTATAATTTCAAATCAGCCATCTAAGAATTTTATTCGACTATTACCGCTATCTGCCTATTGAAAAATCAGCCCTAAAAAATAACAGTTTAATGCAGATTCAGAGTCCATAATGAATATTTTTACACAGTCTTTTCTAGCTTTAATAACACAGATTTAGTAAATTCAAGTTCAACCTAAAGTCGTAATGGATTTTGTATCAAAATGGCGAATTGCGAGTAGCACTCGTGCTGTTAGGGTAACGTACAATAATGTCAGGTGTATAGGTGTTTTCACCTTAAATGCCTTCGTACCATCATGAAAATTAAATGGTCTGATCGGGTTCGCCAATGTCGGTGGCATTGAAGCCTATTTAATGCGTCGGCAGCTTCGATGGTGCGGGCATGTGGCACGTATGGCGGAGGCAAGAGTGGCGAAGCGCATCTTTTATTGTGAGCTAGAGGAGGGTAAGCGAAAACCTGGCGGACCACTCCTCAGATACAAGGATGTTCTTAAGCGCCACATGAAGAGGTGTAATATTGAGCCCACCCAATGGGAGGGTTTGGCAGCACATCGCCCAGAATGGCGCGCGACTGTGAATAGGCGAGTCCGCGAGTTTGAGGAGCAGCGTAAAGCTGACCTCGACGCTAAGCGCGATGAGTTAAAAGCCCGTCCAGTCGCCGCAATCAACTATAATTATGTGAGTGGCGCGCTCACCTGCCCCCACTGCGCGCGAACTTTTACTGCAAAAATCGGCTACATCAGCCACTTACGAGCGCATCAACGCCAAACCGACTAGGAGTCGAAGTGGTCGCCATGGCCGAAGACGGTCGGATAGATCATCATCATAGGTGATAAGTGATAGTGTAGTGAAGTATAATAGTGATAGGATAATCGGATGCATATTTATCTAAAGTTCAGGTGTTGGCTAATATGGAATGGGATTTTACATCGATCAAATCCCGGGAATATCGGATTGACAAATTTTGTTTTTTTCTCTCTACAGAATCAAACGGGTGTGGACTTATTTAAAGTTGTTTGCTTAAATGACATAATTATGGAATACAATTTTATATCGGAAAAACTTAGGGATTGCAGAATCGTCAAATGTACTGTTTTCACTATGAAATCAAATCGGATGTATGTATACTTATTGATTTTTAGCGATCAACTTGAAAGTTTAGATACATATATTATCTATGACACTTCACTGTCTTCTACTCCTACTCCTAAAATGGGTGATTGTCAGCTATCGATAAGTATTGTACGATGTCGCTTGTTTTTAATGTTTTTATAATTAAAAAGAGACAGCTCACGCGCAACATTTTCAGATCTCTGTACGTCACGGTAAGACAGTACAAGAGAGAAGGCTATTGTACTTGATAATGAGTGCGAGTGAGACGGCAAGACGGCAATTTGTGTTTCAGTTTTATTTAAATAAATACCACATGCTTACCATGATACATTTAGTTTCGCAATTCCAAAATCAAAATTTTTAAAATAAATGTTTAAAGAAGCCGTTGCCATAATATCTTACCCAAAAATGAACTTTAGGTAAATATGCATCCGAATACCAGATCTCTAGTGATAAATTCGGAAAGTGTCCTGTTCTACAGAAAAATGCCCTATAATTTTCATTACCTTTTTAAAAAATTACGAACTACAATCGGTAGCATCTTTGTTAAATCTGTGTTGTGGTTGACTAGAAGACTGGTTAGATTTTTAGGATTTCGTTGTTTTTTTTCAAACAGCGTATATGAAACCTGGTTAACGATTTCGAAGCAGAAATCTGGTTTTAAAACCTGGTCGCGTAAATACGTAGTGTATTAGCGTCCCTAATACAGCTGTTTCAAAAAAGAAATACCCTTTACGAGAGTTTAGTTATAATAAGGACTTTATCACCTCACCTGTTAACATGCTCCAGGTACTGTCCGTTGCAGAAATACGTGACGAGTATGGCGGTATTGTTCAGGCACTGGATGATTGAGTTCATGTAGCATGTGTTCCCAAGGTTCTTCAGACCTGTCAGCCCTCGACCCTGGACATCACACTTCTATTAGTATCTTCACATTTTACTAGTTCAAACATAGAAACACTCAGCAAATAAAACATGTTGCAGTTTTTGCTGTAGTGACAAATGTTGCGAAGTGATTGTTATAAAAATATATATTACTTCATAAATTTGGTGACAAGAAACGATGTTGTGACGACTTGGTCAATACAACACGGGACTGGGAAACGTTGGCAATGGATAGGGACAGGTGGAGAGATTTGGGGGAGGCCTTTGCCCCGCAGTGGGATGATATAGGCTAAATAAATAAAATAAAATTGGTAAAAATTTACTAGCTAATAATAAAAAATCATTTCTAGATAGTTTTTTCACTTTAAAGTCTGATATTGACTGTTCTTCTTGCGCTATAGCTAAGGGCGCTTGTACACGCTAAGTAATTTACACAGACTGGCGGAAAAGCACGTATTATTGTACATTACAAAACAAATGGAACAAGAATGTAACTATTGAAATGATACACTTTTTTACGAATTATTTCTCGATTTATTTACATTTTATTTTAACCTGACGTTTCGGATAATTTTCAGCGTCAGTGGTCACAGGTACACTCACTGTAAAATGTAAATAAATCTGGAAATAATCCTTAAAAAAGTGTATCATTTCAATGTCTACTGTTCGCGTACACCGAAGAAAAAAATAAGGAATGTAACAAGTGATATGTTTTTGAACGATTGTGTTAAAACGACACGAATTCTCATAGCTCTGACGACGTTCATTGCCGTGTACAAGCGCCCTAAAATCTAGACATTTCGCTCACCCTTCTAAACAGCCAAACGATGTGGTTCTGCGAGTACTTAAGCCTGACTTTCACCTTCAGCACCATGTTAGCTGTGTCCAGCGGTATGCATCGCTGCTCGTACCTAAGTATCTTGGCTATTTTGCTACCTTGGATACCCGGTTAGGGCACGTTTGAAAAGTTTAAGCACTCGAAACGTTGCTAGGTTTCAAAAGGCGTCGATTGAATTACTTTCTTTGCACGCACTAAACAGTTTTTTGTTCCACAAGCAAGATTAAGTGTCTTTTAGTTTTATTAAGGTATTTTTTCAGGCTAGCACTCAGCCAGTCCGTTGTTTCAGCACGTTCTAAGGTTGCTGAAGGGTTCTTTTAGTCGACCTTGAGTGTGCACTTTGCGCTTTCTTTGTTTTTCTCTTGCCTTCGTGAAAAAGCCGTTGCCTCGAGATATTTTCACTGACCTTTTCAGTGAACGTAACTTTGTTTATCAGCACTTTTCAAATGTATTTATCCAATGAAAAATAAACATAAAAATATTATCTTCACACGTCTTCTCTATCTCACTTATTTCTTCTCAAATCAAATTTTTTCTTAGCTTATATTTTTCTTAGTATTTTCTAGAATGGAACCTTAGCTCTGGTATATTTTGAGAACGGGAACACTAGCATCGCCATCACAATTAAATATAGTAAGAAAACTGTCGATATCACTGACGCTAGTGTTTGAAGCATTTGTATTGTTATAAAACTTTTTTGCACTCAACAATGTACGTTAGAATAGATGTTAGACTATCTTACCGCAAGGCACACATCACAACAATTTTTCTTTAAATTCACAACAACCAAAACATCCTTTTCAAGTGAAGTTTTATTTTAAACAACGTTTCTCGAGATTTGCGCACAAGTCTTTGAACTAATGTCCCATGTAAAACTTTGGTATTTCTTATAGAACTCTCTATAGCAGTAAATACGCAGCGCATAAATATTTTCTTCGCAACGACACGCACGTTCGCTCGTTACCATAGCTGGCGCAAGACTGAAAATGTCTTACTCTCACGTGGATGCCCAGCAGTGGGGGTGGGGTGGCTAAGCTGGGGGTGGGGGGTGGTAAGAATGTCTAGTTTTTGTTACTGTTTGTGGACTGGACTTATGCGAGTTGTGTACAAATATTTATACGGTCAACGATTGGCGGTCGAATTATTGGATTATGTTGTTTTGGCAAAGAATTACGGTTCACACGAAAAAAAAAAATGTTTGCTCTAGTTTTAACGGGAATGTTACCATAATCAAATCCTTGGATCAAAATAAAACTGCATTCCTAAAAAGGAGCTTTTTTTTTTTAAAAAAAAAGGTTTCATAAAAGGAATGCATATTTTGTACAGACTGGTATTAAATTAAACAAATAATGTGAAACGATATTTTTTTTGTGCTCAAATATTTGCAATCAGTCTTTGGACTATGAGCGAATTTGTTGTGTGATAGATAGTGGCTTGCTGAGCTGCTTCCCATTGGATAGCTCCTTGAGCTACTGATGGTCTTCTAGCTCTAGGATATGGTGACGTGTCGGGTCCATGGTGAGTTCGTTAGGGTAATGGATTAGCAACACATATATCTACAAATACAATTTTCCATGTGAAACAAATATCTACTGTAACGTTGGCGAGCCAAATCAAAATAAGGGTTTGAAGGGGAACTTTAAGTGGTACGCATTATTCTTAGAGAAATCTACTATAATACTATACCAAGTATAAAACTTTGCCAGCGGTTTATGCATATGACTTAGACGCATTGTAGGTAAGACACGTAAAGCGTTCACGCATGGCGCAACTGCATACATTTAAAAAATAAAGGGCATTGGGCCAACCTTAGTCCCTTTACGCAGTCCAATCCGCCCCAGCCTTCTGGGGTTCTTGACTTCCACGTCAAGTTAATCATTGCGGTATCTTATACTAACGTAATAAGGGTGAATTTGAAAAAAAAATGAATAGCTTGATGTATGTACTGCTGATGTATGAGCCGTGTGTACGGTCAAGCTGCGTGCCGCGCGAAGGTTAGCCGGAGGAAACAGCCGTTTGATTGATCGCAACAAACCTTATCTGATACACTACTATGTGAGTCTATGTACGTTGTAGTAGGATGTAGTCGTCTCTGTCACACATAGCTAACTTAAGCGTGCGAGCAAACGGGACGGCTTCGATTAAATGTACAAAGCGTTACGAAGTATAATAATATCAGTAAAATAACATCATCGTCAATAAGGAAAATCTAGACTGCTGCAAGTCAACTGAAGATATCCGAGATAAATAAAGTGGAGTATAAAATTTCAAATAACAAAAACCCCCGACATAAGCCAGGAAAACAGTTCAACGGCTGGACGAATTGTGACGGGAACTATTGTGATTAAATAATCTTTAAATAAAAAAAAACCGGTCAAGTGCGAGTTGGACTCGCGCACAGAGGGTTCCGTACAAACCTGTAGATAAGGAGTAGTAACTTTGAAATTTTCAAAATTGACAAAAATATTTTTTTTTATATGATGAAACTGAAAATTTACGGTTTTCGTAATTTTTCCTATACCTGTACTATAAGACGTCACTTCGTACTAAATTTCAAGATTCTAAGTTTACGGGAAGTTCCCTGTAGGTTTTGATTCCCGTGCGAGTTACGAAAATTTGCGGCCTAAATGGCTGTATCTTTTGCTTGCGTTGGCTTAGAAGGTTGATTTTTCTACAGCTTCCAGGGACAGTAGACCTAAGTATCAAATAGAAATTTCAGTTTGATACCTCCACGCGTTCCTGAGAAAACGGTCTTGACAGACGGACGGACGGACAACAAAGTGATCTTATAAGGGTTCCGTTTTTTTCTTTTGAGGTACGGAACCCTAAAAACCGCACTGAAATCGGTCCATCACTCACACACACTTTTTTGTCGGGAGAATTTGTACGAAAAGAAGAAATTATGAAGTAAAATCCCAGATTTAACCGACTCCGAAAATACTGTAGCTGTAACGCTTGGCTTTGACTTTAGCCATCACGTGCTTTTGTAGCGACAAACTAGCATGGTCTCTTTATATTTTTCATTTTTTTTTTCATTCAGGAAAACAAACAGCTGTGTTATAGTACATAAAGCTTATAAAACAAGGCGTCGTTCTTTAGCTAAACAGTTTTCACAAGTAGTTATACAATTATGATGTTGACGATAAAATGAATTACTGTTCGTTAGTCTCGCTAAAACTCGAGAACGGCTGAACCGATTTGAATAAATTTAGTCTTAAAATATGCGTGGAAGTCTAGGGAAGGTTTAGAAGATAAGAAAATTTAAAATTTAAAAAAAGCAACGGGCAGGACTACGTGTGCCTTCTCCGCTAGTTTGAAATAGAGGGCGGTTTGCGTAGTAGGGGGTCTCTCATGCCGTATGCCGTTTGACTTTATATCAACTCACCTTTGACTTTTAAAATGCTTTTTAGGCATGTTCATATGTACAAAATACCCCTTTACGCGCCCTACCTCCGTTACATACATTTTTCTCGTGAGGATACGCATTTCTCCTAACTTTGAGGGCAGTCAGGTGTTTCATGAGACTCTAAGCTTTGAATAGGCATGATGACGTCTATCTTAAATATTTTCAAGACCATGGCGTTTCACACCTGTCAAGGTGGGTAGATGCAGCCAATGAGCGCCGCACACGTAAATTTTCTTTTTTTGTTTTTGAGTTTTAATGTTTAATTGCACTACTAACATTAGTTTTTAAGATACTGTGTAATACTAAAAATTTATGGACATGGTCTGAAATAAAATGATTATTATTATTAAAAACATTACCCCTATGAAGTTAATATAACCAGTATATTTCCAAAAAGCTGTAGAAACCAATTTTTAAACACAAAATTCAAAAAATATTCGGTGAATTGACTCCGATTTCTGATACACAACCGTGACGTCACAATTTTATATCCCCATACAAAATCAATGGAGGCAGACCGTTTTGACAGATAATAAAGAGTATGTCAACGATTGTTGGTGTCATCTAGCCTATTGAAACCGAACCATACACTTTGAAAATTGTGAGACTTGCTATGCGAAGTAACTGGGCACTGGGTCTTAAATCAAACTAGTAATGTATTGCAATTTAAATTAATTGTTTCAACGAACACACCAATCACCTAGTCACAAACTAAGCTTTAGCTTGTGTATGGTGACTAGCATAAAAGATAGAATGATTTAAACAAGCATACGACACGGTCGAATTCTTTTGTGGTAAGCCTACTTAAGCCAAAGACGCACAGGCCGCGGATCTAATAAAATTTGAAACACAAGTGACGCAGGTAAAAAAAGTTCTGTTAAAAAAAGCGGGAAAACATCAGTTGAGTCTCTAATAAAAATGTAAAAACTAAAACTAATGCCCCTCCAAGGAAGTGCTTCGCTGCATAAGTTATTTTCCACGAATTACCTACGAGTATAAATAGTATTCTACGCTGATTGCTCTATCGATTGGTACTAAAATAGTTTATTAGAAGGCGGTAAATCTTTAAAATTAGACTGCCCCGCCTCCGCGGCGGAGGTCGTGCCGCCTCAACCGCTAACTAACCCTGTGGGGCAATTATGGTGATTTCGCATGGTGGTTATGGGAATTGGTGGCAGTTATGAAGTTTTTAAAAAGAGAGGATGTGAACTGTGTGTGTGTTTGTGTTGTGTGTGTGTGTTTTTGTGTGTGTATGTGTGATGTGTGTGTGTATGATGTGTGCGTGTGTGGTGTATGTGTGTGTGTGTTTTTTATTTATTTGCGATAGGTTTGCTCTTGACCCAAGACTAAGCCCAACGAGGAAAAGACTGAGTCTACGATGGAGCGAGCTCACCTAGAAGATGCCTGTTCACTCTAGCTTTGAAGATTCCTAGGTTGTAATTGCAGGGAAACACTGACGCTGTAGTGTGTGTGTGTGTGTGTGTGTGTGTTTGTGTGTGTGTGTGTGTTTGTGTTGTGTGTGATGTGTGTGCACCTATTAGGTTTGAATTTGATGGGGTGGTGTGGAGACGAGTCAAGATAGAGTAATAAAATAATACTTTTTTGCCGTTTAGCATAGGATATGTGCTTTGCATGAATTATTGCGTCTTATATTTCTATTTATTCAGTATTTTTTGAGTTCACAACGCTATTATTTAATTCGAAAAGACTAAACACTTAAAAAAATCTTTTCGGCTTTGGTCATCAGGGAGGATTCGAACCCCCGACCTTGGAAGTCCGATCCAATGCTCTAACCTACTGAGCTACCGTAAACCTTAATGGAGTCGTTGTTTTTTGTAAGTGCTTTCTAACGCTTTGAGTCAGCGTATGTTTCATCAATGATTGTTGTCTTATCTTTCTGCCTTTTTTTTCAAGTTACTGCAGACTTTGGTTTGTTTTATATTTGCTTACTAGCTGTCCCGGCAAACGTTGTTTTGCCATATAAATGTTTAAGGTGGACAACCCTTATCACTAAGGGGTATGAAAAATAGATGTTGGCCGATTCTCAGACCTTCTCATATCGAGTAGGTCTGAGAATCGGCTCACAAAATTTCATGAGAATCGGTAAAGCCGTTTCGGAGGAGTAAGGGAACAAACATTGTGACACGAGAATTTTATATATATAGAGATTAAGTTAGCCATGTCTATTCATGCCATGCTTTGTATAAAATTTAAAAAAATATCAAGATTCACTTCACAACGAGGCAATTAGTACTCACTGAAGTATGCGTTGCGTGCAATTCTAAATTACTTGCCATAAGGCTTCACTTTCAATTCTATACTTTATTCTATTAGAGCCTGAAGGGCAGTCTAGTTGATTACAACATTAATTTATAAACTTTATTGTTCGCAGTATTTTGTACTTGTCCGGTGGCCTTGAAGTGTAATAGAACTTCAAATATGACAGCTGGACGAGGGCGAAACAACCTTAAAATACGACCTTCGGTTGCCCCCTTACTTTGCCGTTGTCTAAAGTATCAGAAGAAGCCATCCTTGCCACTCTTTCAAGCTTGATTCTACATGTCGGACTTCTAAAACCAAGGGTCGCGGGTTCGATCCCCGCACAGTACAAGCAGAAGTGTGCATGAACATGTGTGTTTGTACTGCTCTGGGTGTTTTATATGTATAAAATGTATTTATTTACAAAAAAAAGTATTTAAGTATGTTTACCCGTTGTCTAGTACCCATTACACAAGCCTAGTAGCTTACTTTGGGACTAGAGAATTGGTGTGATTGTTGTGAAATATTTATATATTTGATTGATGACGTGCGAGCGAGCGCGCTTTCTACATCCGAAAACGTAACATTTGGGAGTACAGCCTTTGAAATGAAAAGACATTTGCAGATAGTATCGGTGGCCGAGCTAGGTAGAAAAGTAATAGAACTGGAATCATGCTGAATAACCTCTTTGTTCAATCAAATAATTGAAGTTGGACGACCGCTATGGGTTAGTGGGTGGTGGTTGACACTCCACCTACAACTATTGCGGGTTCGAATACTACAGATGATACGAGTACAGTTTTGGTTTTATATCTTAGACCATAAGACCAAAACTGTTGCCGTATCATCCGTGTAATTTACGTAGCATTCAAACCCGAGACTACAAAACCGGCTGTTGCAGGTTCGAAGCCTGCAAAATGTTTGTGTGATGAGCACGAGCATTTGAACCTGAGTCATGGATGTTTATAAATGTATTTAAACAAGCTTTAAACAGTGCTGTTTATTTGTAGCAAGCTTTGTGACAAGTGTTCCAGCTGAGAAGTAGATCAGCTAGCTTGACCGTGGGCAAACGGGAAGGCTGAAGCTCAAATTAAGGAAGAAGCGTTATGGAGGTGGCAAGGCTCCAAATTCATCACAGTGTGACCTAGGCGAACATCTGAACGTTTCTAGAAATACATTTTCAAATATAGCTGAAAAAGAGGATTATTTTGCTTTAAATTTCCAGTAACGACGCTAGCGCAGGTACCCAAATACAGCCAACTGTAACCACCTGAGAAAACTAGAGCTGGAAGTCGCAGGACTTACAATACAACTCAGGTTCAGTCGATCGTAGTCTATCGAAGCGACAACATCTCCTGAGGATGCCACGTGAAGTGTCGAAACGCGTCGAGTGTTTTGTTGGTGTCAGTGTTGTGTATCCAGGTGCATCTTCTATTTCACGTTGTGAGTTGTATTGTAAGTCCTGCGACTTCTAGCTCTAGTTTTCCTGCGATTTCCAGCTCTTATTTTTACAGGTGGTTACAGTTGGATGTATTTGGGATCCTGCGCTGGCGTCGTTAAGTGGAAATTAAAAGTAAAATAATCCTCTTTTTCAGCTGTAGTCATGGATTTCCGCAAAGTAAAGCTTGATTCCATCAACATTTTCAAATGCTGATTGCATTATTAAAAGCATTTATGCCAACTGGTCAGGTAAAAACTACGTTCGGAATAAGTTGCGTGTTATAAGACGTCAGAGTGATGCAATGTGCCGTATTTTTACTATAATAATGCCATAAATTAGGCAATAACACGATTTATTGTTATGAAACGAAAAATATTAATAGCTGTTCTTACTTGTAATGGCTTGAGTCAGGTAATTTATAAGCAATTGATTGTAATCTTTATTTCATTAGGGAGTTTAGGTTTTCAAGGGTAACAAGTTGCTATAGTTGTACCTCAATTCCTATTCAAGGTCAAACCACCTGAAAACGAAGCGCCAAGTGTAAACGAATAATAAATAAATAAACAAAATAACATCACATACATTGATCTGACTCCGTGGTAAGTAGCTTAAGCACTTGTATAATAAATACTCAAACATTAATTCTAGTAGTCTCTAATATCGGTCCCCCAAAACTTCGTCCACGCAAAGATAATATTCTTGTACAAAACTATAGAATCTATAACATTCATTAGAAAATGTTTTTAATATTTAAAAATAATTACCCTTCTCGAAGGTACAAAACCATAGAATCTATTTCATTCATTAGAAAATATTTTTTGGGGTATAAATAATTACCTGTCTGAGGCAGGAATCGAACCTACTCCTACGGGAATCCGGACTGATTCCTGAGGAATGCAACGTGAATAAGCATTCACGATAAACAAAACAGAGAACTAACTAATGTGGCTATAGTTCAAACGGGTGTGTGTAAAGTGTTATCGCCCTCGCACTGCGGGTTTTCTTCAAATATACCGTCAGCAGCAGGAGTAAATTGTTTATTTATTTTTTATTAGGAAAACACTACAGTATCTTAAAAACTAAATTACTCGCTAGACTTATCACCATTTACATTATTTGCGTTTTGTATAATCCAAATATAAAAAATAAAAATCAGCGCTGTCATATGTCAGCAATAGCTGAGCTGCATCCAATTGCTTCCATGTTTTTTTTGTAATTATTATTAAGTGCTGCATCATTTATTTGTTAGAAGTAATAAACTCATTTTTTTTATATATATTTATTTAGCTCAAATTCCCTCTTCCTGTTTATAAAATGTTCTTTTAACCGAAGGTTGTCTAAAAAGATTGCTACAAGCCATAAGACCGCCTAAGTTGTACATATTTCTTTGTTAAACTTTTATGTTATTTTGTTTAGTGTTGTACTATAAAGTGTCAATCTATCTATCTCTCTATCTATTTTACCCGGAAAAGTATGTAAACAACGGTACCTAAACCTAATTTAACACCGATGGAGCGGTAAAAAGATTGCAAACAGGACATAAAACATATTTTTATTTATACGCCTAATACTCGTACATACTAAGTGTCTATCAGCGAGCTATTTTTTTTCACGATTCACGAACATCTAATTCCACAATCTTCAAAAATAAAATTATTAATTTCATATAAGGTAAAAGTTTAAGTAAACAGCTGATACAAAAAGTGTAAAATTATGTATGGTATTGCAAACAATACATGAATATTTATTTATACGCCTTATACTCGTTCATACTTAGTGTTTATCAGCGAGCAGTTTCTCACAATTCGTAACATCCAATTTCACAATCTACAAAAAAATAATTTCAAATAAGGTTAAAAATATAAGTAAACTGCTTACACATAAAGTGTCATAGTATGTATAGTATAGTGCTTGTGCACAACCGACTCAAGATTGACAGGTTTTTTTGGATGGTGTACATACCTTTAAGGTTTAAGTTCGACATGTTTACTATTCTGACTTTACGTGTCATTATATCGGCCCGAAGCGGGCAAAGAATCTGCGTATGTTGCAGTTGTTGTTGTGTAGTGTGGATCAATAAACTCGGCTGTGAACTTGACTTTGTTTCACCAGTTACTAGCTTTTGTTTTGATGGCGTGGAATTTTAACTTTTTTGTATACACAAGTTATAACCGCTATTATACTCGTAGTTACCCAACATAACTGTCTGGGTGTTATATGAATTAATTTAAGTTTATTTGTAATACCTTACTGACTTACATACTTTTTATTATCTGTCAAAACGGTCTGCCTCCATAGATTTCGTATGGAAAAAAAGATCGTGACGTCACGGTCATGTGTCAGAAATCGGAGTCAATTGACCGAATATTTATTGCGTTTTGTGTGTTTAAAAATTGGTTTCTACACTTTTTGGAAATATATTGGTTGTATTAACTTCATAGGGGCTATGTTTTTTAAACACCATGTTCTTGACAATATTTAAAATAGGTGTCATCATCCCAATTCTGATAACATAAGTGCTTAAGCTACTTACCACGGAGTCAGATTAATGTATGTGATGTTGTTTATTTCTTATAACATCGTAATTCAAAGGGGAAAAATAAGGTGGTTGCTTTAAAATTTCACAAACCAGATAGATTTCTTCAATTAATTTTTTACATTTGATCCCTAAGAGAGTTGAGTGTGGTCTAGGGGGATTACTTACTTAAGCCCACAAGTGTTTTAAAAAATCGAAATCCAAACCAATCCAAAAATTATTTTTCAGAATCTATCGCAAAAACCAACCAACCATTTGTAGGTGTTGATAAAATCTTCCTTGTTAGGCATCAATTCCAATTTGTCACAAACATTCCCCCCCTATTTTGTGTGTCTGAAGCCTCCCCCTCCTCCACCTCCCACATTTGAAGCAGCACTCTCTAACGTTTCGTTCTATTTCCGTGTCTAGCCAGCGCGTTCGTTAGTTCGGTGAAGCTTATAAGAGTGACAAGGATGGCTACATCCGAAACTACGGACACCACTTTAGAGAGTAGGGTGCTGAGTTGTGTCGGCACTAGACACATGCACCATTACTTCGGAATGGCAAGACGAAAGGCGACCTTGACTAGCAAAGGTCGAGCAATAAAACGTTTGTGCAAAGACTGCTCGTTCGCGTCTGGTCAATTTGAAGACGACTTTGCAGTTTGTTTGGGTATTAGTTTCCTCGACTGCCTCGTTGGTGTAGTGGCAAAGATTCTGCCTTACATCCAAGAGGTCCCGGGTTCGAATCCCAGGTCGAGCCAAACTTGTTTTTGAGATTTTCTGTCATGAATTTCTCAAAAACTGCTCGGAGTCGGGAAGTAGGCGGTGTTACACCCCCTTGTCTTGGAAAGCACGTTAAGCCGTTGGTCCTGCGCCTGATGTCTCGCCGGTCATGTCGGATTGCCGTCTCACCGAACTTTGAGAGTGATGGAACAGTGAGTGCACCTGTGTATTGCGTTCACACTTTTGCACTATAATATCTCCTGCGTAGTTGGCTGATCTCTGTTGAGATTGGGCGCTGTGGGCGAAATCGGCCAGGACTAATATTATTAGCTTCGACAAACTAGTCTCACGGTAAATTCCAGCATCAACCAGTGTTATTTCGGTGGTCTTTGCTTACAATCAACTCAGCTCTTGCTTTCAAAACCAAAACTTTGAGATCGGCTATTGTTTTTTTAGCAGTATGTATAGAAACTGTCATAACGAGCTAATGTAAGCTATTTTTAATCAGCTGTAAGGAATAATACAAAATACCACATAAAGCTGGTGTCGGCCATTTTAGCAATAAACAGACTAATTAAATGACTACTATTGATAATGAAATTGTAGCATAAGTTCGTAGCAACTTTTCGTAGCAGTGCTGTCGTAGTCGCATAGTGTACTACGAAAATTACATCGTAGCATTTGACTACACGACTCGTAGTAGTTTGCGTAGCACCCTCTGCGAGTGGATTAGTTCATAGAGCTGCGTTATATTACTTATCAGATAGATAAAACAGAATACTAGAGACAGTGAGAAACCTATAGAAACAATGCTTTACTTTTTGATCCTTTCTTTTCTTACTTATTTCTTATTTATTGTAAATTATTCTCAACACGTTCTCTGTCGATGCGGACATTGCTGACGTCAGTGAAGTTAAAATATTTATTTGCATGTATGATTTAAAGTAATGATAATTTTTTTGTTGTTTTTGCGGCATTTTTGGCAGCTCGATCATCCAATTAGCAACAAATGAACATACGCAAACATTTCCCCGGCACGCGCGAAGCCCAATGCAGGATTACAAGCGTTGGGTCGCCGCACGCGCTTGGCTCCGTGACTTATTTATTTATTTATTGGAGAACACAACAGATTACATCAAGTCTTAATCAAGCAGTACATAGTTATCAGTTCAGCACAAAAAATAATCCGTGGCTTGTGCACGCTCCGGCGCAATGTTGCGTAATAGTAGATCTCTCTACAACCTATACTCGTATACGTCCCACCGCTGGGCACAGGCCTCACCTCATCTCAAGTATGAAGAGGTAGGAGCCAAATTCCACTACATGGGCTCAGTGGGGATTGGTGAAGGGGCTGTTTTGTAAGGTTTAACTAACCTTACGGTCCGGTGTTATTAAGCCACCCGAGGGCCTCCGACCAGGATCGATATTAACCGGGACCAACAGCGAAATGTGCCTTCCGAAGCACGAAGATGCTTGTAAATAGACGTCACTTAAATGGTCGGAAGGGTCATCGGAAACACGACCACGCATTAGGTTGCTTAACTTTAGGTATTACTACCGAAGTACTGCAACCACTGCGCCACAAGCACCGTCATAGTAGATGAAATAGGTGGGAAATGAAAAGTTATAAAATCATCCTTTGCCTAAAGCCGATGATTGAATGATGATTTTTGGAAAAAATAATCTGATTTAATGTCTTAATATCTGTAGAATTTTCGAACGCTTTTTTTTTCACCCTATAAATTTGAGATAAGTGGTCTATAGATTAGCGAGTGAAATCTCTATATATATAAATTCTCGTGTCACAATGTTCGTTCTCGTACTCATTAAATTTTGTGAGCATATTGAGTAGGTCTGAGAATCGGCCAACATCTATTTTTCCCCCTTGTTAATAAGAAAAATAATTGATATATCAAAACAACGTTGCCGGGTCAGCTACTTAGTTGTAAATAAGAATAGTTATTGTGTACCGGTTTTATACCATGTACGTTTTTGTTTTTGAGTTCCCAATGTTTTGGCTCTTTTATGATCACGGCACCTCGTTAGTGACCACATAAGTTTATAAAAATATATTCCTATAAACAACATAACGGACGTAAATCACAACAGTGTTCACTTCAAGTTCGTGCGTAGGATGAAAGGGAAATGCGAAGGTTGTATATTTCAGTACATGGTACAGTTAATAAATAAACAACAACATCACATACATTGATCTGACTCCGTGGTAAGTAGCTTAAGCACTTGTGTTACAGATATCAGAATCAACAGTGGTATTATAAAATAAACTTAAATAAATACATCTAACACCCAGACCAGTACAAACAGACATGTTCATGCACACAAATGTTTGTACAGTGCGGGGATCGAACCCGCGACCTCTTGGTTAATAGTCAACTTCTTGACCATTACACCAAAGTGGTCGTCAAACAGTTAACTCATAATATTTTTTTTTGTACCAAACCCGACATGAGCTTGGAAAACAGCTGGTGACCTTCAACAGCTCGACTGATTTTGACGAGCGATATCTAAAAGCACCGTGATTAAATTATCTTTCGAATAATAAAATACACACTGAAATAGGTTCATCTATTCAGGCGCTACGACGCCATAGATACACTCAAAAACACAAACAGAATAGGGGTCAAACATACAGGGCGTTACAAAAAAAACGGGTAATGACTAAAGGATGTTGTTGCGCCCGTTTAACTCAACAACATTCCCAAAGAAACATAAGGCAAATTCTTCAAAAAAAATTTGGACCTCCCATTTAAAACTGTCTATTAGCTGACCGATTTACTATGCGAAGAGAGCAAAATTTTTTTTGGAGAATTCACCTTAGGTTTCTTTGGGAAAGTTGTCGAGTTATACGGATACAACAACACCCTTTAGCCATTACCCGTTTTTTTGTAACACCCTGTACAACACCCCTCTTTTTTTACGGGGGGTTAAAAAGCAAAGTAGCTGAACATCACTCCGCTGATATAAGAGGCCGAGTATCGCATTACTTCCGTCGCAAAACGTGCCAAAAGTTAATCGGTCGTTGGCCACGTGTTGAATCGTGTGTCGCAAAACAAACCCGCTGTCACATGTCTAGTGACGCCTAATGCGTTGATGCTTGCTCACTTGTCACAACGAGAAGGAAGGCCCACAATCCCCACAGTCTTTTTTATTTATTTTTATTTATTTAATAAGAAAACCAACTGCGTTACATATTTTACATCATAGCTAATACTTACATCTATTAGTAAGGATAATTACACGTTTCCCTTTTATATAAAATTTGTATAGGACATGAAACAAAAAAAAGTAAAAGAAATTGATCTGACTCCGTGTTAAGTAGCGTAAGCACTTGTGTTACTGAGATCAGAATCAACAGTAGTATTACAAATAAACCTAAATAAATACATATAACACCCAGACAAGCACAAACAGATATGTTCATGCACACAAATGTTTGTACAGTGCCAACAATATGGCAATATATTCATTGCAAACTATCGCCGACCTTTCTAACCCCGCCTATTAACGACATCACCCCATTCACGAGTGCATATTGCACTCTGCGCGGGGCGGAGGCACGTGGGCTATCGGATTACACTGTAGGGCTTCGCCCTTGGAGCCCCCGCGTCACACATACCGCTGTGACTCATCTGTTGGAATGATCTAGATTTTCTTGAGAGTAAAGGGTTGAGGCGATTTTACGTAAACGGTAAAGAAGATTGTTCCGGATTTTTCATTAAGGTTATTGAGTGCGGGAGGTAGTAGCTTTTGGTTTTATATAGATGTTAACTTTATGACTGAATGAGACGAGACGCGGAATGCAGAACATGCATGATGACACTTATCTTATACAGGGTTGCTGGTACTCGATGTATTCCTTAAAAAGAGACAAAAAAGAGGAGCAAAACAAGGTATCATCGACTAGGGTAGGGGGGTAGGGACTAAATATCGTGCTTTTGAGATTGCGAATTTTTTTGTGAAAGGGACTTAAAGTGCAATATTTTGTAATTTTTCGACCCATACCCTTCATTGATGGGACCTTTTTGTGTAAAAAAATCACCTTTACTATAACTCTTTTAAAAGCAATACGTGGAGTTATAAGTAACCCTGTATATAAAAATCAATTACTGTTCATTAGTCTCGCTAAAACTCGAGAACGGCTGAACCTCGAGTTTTGATTGGTCAATCGTAGCGATTACACTAACACTTATAGCATAAACCTCGTAATGCAAACTAGCTAACTTTTGAAAAGTAAGTTACGAATCTAAACGAGGATTTAATTTTTTTTTAAATTTCTATACTTTGCCGTTACGCTCCAAGCGCACACACGCTCATCACGTGCGTCTTCGACAGCGCAGTTAGTTATACTCGCGCTCCACCCACTTACGCCTTCTATAATTACACCTTTCTTTTTTCTGTGATAAAGAATATATCAACTAATGGTGGTTACATCATGCCTATTGCAAACCCTTCAACAATGCATACGCATATTTTTGGGATATACTTTCCCACACATTTGTCAACAACAACTTTTCGAACAACTTTTTATAGCATAATATTGTCACCAAAAGATATGAAGATTTTTTAAAGCTAGACGTTTTGTGCAATAATACTTATACGATTTTTTAATGTTATTTGTTAGTTTTAAGCCATTGTGGCAATATAAAGGTGTTTAAATTAAAGGTGTTCACATTCGACTTAATTAATTCAAATATAGGTCATTCGTATAGGCAGAACCGAAGGGTGAGCGAAGACTAAACTTATATTGTATTGTTATTTCTATTGTACTAGAGAAAAAAACATTGAACTCACAACATCGCCCCAAACAGGCTGGAAGTCTCGCTGGTAGAGATCGCTCGAAGGCGCAATCTTGGCCGGCTTTGTGCTGCGGTCGAACGTGGGCATGGGCTGCTCCTCGTCGTCTGACGCCATCTAGTGACCAATCTTGGTATTAAAACTAAATATATGCGGTTGTTAAAGCAAATTTTTAATTCTTGCGATACATAGTTATCAAATTGACATGTTTGATTAAGATTGTAATTATGAAATTAGGATCTAATTTGATTGTTTCACTGTTATCAAATAATTTAACAAATCTAGGAGTTTATTCTTGCTATTTAAGTCTCAATGTACAGACCACTGCTTTGGGTCAACAGACTTAACACATTTCCAAGCGTGTGAAAAAGTACTGTAACAGTTTTAATGCACTTTTTTTTTGACAATGTGGGTCTGTGGCCCTTACAGGGCATGGCGAACGGGCACTCTATAGCAACGTTCCGGTGAGTATGCGTCAAGCGAACCTCCGTAACACCACTTAAAGTGTACTGAGGAAAACTGCGAAGGTTTTAGTGGGTGAAACCTGGCCGAGGGAGTCCCACGTAGCCCGTTGCTAAACTCACCGGCAACGGGTATGCATAAAGCATTTCGTCCGCAAAAAATTAAGAAGAAAAAAGTCAAATTATAAATACCCCCGAGCCGGGAAAACAGCTGGTAAGTTTCAATGGCTGGAAGGATTTTGACCAGCCATAGGTAAGAACCACCATGATTCATATGTCAGCAATAGCTGAGCCGCATCCAATTGCTTCCATGTTTTTATTTTTATTGTAATTATTATTAAGTGCTGCATCATTTGTTTGTTGGAAGTAATAAACTCAATTTTTATTTTTTATTTATACAGGGTGTCCCAGTACTCAACGTCAAGCCGAAAAGGGTTGATTTAAATGCTCAAATGCAATAACTTTTTGTATGGGTCCAACATCGAAATCGCAACAAAAAAAAAACACTTCTCCATACAAACTTGGTCAGCGGACCGGGACTTTAGTATGGAGAAGTGTTTTTTTTGTTGCGATTTCGATGTTGGACCCATACAAAAAGTTTTTGCATTTGAGCATTTAAATCAACCCTTTTCGGCTTGACGTTGAGTACTGGGACACCCTGTATATGTTTTGAATAAATAAGGACCGCTTTGGATTCGTTTAATCCGTTCGGGAGCTACACAGACATACACCCCTCTTTTTCGTGGGGGGGTTGAAAAAGTTGTCTTAAATAAAATAAAAATAATAAAAAATTCTTTATTCATCAGACAACTGCGATCCATGAAAATTAGTAGCACAAAAATACTTATACCTGTGTTAGTATTTAATACCTAATTTAGTGCGAGTTAATTTACACAAGTGCTCGACAAGCGGACAGTCCCCGCTGTCGGCGATGGCTTGCAGAACTTTGTTGCGGCTGCCACGAACTCGCCGTAAAAGTGAGCCTGCTTTTTTGCGTAGTATGGTTGGGAAACTGTCAACCTCTGAGTGTAAGGCTTGTAGGTATATAATTATAATAATTATTATTTATTTATTTATTCAGTCTTCAGGACCACATACAATTAATAAAAATAAAATTAGAATTAGATAAAATTTACGAAAAAAAAATTAATTAATATGACAAGACAAGATATACATAAATCTATGGTTATAAATGGTATTTAAAATAATATTTTAGTATTAGCCAGTACATGCACCACGCTAAGGTGATACACGTACTGGCAGTAAAAGGGCTCAGCAAATACTCTCAGGAGAGTGTTTGGGCTGGCCCGCACCCTGCGCCCCAGGGATGTGCACCTCCTGCGCACGGTTGTGTAGAAGCAATCAACGCGCGCTTCAGCAAACTTTCTGAATCGCTACAGAAGCGAGGCAGCCCCAACAGCACCCTGAACGTATTATTGTATTGTACGCGTAGGGCGCTGTACTGCTTCTGCGTATACTTCACCCAGAGATTGCTCGTGTAGAAGGACGTGCAAAATGCCCTAAAATGTAACTGTTCTCTCACCTTGTGTATGTTGGGCGACGAGTGCGAGCGGCTGAGCGGCGCCGCCCCGGGGCTGTCGCCCGGCGACATCATGTACGTGTCGCCGTCTTCGTCCTGCACAACATTATAGGGTCAGTTCACTCATTGTAGCCGATATTTGGTTTACAAATAAACATTTCTTGCTGATTTGATTTGACCTCTTTTTATTTAATTTCCTTTGAATAAACGCAAGTCAGATTCACAAACAATTAGCATTATTTAATGATACAACGAATAAGCTCATTTAAGTAGATTTTCGACATTGTGCGCCTTCAACATTCTGCGCCTTTGACATTTTACGCCTTTGACTATATGCGCTTTTGACAATTTGCGATTGTTTGTCATTTTGCGCTTATGACATTATGCGCCTAAACGAACTTGACCTTGGATTGCCATCATGAAGCCCTCCGTTCCCGGAAACAGATCACCGCGGATCAGCCACGCGTTCGACGCATCTTTGTCGACGTTGGGTTGGCATAAGTCGGAGCGGTGTCTGCCGTGAAGAGATTTTCGAGCCCATTCTTCTATTTTAGTTCTGCGGTCTATGTGTTTGTTTTTATAGACACAACAACATCACATACATTGACTAAAGTCTGATTCCATCAACTATCACATACATTGATCTGACTCCGTGGTAAGTAGCTAAAGCACTTGTGTTACAGATATCAGAATCAACAGTGGTATTATAAAATAAACTTAAATAAATACATATAACACCCAGAACAGTTCAGACAGACATGTTCATGCACACAAATGTTTGTACAGTGCGGGAATCAAACCCGCGACCTCTTGGTTAATAGTCAACTTTTTAACCATTACACCAAAGTGATCGTCAAATTGATTGGCTTGAACGTTTCTGTCGTGCCGGTTAAGAGGTGTTAGACGTTGGTCATTTTCTAAGATTGCTTTATGCATTGTAGAAACGGTGGTTTTGTGACGGAAGTAGGTGCGAAGAGTAGTAATCTGTTTATTGTGAAGATTTGATATATCGATCAATCTCCTCTTTCCTTCGCTACGCGGTAAAGTTAATCTTTGAATGCATGCACGTGAATGATGTTTGCTATTTTTTTTTAATATTATTATAATTACTTGCAAAATTTATTTCTTTGTCAAGCAGTGAGCATGAAATCGGACGACTTTTGGGCGCTTACTGGATATAGGTGAGTTGGTAATTTAAAACACACAACGCTACCACTGGTTTAGATGATAATGGCTTTTTAGCAAAGCTTAGTTGCGGTCAAACTTTAGGTCTTGGCTAAAATAAAGGTGCAAGAGTTCCAGCAGTTCATTGAGGTCAAGCTGCAGGTACATGTATACCCATAGGTGGATATAGTAGTATTGGTTTGTTTAAATTGCTGAAAACAATCGAGCTGGTTCTAGCACATATTTCCAGCAGTGCTGGAAATATGTGGATTTGACGCCACGCTGGATTCCAAATAAATATCTAACTGGTGCAAAACCGCGTGAAGCCAAAAATTCAGCTGAAGTGAAAAAAATAGTGCTGGATAATAATCCGGCAAGCAAGCAAGCAACAAGCGCAAAGACAATAGACAAATTTAGTCTTTGGCTTATATTTCCACCTCGACCACCATTGATCTATTGAACTGCTGGATTGCAATCTCAAAGCATATATACCTTATCCAGATCAGGCTTCCGCTTCTCCCTAGCCTCGGCCAGCTTCCGCTTCCGCTCCAGCTCCAGCTGCTCGCGGCGGCGGTCCAGCTGCTCGCGCTGCGACTCCACGACGGCGATGCGCGCGCGCTTGGCGGCCAGCTCGCGCGCTGAGGCCGCTTGCGAGGACAGCAGGCGCGACGCTGGGAACAAATAGGCTAGGTGACACCACCAATCGTTGACAGACTTTTTATTATCTGTCAAAACGGTTTACCTCCTTAGATTTTGTATGGGAATATATGAACGTGACGTCACGATCATATATCAGAAATCGGAGTCAATCGACCGAATACTTATTGAGTTTTATATGTTTAAAAATGGGTTTCTACAGCTTTTTGGAAATATATTGGTGTATTAACTTTATAGGGGCTATGTTTTTTAAACGCCATGGTCTTGAAAATATTTAAGATAAGTGTCATCATGCCAATTATGTTGACAGTAAATCATCATCAGCCTATATACGTCCCACTGCTGGGCACAGGCCTAACCTCAACTATGAGGTGGTGCGGTTTCAGTTTTTCAATTTAACTGGCTACTTGATATCAAATCCTTTTCGGGATCAAAGAAACATTAACGCTGAATGGTATAACTACCAAAGCAAAGAAAAGCCTTATTACACTGTACATAAATATTTTAACTGCGATAGGTGATGATAACCTTGAGTGTTACATTAGTGATCCAATTCTGAAATCATTATCTATTTAATGATGACTTGTGATTTTGTAATTGTTATGATAGACATTTTACTATTAAAATTTATCATCCCAATATAACTTTTAGATTCGCATGCCATTAATAATGGTTGATTAAGCGGATGTATAATTAATTGCTGATCAATAACTATGACCATCTTAAGTGTACCTTAACCAAACGGAAAAAAAGATTTCATTTTATCACACTATTACACTTGATTTCATTTACACTTGACTGGTGGTAAGAATTGGTTGACCTTCTTCTATGGTTTGAAGTAAGTTTTGATTGAAATAATCCGTACAAAGGTGTACTATCTATTCAATGCAACTGAGTTCCTCACGAAACACCTAAAAAACACGTTTCTTCCAATGCCTGGTCTCACCTACATCTGTCGCCCGCGGAACTATTAAAATATAGAACTCACCCTGTTCTTCCACATCTTCTCCGGGCTCATCAACCTGGCTGGCGATGGTTTCCGCTAGTTTGGCTGCTTCTTCACGTTCCCGACGCTGATACTCCTCCAGTTGCTCGCGAAGACTTTGGTTTTCTTGGGCCTGAATTAAAAAAAATAAGTTTTGCAATGATTAACAACATGTTACTTTGTCAGCGAATTTTAAATTTATGACGAGCTCGTAGACGTTTTAAATTGGTAAATACAAAACCTATCGTATGGTACAGGTACTTTCTGCATAGCGCTACTGACATGCTTATTAAGCCTGTGGTATACCATGTCATGAGACAAACTTACATCTGTCTCTTTCTGTTTTCATGTTCAAGGAACGCACTCCTGTCGCGCGTAATAAACTCTTAATTAATTAGTTTAAGCAGTTTCATTAAATATATTTTAAATTCAAAGTATAAAATTGTTTAAAGTAAATGATAATGAAACTGATAGATGGCGCTACGTGTCATCCGATAAGCGTTCGATTGCTTTTATCTACATCCCCTTCTCCCTGGCTGCTTTGACCGTACAGTGTAATTTTTGTACCTTAATTTCAATAAGTTAACCTTGTAAATTAGCGTATTTTCCTGTCCAGACCTCCTATAACATAATATCTGCTCATATAATGATTAAACTGACTACTGGTTATCGGGTCTAAACGCGATCTATTTGTTAAGTAGTTAGTGTTAAAATGCAACGCGAAAGTTTAAAATCATATATGATTAAACTGAACTGACAAATCGGCATGTATTTCGAAGCCTTTGTACAGTCAGTGGTTCATATGAAGTGGTTGTACGTGAATACTCTAATAAAAATTTGCGATAAATATCCATTTATCGTTTTTGTAAAAATCGAACCTTGAATAGTTTATTCGTAAAAGAAAAATCAATGAAATAATTAAATAAATAAATATTTCACAACAATCACACCAATTCTCTAGTCCCAAATTAAGCTACGAGACTTGTGTTATGGGTACTAGACAACGGATAAACATACTTAAATACTTTTTTTTGTAAATAAATACATATTATACATAGAAAACACACAGACCAGTACAAACACACATGTTCATGCACACTTATGCTTGTACTGTGCGGGGATCGAACCCGCGACCAATTGATTCGATCAAGTCTTACACTAAGACCTCAGAGGCATCATAATAATGTTTGAAATATCCCAAATGTTCGTCTCAATCTTAGATTCAACCTGAAGTCTTTTTAATAAATTAACCGGCGATTACGCATCTCTATGAACCTATCCCAGATTACCAAGTTAGATGTAGCCATTAATTTTTAATATTAGTTCGACTCTACAGATTTAGAATAAGAAAGCTAAAGGGAAGCTCTTCCCACCGACCGGGTATTATGGTCAAGGACCAAATCTTGATTTGTCTATCTATCTTATTCTAGATCTAAATCTCATATACCGCGGTTCATGTGCGGTACTAGGCTAACAGCGCCATCTAGCCTATGGAACCGTATCAGCGCTCGATGTCGTGCTTGCCGCTGTTAGGCATACGCTTGTGACGGCGAATGTTAGAGGTCGCCACATTTAAACAAAATAACTTGGAATAATGAACTTTGTACTTACCAAATCATACTGCTTGTTTTCATACTGCATCAGCTGGGATATAATCTCTTGTTCTCGTAGTTGGTACATGGCGCGTTGCTCGTCCCGTTGCTCTGTCTCTCGCTGACCATGAACTGTCTCCCAATCCTGGATAATAATAATAATAGTAACTGTTTTTTAAAACCGGCAATATACATTGTACTTGGACAGGCCATTGGTGACATTATTTATGTAATCAGCATTACAGAATGCCTGTATCAGGAGGTATGCTATGTGTGTGTGTGTGTAGAGTGTGTGTGTGGTGTGGGTGCGTGTGTGTGTGTGTGGAGTAGCTGTGTGTATATGTGTGTGTGTGAGTGCTGTCATTTAATTGTCTGTCAATAGATTATCCTATTACTATATTATTTGCGATAGTAAGAACTATTGTATGACTTAAGTTATTTTATTTTTTAGCACAACCAATGCAAATTTCTTTACATGGCTCAATTGGGAGAGTAATCGACCGGTTTGCAAGAGTTGCGGGTTCGTTTTTTACCTGTGGCCTGGCCATTTTTCTTAAAGTGTGTTTTAAATTCACATTTCATACCTGTTCAGCCTGCACACGCTGCATTTCCAGAGTAAGCGACGTGTCGGCGAGGCGCTGCTGCTGCTCCAGTATCTGCTGCATGCTGCGCGCGCGCTCCTCGTACACCTGTATGGCGGCCGCCTGCAGGGGAAACGGAATCATCATCATCATCATCATTATAAGCCAAAGGCCGTCCACTGTTGAACATAGGCCTTTCCCACAGTTTTCCACATCGACCGATCACAAGTGGTCCGCATCCAGTGTGATCCTGCGATCTTTACAAGGTCGTCTGTCCATCTTGTCGGTGGACGTCCTGCGCTGCGCTTTTGGTCGAACGGAATACTAATTATTTTGTTTTATTTTTTTATTTGTTTATTTATTTCTTCACATTCCACTATTATTACAGGTAGTCTTAACCTAATTTAATAGTGTGAAACTAATCTATACCTAATCTATTTGTTATAACGTATAATATAAAATGCCGTTCTTGCGAACTCACTCAGAGAACACGAAAATATGTCGTGTTGTTCGGCTACAGCGTTCATAGTGCGCAAGGCTCGAGTGAGCCAAGTTAAGCTCAAGTTATTTTATTGATATTTCATTCAGGCCAGAATGAATGAATCAATTAAAATATACAATAATTAGAAATAAATAAAATTCAAAATAAAACAATACATTCATACAGTACATAAAATATATATATATATATATATAGTCCTCCTCGTCGTGTCCGACGACGGCGACCCTTGCAATCGTGTAAGATTTACCCGTGGAGGTTCCTCTCATGGGCTCGCAGATGACTCGCGAAACCGAATTTGGTTTTGAATATACGATCACACTGCATACAGTAAAGCTGTCCCTCGTTATTGTAAGCATATGTGTAGGAGGGCTTGGGTCGGGTTTTCCGAATATGGCGCTTTAGGTCCAGATGTTTAAGCCGAGCGTCTTCAAAAGAAGCTACACCTTGTTTGACTTTTTTGCGCCATTCTGGTCTCATTTCTGCCATTTCCTCCCAACGCTCATATGGCACATCGCAGGCTTTAAGGTGGCGCTTCAATACATCCTTGTAGCGCAGGTACTGTCCCCCGTGACTCCGCTTTCCTGTTGACAGTTCCGAGTAAAAAACGGATTTAGGGAGTCTGCAGTACCCATACGACTAACATGTCCACACCACCTTAATTGAATTTTGATAAGCAAGGCTTCCATTCCAGTCATGCCTGAGCGACGCAGCACTTCGGCGTTAGTCACACGATCCTGCCACCTAATACGTAAAATGCAGCGTAGACACCGCATGTGAAAAGTATCAAGTTTCTTGATGTCTCCCTTGTATATACACCAGGTCTCAGCGGCGTAAGTATCGGGAGAACCATTGCCTTGTATACTAAAAGCTTGGTTTTAAGCTTTAGGTCGTGTGACTTCCAAACCCTTTGGTTCAGTTTACCGAAAGTGGCAGCAGCTTTTGCTATACATGATGGGATCTCTGAGGAAAGGCTGTTATCGTTTCGGATTTGGCTTCCTAAGTATTTAAAGTTTTCTACCTCTTCCAGCACTGCATCGCCCAAAGTGATTTGAGTTTCAGCAGCGCGGTAGCCTCTAGGGGGTTGCTTGAGGACTTGAGTTTTGGCTACACTTATTACTAGGCCAAACCTACAGCATGATTCCTGCAGAGAGTTCATACAGCTTTGTAGATCTTCAAGATTGTCCGCCATTATGCAAACATCGTCGGCGTACAGAATTTCATGTACGGAGGATTTTTGTACGTTCTTTTTTGCCCTAAAACGTGACAGATCGAAAACACCTTTATCGAAACGAACGTTAAGATCTATGCCCGTACTACATCTACGCAGTGCGTCGGTCATTACCGCAGAAAAGTACAAAGCAAACAGAGCTGGGGCCATGACACAGCCTTGCTTCACACCACTAGTCACTGAAAAGTAGCCTGAAAATTCGTTATTATGCTGAACCTTGGCTGACATATTGTCATGGAACTGCCTTATTAGGTTGACGAATTTGGACGGACAGCCAGCTTTACCCAGGATCACCCAAAGGGCAGAACGAGGAACACGATCGAACGCTTTTTCAAGGTCGACGCAGCACATGTATAGAGGCCGATTCTGCTCGAGACTCTTTTCCTGCACTTGCTTAACTACAAATATAGCGTCAACGGTCCCTCTATTTGGCCTGAGACCACACTGGCATTACGGCAAAATTTCCTCAGCTAGGGTGCTCAAACGAGTGTTAATAATATGCGCCAGTATTTTGCCAGCCACAGAAAGAAGAGAGATCCCCCTGTACGAGCTGCAGTCAGCTACGTCCCCTTTACCCTTATATAGTTTGCATATGTAGGCATCTTTCCACTCTTGAGGCACAAATTCTGTTTCCCAGATCTTTAATATCAGGTCAAACAGCCTGCTACGTATGTTTGGTCCGCTGTACTTGTATATCTCCGCTGGTAAGCCGTCAGTGCCTGGTGTTTTGGCATTTTTAAGTTTTTTGACAGCCTTAATGAACTCCTCATGAGTGGGCGGATCTGCAAGCTTGTGATCCACAGGCCGTTCCTCGAGAGCTTGGATGTAAGGTAGGTCAGTATGTGTGTTTACGGGATTGAGAACGTCACTAAAATGTTCTGCCCAACGAGCAAGCACTTTACTCTGTTCTGTAAGGCGATCGACTCCATCGCAAGAATATATAGGAGCAATTTTCCTTGTCCGCGGTCCAAATACTGCCTGAATGCTCTCAAAAAATCTTCCGGTTTGGCTTGAATCAGCAAGAAGCTGCAACTCCGCTGCCTTGTTTGCCCACCAACGGTCTTTCAGCTCTCGCACTTTGGTTTTGAAGTGTAGATGCAATGATCTATGGTCTGCCTGAGGATGCCGCAAAGCGCGCCTGTGTTTAGCTGCAAGTTTTTGAATCTCTGCGTCAGAACAGTCGAACCAGTCCTGGTTTTTCTTCGGCGGTTTTCCTATCACTTGCTCTGCGCATTGAAAGAGTTTTTCTGAGTACATTTTCCATGCCTCGTCAATTGCGACATCAGTTAAGTTGATGGGCTCGGCACCAAACTCATTATCGAGGGTGGTACGTAGGTCCTTTGAGTGAATGAGCTTGGAGTATGCGAGTTTAGCCCTGCTGTGTTCAGCTCGTCGTGGTGCTATAAGTTTGATACAGAACTTTGATCTAATTAGCCTGTGATCAGTCCATCCTTGTGCACCTCTCATAGCTCTTGTAATTAAAACGTCACCGAGATCTTTTTTGCGAACTATAACGTAATCAATAAGGTGCCAGTGTTTAGATCTGGGGTGCATCCACGAGGTTTTATATTTATTTGGCAAACGGAAGAACGTGTTTGTAAGGCATAGGTTGAATTCTGAGCATAATGTTAAAAGTTCCATTCCATTAGTGTTGCATTTACCGACACCATGGCGGCCAATCACACCATCCCATGCGTTACATTCCGCGCACACACGAGCATTAAAATCACCGAGCAGTACAATTTTATCACTTGAAGAAACTCTCTCAAGGACATGACGCAGCTCTTGATAGAAAGAGGCCTTTTCCTCGTCCGAAGATGTCAAGGTAGGTGCGTATACGCTTATTAAAAGAACATGTTTTCCAGCTGACAATGAAAGCCGCAATGCTATGATGCGGTCACTGACGCCTTGGGGAAGCTCTTGTAATTTACTTGCGATTTTATTTTTGATAGCGAAACCCACTCCACTCGCCGCTTTTTCACACGCAGGCTTCCCGCTCCAGTAGTAAGTATAGCCTCCAAGTTGTTCACACAGCTCCCCGCTTTCATGAAGATTCTCGTGAACTGTCACGTTATGATGTAGATATCGCAGCAATAAGTGAAGCTGCGATATCTACATCATAACGTGACAGTTCACGAGCAATAAGAGCAGTTTTACGCTCTGGACATATATTTCTTTCATCGTCTCTCAAAGTCCGGACGTTCCAGGTTGCTAAGATAAGGTTTTTATTTTTATGTATGTGCTTTTGACCGCGCAAAATCGATGACTAAGTGACTGCGGTTTGCCCCTTAGTTTAGGTTGAGACGGACTATGTTTAGGCCACCTTTTCTAGGCCCTTCCCCGGATTGGGGAACGCAGAGCGATCCTAAATAGGGCTGCGTTGTCATCAGGCGTGCTGCCGAACCAGTCCTTCCGCCTCTGTCAAGTTCCGGAGCGACCACTCTCGCCTGACCGCCTACGTGCAGATAGGCAGCTAAGGCCGGGACACATCGTAATCCGAAACCCTACCACAACCTCTCCATCGCCGCAGGGCTTTTCAAGCTCGTAAAACCATGATGATAGCAAGGGTCATCTACGCGTGAGATTACTTTAGTGGACAAGTAGTTGCGCTGGTACAGGTCCACTCCCTCGTCTCTCGCCTCCTAGTGCCAGTGGAACGGTTAGCCGATACGACTGACGGGAGATGAGAGATGCAGCAATTAGCCACACATCGTTGTAAGATTCCAAACGTGTGCCCTTAATGGCGTATTGCAAAACCTTGCTACACCGCCACAGTTGCCGGTAACGGTTGCCTATCGACAGAGCCCGCCTCCCATACCGGTGTAGAATTTAGTGTTCTACCGGGGAATCATCCGGTTAAAACTGCAACAAAGTCGCAGCCCCCTCCGCTAGGTTTAGCCCACGGGTCAACGTGGTTTACCAGGGTGTGGCCGCTGTGGACACTTCACAGCTACTCGGAGCCACTAGCAGAGAGTTGTACAGGTTTATAAAAAAATACGAACAGGACTAACTACAGACGATAACAAATTATGTTTAACGTCACTTTTGCGAAATCAGCCCTTGAACAATGAAAGAGGTCTCTGCTAGCGGCAGCCATGTTTAATATAGCACGCGTGAGGGGAGCGATTGTAATTGTACGAGCTACGCACATAATTTCATAATTCGCGGCTCATCAGCGCGCCGTCAGCATTTTTCAGGTCATTCATAAAAAAACCATTCATAATTTCGCACATCTAGTTCTATAAAGTCATAAATGTCAAAAAATCTTAAATTGAGCTAACCTTGCCACAACTTTTCTTTTATACGAATCTATTGAGTGCTTAAAGATCGTATTTTTATGCCTTTTTATGACAATTACGACTTTAAAGAACTCGATGTGCGAATATTGTTTCAATATTTCACCAGTACTCGACGAACTAACAAACCTTTCGCGCGTGCTCATTCATACCATTAATCATATTAGCGTAATAGTTTACAAGAATAGAACAATTTCTTATCTCGTACTAGTGACTTTCATTCGCTACCACTACGTTAAGCGATTAATTTTCATATTATAGACTAGCGGACTCCGCGGAAGTTGTCCTTTCCTTTTTTTCCTTTGTTAGAGCCATCCCCGTACATTAAATAGTATGATAAAAAAATTGGTCAAATTGGTCCAGGCGTTCCTAAGTTATGAGCTTACCAACACATTTTGTGATTCATTTTTATATTATTTTGTTTTATATTTCAAACCCATCAAACTGAACTATTGAAGCGTTACTTCATTGGTATGAATAGGAAGTATGACACTAATAAATTTTGACACGGTTTTTAATAATCTGTGAGCTCTCACCGTGGCTCAATCTATGTCCGGTGGATCAGACTGCTTTTAGCGTAATTCGGCCCCAAAAATATGAATTCATTATATTGGCAAATGAAATAGCGTCGGATCGCTAGTGAGTAGTCGTCGTTACCTTGCTACTCCGGTCGACACGCGGCTCGCCGGGCGCGGCGCGGGGCGCGGGCGACGTGGCGGGGCTCACGTCCGACCAGCTCGGGTAATCTATATCACCTGGAACGGAACATCTCTATATATTATTTGTGTACCCACCAGCCCGTGTCGCAGTGCTAGGGCCTAAAAATCCTGAAGATATTATTATATCTTGGGATGCTATGCTGTTGGGACTGCCGCGCTACTACAGTGCTTCCGGGATGTTTGCGGAGTACCATACGGATGGTTTTAATGCTATCATTCGCAAAAAAACTGTATCGATTATAGGCAGAGTGCGTGGCAGTGACAACAGTATCTTAACTACAATAGCGGATAGGTGCACATCCCCGATATGGAAATGCCTTGTTCAGCGGCTAATCACAGGCCCGTATCCGCAGCCTTAACGATTTGTGGCTGAGCATTTCAGTTTCTTTTCTTGTATGTACCTTTTATTATTATAACTTCTTTGCTTCTTTCCCCACATTGTTACTAACTTAGTTGTTTAAGTTTTGTTACTAACCCATATGGATTCCTGTTGTCCGAAATAAACTATTTTATTTTTTATTTTTATTAATTTTATAAAAATATGACTGAAAGATCTCCGCGAGTAGATTGGGACCAATACTCTTTTTTAAAATCTATATTTATTTTGTCTATAATGCCGGCGGCCGGGCGATTGCTCTCCCTATTGATTAAAACATATTAGTCTGATTTAAGCTAAAATATTTAAATAAATATAAATAAATATTTCACAACAAGCACACCGATTCTCTAGTCCCAAATTAAGCTACGAGACTTGTGTTAAGGGTACTAGACAAACGGATAAAGATACTTAAATACTTTTTTTTGTAAATAAATACATATTATGCATACAAAACATGTTCATGCACACATAATGCTTGAACTGTGCAGGGATCGAACCCGCGACCCTTGGTTTTAGAAGTCCAACATGTAGACAACTGCACCAAAGGGTCGTCGAATAATTTTTGTGAAAAATGTTTTTATAAGGTGGATGAATTGTTAAATTTGACATAACTATTTAATAAATTTCAATTGAAATTCTTATTAAAATTCTATTAATATAATTGTAATGTAATCGTTATATAATTAGTAAACTTGTGATTTAAATCGGAATATTAGGACTAGGAAATTGAGATGATAATATTATAATTCGTAATAAACAATTTGATAAGATTGTAAAATATTTCCATTCTATTCCTCATAGCCTCAAAAATTGAACCGTATCATCTACAAAAATTTACCCTTTTCTGAAAGCAAATATATATTCATTTCATTTCATAAGAACACTCCTTTCCCACCAGCCTCTGTCGCGGTGCTGGGCCTAAAAATATGATTGAGGTACCGTTTTAAAGATCTCGGCGAATAGATTGGGGCCAAAACTCTTAAACGCGATCGAAGTTGCGGGCGGCCGCTGTTTTCTTTTTATTATGACGCCTTGACATTGGATAATATTGGTTTTCTATTGGTATTATTCTCATGGCCAGTCTAAATATCCTATCTATCCTTGACTGAAAGTTAAATAACTGTCAGTTTCATTCTAAAACCTATCTGAGATTTCATATTTTTTTTATAGAAGTACCAGTTATCTACCGTACTTACTTATCCGGCCCTTATTTTCATAACCATATATATGTATATTATAAACCAAACGGTATCCCGAAAATTTTGGGATCCCCGAATTAACATTTCTAATCTCGAGCGATATAGAATTTACGATCTCGAGACGGGATTAAATTCCTTACTAACGACAGTTTTGTCGTGTCAGTACTAGACTGCTAGTCGTATTTTATAATATTTTAACGTTTAGTAGGTACTTGATAGGTCAGATCTAGAGTAGGTCCAGCCCCACTCTAACCCATCGTGGCTTCGGTCATTACAGTTTATTAGATACTGGTAGGTGATATTAGAACACAACAGCGAAATCTTAGCAACACGGTCCATTGTTACACTTTAAGATCCCTGATGACATACCTTGATCTTGATGCAGGTGCTCAGAGGCAGATGAATAAGGTGCTAATTTTTTAGCCAGGAAGCAAAATTATAAAATAACGTGTCCTACTTTTCCTAATTAACCCTCGTGACTGCCTCGTTGGTGTAATTGCAAAGTTTCTGCCTTACATCCGAGAGGTCTTGGTCTTGGTTCGAATACAAGGTCGAGCCAAAATTGTTTTTGAGTTTTTCTGTCATGAATTTCTCAAAAACAGCTCAGAGTCGGGAAGTTGGCGGTGTTACACCTCCATGCTTAACGTGCGCACCCTCGGTGCGTTGGTCCTGCGCCTGATCTGTCTCCGGTCATGTCGTATTGCCGCCTCACTGAACTTTGAGAGTGATGGAACAGTGAGTGCACCTGTGTATTGCGCTCGCACTTTGCACTATAATATCTCCTGCGTAGTTGGCTGATCTCTGTTGAGATTGGCCGTCGAAATCGGCCAGGATGACTATTATTATTATTATTTCGGGTCGCGGGTTCGATCCTCGCACAGTACAAGCATATGTGTGCATGAACATGTGTCTTTGTACTGATCTGGGTGTTTTTTATGTATAATATGTATTTATTTACAAAAAAAAGTATTTAAGTATGTTTATCTGTTGTCTAGTACCCATAACACAAGCCTCGTAGCTTAATTTGGGACTAGAGAATTGTCGTCATCATCATCATCAGCCAATATATGTCCCACTGCTGGGCACAGGCCTCACCTCAACTACGAGTATGAGGTGGAGCGAGCCATACTCCACCACGCGGGCTCAGTGCGGATTAGTGGGGGGGTGTGTGTAAGGTAAGTGACCAACCTTACTGTCAGATGTTATTAAGCCGCCCGAGGACCTCCGACCAGGCTTAACGACTAATATCTATCGATATTAACCGGGACCAACAGTTTAACGTGCCTTCCGAAGCACGGAGATGCTTGTAAATAGACGTCACTTAAGTGGTCAGAATGGTCACCCATCCCGTAACATGACCGCGCCGTAGGTTGCTTAACTTTTGGTATCACTACCAAAGCGCTGCAACCACTGCGACACAAGCACAAGAATTGGTGTGATTGTTGTGAAATATTTTTTAATTTTTATTTAACCCTCACCTAACATGTCGTCCATGAAATCGTGGTGCGTGTGCGCGGGCGCAGGGTTGCTGGTGAGCGCGGGGTACTTCAGCAGCCAATCGTCGTACCCGCCTTTCAGCGCGAGTGGCGGACGCGCGTATTGCACTTTTATGTCCCACTGGAAATGGAATAAACAGATGTTACTATAAAAAGCTCAAGGCTACGCAAGCGAAATGTCCAATTGAAATGAGACACTTTTTACGGATTATTTCGCGATTTTTTTACATTTTATTTTAACCTGACGTTTCGGACCCCTTTTAGCGTCCGTGGTCACAGGTAGACGAGCAGTATTAGTGGTATTTAATTAGTTTTAAAAAAAAATGTGAGTAATGGTACACTCAAACATATTAAGTTACGTTCCTATCCACACAAATTGAGCTAACAGTATCTTGAGGTCGTGTAGTGCACCACGGAGACCACGGAAGCTGAAAAGGGTCCGAAACGTCAGGTTAAACTAAAATCTAAATAAATCGCGAAATAATCCTTAAAAAGTGTCTCATTTCAATTTCTACTGTTCGCGTAAGCCAAAGAAACAAAGACATGTCCAATGTCCATTGTACAACATATGCAAAACAAAGTTTCCAGTTATAAATAAAACCGACTGAGCCTATCTTTCGAAAAAAAGCACTGAAATCGGTACATCCATTCAAGCCACACACACACACAAAAACAAAAAAACTTTTAATACCCCTCATTTTTGTCGGGAGTAAAAACTGTCTGTTTTGTGACATTTTAAACACGATGAATTAATTTCTTATGAGACACTACGTAAAATGTTTTTTCGATTATTGGTTGTTGTTGATGGTATACCTTCAGCAGGATAGTCTTGAGCAGGTGCAGCGTCTTGCCCGGGATGACGGCGGTGGAGCGCCAGTCCAGCATCACGATCAGCTCGCAGGCACGAGATGTGTAGTGGGAGATGATGGTATACCTTCAGCAGGATAGTCTTGAGCAGGTGCAGCGTCTTGCCCGGGATGACGGCGGTGGAGCGCCAGTCCAGCATCACGATCAGCTCGCAGGCACGAGATGTGTAGTGTGAGATGATGGTATACCTTCAGCAGGATAGTCTTGAGCAGGTGCAGCGTCTTGCCCGGGATGACGGCGGTGGAGCGCCAGTCCAGCATCACGATCAGCTCGCAGGCACGAGATGTGTAGTGTGAGATGATGGTATACCTTCAGCAGGATAGTCTTGAGCAGGTGCAGCGTCTTGCCCGGGATGACGGCGGTGGAGCGCCAGTCCAGCATCACGATCAGCTCGCAGGCACGAGATGTGTAGTGGGAGATGATGGTATACCTTCAGCAGGATAGTCTTGAGCAGGTGCAGCGTCTTGCCCGGGATGACGGCGGTGGAGCGCCAGTCCAGCATCACGATCAGCTCGCAGGCACGAGATGTGTAGTGGGAGATGATGGTATACCTTCAGCAGGATAGTCTTGAGCAGGTGCAGCGTCTTGCCCGGGATGACGGCGGTGGAGCGCCAGTCCAGCATCACGATCAGCTCGCAGGCACGAGATGTGTAGTGGGAGATGATGGTATACCTTCAGCAGGATAGTCTTGAGCAGGTGCAGCGTCTTGCCCGGGATGACGGCGGTGGAGCGCCAGTCCAGCATCACGATCAGCTCGCAGGCACGAGATGTGTAGTGGGAGATGATGGTATACCTTCAGCAGGATAGTCTTGAGCAGGTGCAGCGTCTTGCCCGGGATGACGGCGGTGGAGCGCCAGTCCAGCATCACGATCAGCTCGCAGGCACGAGATGTGTAGTGGGAGATGATGGTATACCTTCAGCAGGATAGTCTTGAGCAGGTGCAGCGTCTTGCCCGGGATGACGGCGGTGGAGCGCCAGTCCAGCATCACGATCAGCTCGCAGGCACGAGATGTGTAGTGGGAGATGATGGTATACCTTCAGCAGGATAGTCTTGAGCAGGTGCAGCGTCTTGCCCGGGATGACGGCGGTGGAGCGCCAGTCCAGCATCACGATCAGCTCGCAGGCACGAGATGTGTAGTGGGAGATGATGGTATACCTTCAGCAGGATAGTCTTGAGCAGGTGCAGCGTCTTGCCCGGGATGACGGCGGTGGAGCGCCAGTCCAGCATCACGATCAGCTCGCAGGCACGAGATGTGTAGTGTGAGATGATGGTATACCTTCAGCAGGATAGTCTTGAGCAGGTGCAGCGTCTTGCCCGGGATGACGGCGGTGGAGCGCCAGTCCAGCATCACGATCAGCTCGCAGGCACGAGATGTGTAGTGGGAGATGATGGTATACCTTCAGCAGGATAGTCTTGAGCAGGTGCAGCGTCTTGCCCGGGATGACGGCGGTGGAGCGCCAGTCCAGCATCACGATCAGCTCGCAGGCACGAGATGTGTAGTGGGAGATGATGGTATACCTTCAGCAGGATAGTCTTGAGCAGGTGCAGCGTCTTGCCCGGGATGACGGCGGTGGAGCGCCAGTCCAGCATCACGATCAGCTCCATGGCGGCGCGCTCGGCCCACACGGGGCGCGACGCGGCCGGCAGGTTCTGCTCTAGCACGTGAGCTGATTGCCTGAAAAAGTAGGAAATGATTTCAAAAGGTGCTCGTTACAGCACTACCAAGCTACGGGCAAAACTAGCATGACGTTTACTGTCGGGACTCTCGCTAGTCTATGGAAAGATCGCGAGGAGCGAAGGACACAATCACGCGTTTATTGCATTAATTAGCTAATAGGCTAGATGACACCACTTATCGTTGACATACTTTTTATTATCTGTCAAAACGGTCTGCCTCCAAAGATTTTGTATGGGAATACAAGAACGTGACGTCACGGTAAAATGTATCAGAAATCAAAGTCAATTGACCGAATATTTATTGAGTTTTGTGTGTTTAAAAATTGGTTTCTACAGTTTTTTGGAAATATACTGGTTGTATTAACTTCATAGGGGCTATGTTTTTTTAACGCCATGGTCTGGAAAATATTTACGATAGGTGTCATCATGCCTATTGTATAACAGTTAAAGTCCATCCTGCAGATAAGTGTTTAATTGTTAGACAAATTCATTGCAATAAACAGGGTAAATCATTCGACACGCATTGATTTCAATGATCACAGACCAAAGCTACAATTATTTGATAGCGTCACCTTATTTATAGGCAGAGAAATAAATGTTTTTATAGCTTAAGTGAATATTTTAATTTTACTGACTAATTTAATGACTATGATATTTAATTTAATAACATAATATAATCAAAATGTAACTACTATTAATATTTGCATGCCTGTAAGCAGGCTGAATACACAAGACATTTATTACTAAGACCTTTGTATTCTTGCAAACAAACGATTTCCTCCATTCATTAAACTCCTCAGGACCTAAGTTCAGTAGGTTATACATAAAATCACAGAACTTCTTACCCTGGCGATATACACTCCTCAGGCACGCTAATGCAAGCTGGGTAGTTGATATGAGACTCAATGTAGTCCTTTCCAGGTCGGGCATCCAAGATCATCACCTTCAGCTTGTTACTTTTCAAGATGGTGTAGAGTTGCTCACTTTTGATGGTCACTTCATCTAAACCTGAAGATTAAATTATTGATGCAGTAAAGGAATAATCTTAAGAGGTATATAAGTCGCGTCACGTAAGAAGAGTGCTGGAGAGGGGAGGAGATTGCACCTCAGACGTTTGGCGTGCGAAATGTCAGGTGCCCCTTTATTTCGGACCACAGAATTAGACCCTACACAACATTAAGTAGTGCGCAGGTGACAGAATTTTTATTTTGAGCGACTTATATTACTCGTACTTTCTTTATTGTTACTTAGTTGGTTGTTTAACAAACAACCAACAGAAATTCAACTATATACATGAAAATATAGTTTTGGTAAGGTAAAGGCAAATAAACAGAATAAGCCAGCTGTATCAGCAGACTTTTTGTTAATTTTGTGTAATTTCTTTAAAAAAACTAAAAAACACGCTTTTATTGCTAACTAAAAAAGAGAAAATAATTTCTGAGCGTGGGGTGCACTTTATGACATTTTCATACTTCTCTTTTGAAGTTGCCAATAATAGGATGATTTTTACATACTACAATACCAAGCACCCCACGCTTTTTACTCTTATGTAATATAAATTCCGTGTACTCAGCAATTATTTTCCCCTTTTTAGTTAGCAATAAAAGCGTGTTTTTTTAGTTTTTTAAACTGTTATTTATTTTTATTTTTTTTGTTAATAAGGATAATGGAAAACTCTTTTCAAATTATTGCATTGTCATTGGTACTTAATAGGTGTGCAAAGTTTCAAAATAATCCAATTTCTGGAAGTTGGTAAAATTGAGCTCAAAAATTCCGTTTCATACATTCATACACACATATACATACATACATACACCCCAATCTAATAAAAGCGTGTTAAAAAGCATAACTCAACTAAGCATAGCTCATAGTTATTTGTTCAAACTAAAATCAAATAGCTAACATTTCTTGTCAGTTTTCCTCATGCCTAGGCTAGGTCTAAACAAAAAACTACTTGAATGAATTACAGATATTTTTGCTTAACCCTCAAGTTGTTGCGTGGGGTCTATTGAAGTCTAGGTTTTAAAAACATCTCATCTCATCTTATCAGCCTATTATACGTTCCACTGCTGGGCACAGGCCTCACCTTAACTAAACTCTTTTGCAAAAAAAACGGGCACTTTAGATTTTTTCCTCTACTTTAATGAAGAAGAACAAGAAATAGGTTTTATTAATTTGACGATGTATTGGCATGTTATTTGAAGCATCCTGGCATGATTCTTTACGTTCCAAATTTAAAATTTGAAATTAATAAAAGAAAAATAATGATTATTGTGGATTATTCTAAAATTGCTTTACTAATGGCGCGAATTGCTGAAACGATTTTTAACTGATTACGATATTTTAAAACTTTTTGGACATTTTCTGCAAATTAAACAATTTAATCTTTATTTTTACATTAAATACCACTTTTTGATATGAGTGATAAAGCGATAAGGGCCGGTAAAATTATAGCCCTACTTGAAGAAGGTTGTTCGCAAACTTACGTGTCTCAGCGGCTAAATGTGAGTCGTTCAACTGTCCAGAGGACTTGGCAACGGTATCAAGAGACCGGTTCGGTCAAAAGAAGACCCGGTTCGGGAAGAAAACGATGCACAGAACCAAGAGATCACCGCTTTTTAGTGAGTCAGGCGTTGCGGAATCGTAAGGCGTCAAGTGTGGACCTGAAGAAGAGCCTTGAAGAAGTAAGAGGAGTAGAAGTTAGCTTGTGGACGGTCAGGAGGAGGCTTTTGGCTGCCAATATCAGGAGTTACCGCCCAGCTCGGGGCCCTAAATTACTCCGTGAGCACCGTGTTGCTCGACTTCAGTTTGCTCGGAACTGTGCTTCATGGACTCTGGAGGACTGGAATAAAGTATTGTTGTCTGATGAAGCTAGAATCTCTTTGTGTGGAGAGGACCGACGCCGGCGAGTGCTGCGAAGACCACGGGAACGCTATGCGGAAGTGTGTTTCGAAGAAATCACTCCTTATGGCGGAGGCTCCGTTATGTTTTGGGCAGCAATTAATTCGACGGAGCGTACGGAGTTAGTTTTCATAGAAAATGGAACATTAAATGCACATCGGTACATAATGGAAGTCCTAATTCCATATGCACAACCCACATTGACTGCACTTGGGGAAGATTCCATTTTTAGGGTTCCGTACCTCAAAAGGAAAAAACGGAACCCTTATAAGATCACTTTGTTGTCCGTCTGTCCGTCCGTCCCTCCGTCTGTCAAGACCTTTTTTCTCAGGAACGCGTGGAGGTATCAAACTGAAATTTTTATATGATACTTAGGTCTACTGTCCCTGGAAGGTGTAGAAAAATCAACCTTCTAAGCCAACGCAATCAAAAGATACAGCCATTTAGGCCGCAAATTTCCGCAAATTTTCGAAACTCGCACGGGAATCAAAACCTACAGGGTACTTCCCGTAAACTTAGAATATTGAAATTTAGTACGAAGTCACGTCTTATAGTATAGGAAAAATTACGAAAACCGTAAATTTTCAGTTTCATCATATTATTAAAAAAAAAATTTTGAAAAATATTTTTGACAATTTTGAAAATTTCAAAGTTACTACTCCTTATCTACAGGTTTGTACGGAACCCTCGGTGCGCGAGTCCTACTCGCACTTGACCGGTTTTTTATGGACGCCAATGCTCGCTCGCACCGTTCTGGCGACGTGGAAGCGTACATGCAAGAAGTTGGGATCCGTCGTTTAGATTGGCCAGCTCGAAGTCCTGACCTCAATCCAATTGAGCATGTCTGGGATGTTCTAAAGAGACGTGTAAGATCAGTGCAACCTGCTCCACAAAACATCAGGGAGCTAAAAAGAGTCATTGCAGAAGAGTGGGAACGAATTCCTCAAAACGTTATTAAAAACATCGTGGAAAGCATGCCCAGAAGGATTCAAGCTGTGATTTTGGCAAGAGGAGGTCACATTCGGTATTAGGTTTTTACATTTGTAACTTTATTTAATCAAAAAAAGTAAAAAAAAATCTTATCTTTATTGCCGACCATTTCTTATTGTTTGGGCGTGTACATCGGTTTTAAAGAATCCATCGTTTTTTTTTTCTTTTAGTTGCCCGAACTCACTTCACGCGCATTAATTTACACGATTATAAGTATACAGACTACGTCAAAGAAATAAATTTCATTTATTTAACTCAAATCGACCTTAGAACGTAAATTTCCTTAGGTGCCCGTTTTTTTTGCAAAAGAGTGTATAAGGTGGTACGAGCCATACTCCAAGAATTGGTAGAGTGAGTGGTTGTAAGATAAGTGACCGATCTTGTTGTCAGATGTTATTAAGCCGCCCAATGGCCTCTGACCAGGCTTAACGAATAATATCTACTGATGTCAACAACATAATATACACAAGTATACAAAGTTCAAACCTTCTTAACATAAATTAGGAATGGTTTGAACTTCAACTTACTAGGCAAGGCCAGTGTGGCTGGGTCCACTACAGTCACGGCTTCCATGGCTTTCTTACGGTTCTCATCTATTTTCTGTTTAATCAACTCATTTTCTTTGATGTCATTAAGTCTCTTAGCTTTCTGCTCCTTTGCATACCTGGAATAACAATAATGTCCATTAGTACAAGCAATAATTGACAACCGCTTGGTGCAGTGGTCCACAGGTCGGACTTTTAAAACCAAGGGTTGCAGGTTCGATCCCTGCACAGTACAAGCATAAGTGTGCATGAACATGTGCGTTTGTACAAAAAAAAGTATTTAAGTATGTTTATCTGTTGTCTAGTACCCATAACACAAGCCTCATAGCTTGATTTGGGACTAGAGAATTGGTGTGATTGGTGGGAAATATTTATTTATTATAATTAATAATATTTCTACTTTAGAACCTTATCCATTTAGAATTCAGAAAATAAACTAATGAAACAAAAACAGTTTTTAGGAAGACTCTTAGTTGTCACTCTAGAGACTTTCACCAGTTAAAATTTGCCTGAATTGATTTAATTTCAAGAGCCATTCTGTGATAAATATCTAATCTCTCTTTCCAAAATTTTGTTGAAAACATTCAACAATGTCTTGTGTTTTTACACAAAGATACTAATCAAAGTCACAGTATGTAAGACAAAAACAAGCTAACTGTACCATGTTTGGTAGTGATCAATCTTTGCAAGATGTAAGAGTCAGTTGTTAACTTACTACAAGAATCCTAAATATTAATTTATCTTAGGGTAACATATAAGGTAACATAATATCAAACTGGTAGTTATATTATTTACCTGTCAATCAAACTATTTTTCAGCTTCTCTGCAGCATCAATTGCTTTGTTTGGGTTCTTGGACCCGAGCATACTTGTGTAGTAAGCCTTGTCCTTCTGGTATTCTTTATCCTTGGTGATGAACGAGATCACCCGCAAGTACTTCATATAGAAGATATAAGAGTATTCCTCATCTCCCTTCTCTCGCGCCTCCTCAGCACTCTCAAACAACTTCTGAGCAGTTTTGCATAACCTAAAACAATATAACAAATCAAATGCATTCGAGCCATTTAGCACACATATTCTAAGCCATCACAAAGTATAAACACTTACAGCGTAATCTTTTTACACTTCAAATCAGGTACACTATACAATTTGTCCAAATCCTCAATACATTTCCCAAGGTGAAGCTGCATCCTTCTAGTTTCCGTCATCTCGAATTTACTTATTCCACGACTGCGGATTGGTTTAGAACACAGATTTGAAGCCTTCAAATCCAATGAACACTACATTTGCACATTTATCAACAAGATTGCTGTAAAATTTCGCTGGAAACAAAAAATCACAACTATTGAGAAGAAAACGTCATGTTTTTTTCACGAATGACAGCTAGGGTTGCAACTTAAAAATATTTTCGACTGTATTTGGAGTGATTGATCAATCAATTCAATTGATGTGGCAACTCTTTAATTTTTTTCAGAAATAGGGGTTGATATTGTAGAAAATAAACCAACACATCCATTTATCTAAGTTTTTTAATTTAAAAGCTTTCCATATTGCATAAATTCGTTTCAAAATTGGAATAAAAAGAATGCAATACCTACACTTCAATCTTGTTGAAACAAAACGCAGCATCGACTTTTGTCTTACGTCTTGACAGCTGTCACTAGAACAATGCACCACACAGCTTCGGTCATATTCTCAAGGAAGTTCTAAGCGATTGTAGACCTTAAACACATACGAGTTAAAGTTAATATAGAGATTGATGTATCATAATTTTCCGCAGAAGTTGCGCACTTGTATTTTCTAGCAAATAACGCATAGGCGCAAGTTTTCATGCGCAGTGAATTCCACATTTTCCTGGTCGATCGCGGTTTTCCATTTAGTTTTTCAGCTGATCACGCTTTCTGCAGCCGCATCGCAGACTGTCCGCGTCGTGTGTCATGTGCGAAACTGTCGCAGCGTTGTGAAATCGCTGAGTGATTGTGTTGTGTAGTTGTTTAGCTAGTGCCAGTGATAATGTTTTCAGGGCTTACGAATCAGGTCAGTTCGTGGATGGGGGCCGCGAAGGGCGAGCCTCAGGACGAGGAAGTGCCCACCCCCACCAAGGAGGCCACCGGGGAAGCCGCGGCCGAGGGCGAGAAACAGAGGTTCGGATTCTTTTGTTTACATTCTTTTTTGCGCCTTGGAAAATTTTTTTCTTTGGTATTCTAGACGGATATTGACTTTTTTCAGACCTTGACCCCATTTTATTTCTCGGAGGCTTTCGACTGTAAAGCTGGGTACTTTTTTTAGTCTAGCAGAGTTTCATACTGCTAGATGATAAACCATGACGAAATAAAGCTGAAAAAGATGATTATTTTGCTTTAAATTTCCACTAGACGACGCCAGCGCAGGACCCAAAATTCATCCAACTGTAATCACTCTACTTTTTTCAGGTGATTACAGTTGGATGAATTTTGGGTCCTGCGCTGGCGTCGTCTAGTGGAAATTTAAAGCAAAATAATCATCTTTTTCAGCTTTAGTCATGGATTTCCGCAAAGTAACGCCTGATTCCATCAACCATGACGAAATATTTTGCTCAGGCACTTATTGATTCACTTTTTCTTTGGCGTTTCAGTAGCCAATACACAACTTATTTACTTTATGAGCATAATTTTCCCTCTATCATGACGGTTAGCCAACACAATAAATGTGTGCAAGTGGAAGTATTATGCAAGTCTATAAATTCTGTTTGCAAAATGTGTGTCCTACACTTTTTAACTGATTCCTAAACTATTATTAAGACCTGATTTAACCTGATTATGCTGCTTGAGTTTAATATTAATTAGATCATAATTAATTTCATTTTATACTTACATAATATGATGAATATTTTATTGAAAGACTATACAGGGTGTGTCGTAAATAGTGGTCCATAGTAAAGGAGTCGATACACTGTGTTCTTAGGTATCACAAACCGGGATTTTAATAATTTTTAAAACAAAGGGTTTCAAAATAATAATAATAATATTTTTTTTAAAAAAATATTATTATTATTATTTTGAAACCCTTTGTTCAAAATAATAATAATAATATTTTTTTCAAAATAATAAAAAAAATATTATTATTATTATTTTGAAACCCTTTGTTTTAAAAATTATTAAAATCCCGGTTTGTGATACCTAAGAACACAGTGTATCGACTCCTTTACTATGGACCACTATTTACGACACACCCTGTATATATGATGAATATCTTATTCAAAAAATAAACCATTTCATGAACTCTATCTACACAATACTGTTGATAATTTGTTTAGACAAATAAATTGTTCAAATTGTTTTGCAAGTAGGTCATACACAGATTGTACATGCAAGTCACGACCTATTTAGGAAGACTGCAACCAAATAATCAATAACTCAGTATGATTTCACCATTGACTCATCAACCAATCTTCTTTGTTGCAGCCCTACCAAAGGTGGCAGTAAACTGGACCTAATCACCAATGTTAAGTCACAGATGACAGGTTGGCTTGGCTCTGGCATCCCCATCCCTGGTCTTAGGAAAAACGAGGCGCAACCTTCAATGGAAACTGAACCTGCACCGGTGGAACCTACCGAAGTGGAGTCCAAGCCCGAAGGGAAGGATGATGACGATAACTCTAGGTATAATAGGTACGAGGGGTTGGCGGATGCGATGAGTTTGCAGATCTTGAGGTCACGCTTTGGCAGGTGGTGTTTTGTTTCATGAATTCAAGCATTAAATTATTGAACCGAAACTTTTTTCGGATTTGAGAATTTCAGCGAAATTCACCTTCCAAATTCCTAAAGCAGCGAGACACGTAATACGACGGCGCCTCTTACGTAACTCGCGGTCTACTTTTCGCGAGCTGCCATGACAGTACAAAAAAGCTCATGAAATAACACACTCACTAATTAAAAAATGAATGTAAGCAGTGCTTTTATTGAATTCTTAAACCTTTTTCTAATCAGATTCATTTAAAAATTTTTACCTAAAGCTTTTTTAATAAATCAAATTAATGATTTTTAATATTTGTAGTGAAAAGTGATGCTTTTGATATTACTTCACATGATTTATCCCATCAGCTTTCATGGCACTTTAATACATTTTTTCATTATTTGTTTTTAATAGATTCAGCACTTGTAAATTGACAATTTAGTACATTTTCTTTGGTGAATAGTAAATATTAATTATAACAAAAAATTGTGTAGATTTTGAACTTCTAAGAGTGTAAACATACAGTATCAAAAATTACATAATTTTAAATAAGTTGGATAACGAAACTAGAGTACCAAGGGTATTTCTTATGGTAAATGCATTGGTAAAGGGTTTCAATAGTTAATAACAAATTAAAAAAAAACCTTGAGTCATCAGAACAGTGAATGAACTGATATCAGCCTAGTTTATTCATATTAGAAAAAAAAACACATCATATCATGTTTTTTTATGATTTGCATGCTAGAATGGTTTAAATCAATTTAACTTCCTATGTTCTAAAGCACATGCAGAGTTTTGTAAACTCATTTATTCTGCTCAAACCCCATTTTTTATTTATCATTGTTGTGCATTTTTTTCTTACTATTAATATAATTATTACGAATCCAGTTACATCTATGACTAAAACCAGATAAAACCTACAGTTTTTCTTTTTTTGATAGACCATAAAGATATAGCTGTTTTCTTGATCATCCGTTTTGAATTGAACTATCTCACGTAACGGACCTAAGGAGGTTCGTTGTGTAGCGGTCCACTTGTCACCTTATGCGGGCCCAGGAAGCTAATACTTATGAAACTATATAAAATATGAAAAGTTAGTAGGATACGTGTGTTTCGTATTCTGGAGGCCAATTCTCGAGCATTCGTACTTTTTCCGCACGGTAATTCGCATGAGTGTACTTGTCGGTACTACTGAAAGTTCGAAGGATACGTGTGTTTTGTATTCTGGAGCACCCGTCGTACAATTACCAATAGAACTTTATATTAGAATAGAGAATAATTAGTTAGAAAACCGTTAGTTTGGGTAACCGCAATTTTTTGGGGAAGAAGACCTCATCTTTCATGTGCAAGAAATTACGTTGTACGTTAATAATAAAACTCCACAATGGCTTGCAACAGACTGTATGCTTTATTTAAATAAGATTGCGTCATGACAGTTCTTACAACAATTATTTTGTGTATTAGTTTGCGCTATACACGAATCGTCATATGACAACTGAAGATTTTTAATAATTTAAACGTGTAGCAAAAAAACCTATAACCTCAATTTCTTCTTGACAATTCTATTTTACGAGATATTTCGTATACGAATTTCAACTTCGACTGGTCAGGACCACTCGTTGCGTTCGAGCGATAAACGATGGAGAAATCTCTATTGTGAAGTTCAGAGAATGCGCACACTGAGAAATCATCGGAAAATGTTCGTTGGTTCGTACTTTTTACGAATGTGAACTTTTCTCGATGGCATAAGAATCGCCCAGGTTAAAGCGCTACCCGTTGAACTGAAAATAGTTTTTTTGTCTATTCTGTCATACTTCCACTACAAACGAGACTGCCTCGTTGGTGTAGTGGCAAAGTTTCTGCCTTACATCCGAGAGGTCCTGGGTTCGAATCCCAGGTCGAGACAAAAATTGTTTCTGAGATTTTCTGTAATGAATCTCTCAAAAACAGATCAAAGTCAGGAAGTTGGCAGTGTCACACCCCCGTGCCTCAGAAAACACGTTAAGCCGTTGGTCCTGCGCCTGATTTCGCTCCGGCCATGTCGGATTGCCGTCTCACCGAACTTTGAGAGTGATGGAACAGTGAGTGCACCTGTGTACTGCGCTCATACTTGTGCACTATAATATTTCCTGCGCAGTTGGCTAATCTCTGTTGAGATTTGCCGCCGTGGTCGAAATCGGCCAGGAGGACTACTAAGTACTATTACTTCCACTAGACTTGCAGAGCACTTAGTGACACTCGCATCTACGAGGCGTATAGTCTAGTCTAGATAGATAGATAGTCGAGATCGATACCACTAGATAGACGGAGGTGTACCCGTATTAACTGTGGATTAGCTAGACGTGTCCACACTAAGCCGTCGGTCTTTTCGACTGAGGCATGAGGGCGGGGCGTGAACAAGGAGCAGAAAATGCATCTGTGTACCTATTGTATAATGTAACGTGCTCTTGCGCAACGTCTCCTATGTATCGACATACCTGAGTGCTATCGAATTGTAGTTTAACATTAAACAAGAGTAGATTACCGTGTGCTTGTATTATTCAAAAACAGTTATAGGTATTTTCTTAATTAGAAAGGTTAGTTATTAAATGGTGACTCATAGATGTGGTTGGATATTAAAGTTTTAACTGTATTACGATAAAGTATTTTGCGCAGTTAGTTTACAACAGTTTAACGATTTCTACTGGAGTACAGTTTTGTAAGAACTTTTAATTTGATTAATAGCTTATTTTTCAATAGTCAGATAAATAGTTATCGGACTGTTATATAAAAGCCAACATTGTTTTGACGTTTCGCCTTATGCAGTTTAACTTGCAAAATCCGCCATCTTGAATTTTAATTAGACTTTTAGAGTTCTCTGTTTATTGAAAAATCGGCACTATGTTTAAAGTTTCCTTCCTATGTATAATAAATTGTTGAAATTATGAAGTATTTCGGCCTTTCAGAGGATTTACTTTCTTCATAACTTAAGGTTCCATTCCGAGATAGGGTAGAGGCACCTTGTATCGTCCCTTTCGAGAATATTTAAATATAGTATATAAAAAATTATAAACAAACTTGAATTTCAAAGATAAATAAAAAAATCGGAAGCCGCTTCGAAGTACAATCTTTGTAATTAGATACATGTTTCGAAGATTGTGCATTGAGCGGCCTTCTATATTTGATTTATCCTTTGTAATTAAAAAAAAAACTGCTGTCAAAAGTGTTGTGATATAAGCCTAAAGAGATTTTGCTGCGAAGATTTCGCGTTGAAGCCTTCACATTGCTGCAGATGTTAGTTCACCGGTTAGCACTTCAGCAGCCAGTCCAACTAAGCTGAGTTTCGACCCGACTTAATAACGTACAATACTAACTGCTGCAATTAAAATAGTGACAGCGTTTATTGCGATGCTTCTTCTCAGCATTAGCCCTAATTGCCCCTAAGCAGTGGTAGTATTTTTTTCTAAAATAAATTGATTTTTATTGATTTCACAAACTTATTGACTGTACGAATGTGTTGGTCTATTGTCACAGCGCTACTGGGGGTGCGGACAGCAGACCAGCCTCCACTGGTGGGACCCCCACCGAGGAGCAACCAGCTGGGGTGGGCAACGGTAAGAGATTGTATTTCTTTTGTAGTTTCTAGTAAGGTAGTTAAATCCTTTCACTCTTTCCTAATCGTTGCTATTTTTTTTAAAGATTTCCTGCCAAGTTAGTAGTGCCAGTGAGTGACCAATCAATAGTATTAACATTGAAAAATTACTTAGCTTTATCAATAGTAGCTAGTGATCAAACAAAAAAAAGAAAACATCTAACAGCGTCGAAATAAATACGAAAGACGAATAAGTACGAAGACCATTCAGTGCATCCGGGTTATCAGATATCCGACTGCCTAATACCTTAGTCCTTAGCCCTTTTCTAAAGTTTCCTTTGAACTAGAAAAGACCCAGAGGTTACTCAAATTTACTGCAAAACTTAGAATTCATAAGCGTTATCCTATCCTCCGTACTTTATTTGCAAAATATAATATTTTTCTCTGATAGCAAAGTTTTCTTTAATTTCAGTGCATTTTATCGTCCTGTATTTTCGCAGCGCTTGTATGAGCTTTGCGATGATAGCCTGAGTAAATATAGAAAAGCGATATCTTTTTAGAATTTATATGCTCTTTTCTTTTTATCTTTGCTTTGATTCACTTTGTTTTTTTTTTTAAATTATGTTTTTTTGTTTGTAGGCTATTTGTTTTTTGTTTATATTTTGTTTTGTTTATATCCAATTTCAGAAGCGCAGAGTAGAAAGTTGTTCTCAGTTGATGCTATCGAGGTTCCTGATATGCAAGAGTGTTAGTATTTTTAATTTTTTTTGTTACTGTTTATTTATCTTTTTACTAACTGCACTATTTCTAACAACCAACCAACTTTCGGCAGTTAATCAATCCGACGAAAATCTTAATAAAAATTCACCTTATAATGTACAAAAGCATGTCCATGGATAGATAGGTTCGGTGGTGGCTGGTTGTGTGTGTTAACTAAATCGTTCCTGCTGCCTCCATAACACAAGTTTTATGGTGTACTAGTGAACCCGGCAGACGTTGTCCTGCCCATTCCTTTCTTTTTAATTTTCTTATCATTTAAAGCTTCCCTGGATTTCCACGAATATTTCAAGACTAAAATTATTCAAATCGGTTCAGCCGTTCTCGAGTTTAAGCGAGACTAACGAACAGAAATTCATTTATATATATATATATATATATATATATATATATATATATATATATATATATAGATTATCACTACACTGAGCTCAAGATCAGCCATGTTATGTGTCCATTCATATTTATTAAATTTGCATTTCTGAATCCATTTCCTATTTTATAATCTTGTAATCCACTTACCACTAGACTAAGTGTAATATCTCGCAAAGCTGTTAAAACCAATTTCGGGGAAATGTCTCCACCAATAGTTGTTAGTCCCATTCAGAGGCAGGACCTCAGTAATTGGGCCCAGGCGACGCAATAGCTAAATAATGTTTGTTATACAGAAATAGGCTTGGCTTGGGCAAAGAAATATTAAAAATCTGTTTGTTCTTTAAAATAATTCATATTTTAAGACCGACTTTCATTGACTTATTTGATTTTAATTGATCTCAAATCGATTAAAAGTCACCCAGTCGGGTGCACGCGATGACGTCATAGTGTGTTATTCCCATACAAGTTTTATGGAGATAAACTTTTTGACAGTTGATAAAAAAGTACGTCAACGATTGGTGGTGTCAAGTACCTACCCTATTTATATTTACTAGCGGCCGCCCGCAGCTTCGTCCGCCTTCAAGTTGGAACAAATGTTAGAGTTTTGGCCTAGTCTACTCGCTGAGGTCTTTAAAACGGTAATTCAATCATACTTTTGCCCTAGCACCGCGACACAGGCTGGTGGGAAAGGAATGCTCTGACACAAATAATATAATAATATAGAGATACTCGCGGTCCCCGCGTTTCGGTAGCTATAAAAGTCACAAACCTTACTTGTCGTAATTCTTTATTAAATTATTAGTACAGCTTCTCATAGTATTGGTACCTAACGTAGTTTTGAACACCAATTTGGTAATGTTAACTTTGGAATTAACTTAAGTTTTTTAACTAAATGTGTCAGAGAAAAATGACAAAGGTTTTCTGATTTGTGTCGGCAAAATCATTCAAATGTGTTTTTATCGACACTTAAAGTATCGATAAAAGTTTTCACAATTTCAATGGTCAACAAACGATATCGAGTAGAGTTCCACTCGTTGTTTGAGAGAGAGAGAGAGTTGTTTGGGATAGTGGGACCAGGAAATGTCAGACAGAAAAGTTATATACAACAACTTTGACGACCACTTGGGTGTAATGGTCAACCAAGAGGTCGCGGGTTCGAACCCCGCACTGTACAAACATTTATGTGCGTGAACATGTCTGTTTATACTGGTCAGTAATGTTTGTTATGTCAGAAATATAAACATGTGTAGACAAAGCCTACAGCTCAGCCGGATCAATTGCTTACGAAGATCAATTTTTAAGTTAAGTTAAGAGGTGCTTGTGGCGCAGTGGTTGCAGCGCTTTGGTAGTGATACCAAAAGTTAAGCAACCTACGGCGCGGTCATGTTTGGGATGGGTGACCATTCTGACCATAAAAGTGACGTCTATTTACAAGCATCTCCGTGCTTCGGAAGGCACGTTAAGCTGTTGGTCCCGGTTAATATCGATAGATATTAGTCGTTAAACCTAGTCGGAGGCCCTCGCGCGGCTTAATAACATCTGACAGTAAGGTTGGTCACTTGCCTTACACACACCCCTCCACCAATCCGCACTGAGCCCGCGTGGTGGAGTATGGCTCGCACCACCTCATAGTTGAGGTGAGGCCTGTGCCCAGCAGTGGGACGTATATAGGCTGATAATGAATCAATTTTCATTTACAAAAACCTCTTAAATCCATATAATTGTTCGTAAAGAACTCTATTTTTTTTGGTAACTAATCCACATCCCAGGTGACGCTGCTCTTAACTCGGTTTGCTCAGGCGTTTGCCGTCTCTTGGGGCCAAAAATCGTACGAATGTTCAATTCCAATTCCTTCCGGATTTATCGAACTACCTCTTAATAACCGTGGGGCATTGTGGAACAGTTGACATCAATCACCGAAGTTATTGTCCCGAAAGTTAAGGAAGGGGAGATATTGCGGAGATGAAAGTACTTTTTGTTGATGATTGAGTGCTATTGTCCGTGCTCTCTACGGTATTAGATATACACACACACATGTATAAGTACACTTTTTGTTTCAAGTACTTTTTTGTTGTGATGTGTTTCGCTGATCGAACCAGCCCATCAAATAAATAAGGCTCCATACGCTCACCAAATAATAGGTACTTAGATCACACAAAACGCTATTAATATCCAGTTTTATGTAAACATTTCATCACTACCGAATTTTAACTGGACATAGGTACACACGGCTCCACATCAAGGTACTTATTTTCGTTTTAAAATAACCCTTGTTACGTAGGTATAAGATACTGCAGTGATTAACTTGACGTGTGGCGGTGGGTACTTTAGTTAAAAAAATATTTCTTTATTTTACAGACACACATACACAAGATCAATGTCATGTTAAGTTTCCTTGTCGCTTTACCAGGTTAATAAATATATTGTGTTAACCGCACTAAGGAAGTTCATCATTATCAGAATCATTCGTATGACGTCCACACAAAAAGGTCTACAGTTTTTTCTTTTCTTTTTTCATTGACCGTTAACAATCGGCCTACGTTTAGTTCGACCGGAAATAGAAACAGAAATTCTTCTTCTGTCATCATTTATATGGGCCAGTGATTGCTTCTTTACTAAAAATTTGACGACCGCTTGGCGCAGTGGTCCGCATGTCGGACTTCTAAAACCAAGGGTCGCGTGTTCGATCCCCGCACAGTACAAGCATATGTGTGTATGAACATGTGTGTATGTACTGGTCTGGGTGTTTTCTATGTATAATATGTATTTGTTTACAAAAAAAAAGTATTTAAGTATGTTTATCCGTTGTCTAGTACCCATAACACAAGCCTCGTAGCATAATTTGGGACTAGAGAATTGGTGTGATTGTTATGAATTATTTATTATTATTATTATTATTATTTATAATTGTAGGCTGTGGGTGATTTCTTATCACCATTCGCCAGCCCTTTTCCATGGTAATCTTAGGTAGGTACAGTATGTTAGTACCAAAGACAAGACCTTTAGCTGCGGATAATTTTACTAGTGGCCCCCCGCGACTTCGTCCGCGTGGGATCCGTTTGTTTCGAACGGGATAAAAAGTATCCTATGTCCGTTTCCTGGTTCTAAGCTACCTCTCCACCAATTTACAGCCAAATCGGTTCATGCGTTCTTGAGTTTTAAATATTGTAACTTTCTTTTATACATATTGATTAACTTTTATTTTTAATTTTTTTATTTAGAAAACTAACTACTTACGTTACAGTTTTATTTGTTAGTTAATAACTTATGCTTATTGTTATTGCAATGCGTTTGTAACGTTTAAGCAAAGACTTTTGATGTTTCTGATCTCGCAATCATTTTATTCTGTAAAGGAATTCCTAGATTATCGTTCACCTCATAAATGAAGTTTCACATATCCGTTTGACTGCCTGCCATTAATTAATTGACATGTTATATTTTATTTAATTTGACTTTATTATTTTGTAGATGCTGTATTATGTTTTTTTTTTTCACTACATTTGTATGCCGACAAGGCTGATCACAGCGCACTCTTTATACCTGTATTTGTACATTGACATCTATTCACCTGTGTATCACAAATAAATAATTTGAATTTGAATTTGTAAATTGTTAATTAAAATAAATAAATAAATAAATAATTAACAAGCGCCAGTAAGAACCTGTAACCTTTAGCTTAGCGGAGCTTACAGACGAGTGATAGCGTATCGGCGACTGCTTGTGACTTAAGTCGGCGAATCGTCAGTACCGCCGATGGTCGCCGACAGCCGCCGATGTATCGCGAGTATCGGCTACAGTCGGCAGTACTAGCGATGTGTCGGCGAGGGTGTTCTAATTTGAATATCTGTCGTCACCGATTATCCGCGACTCTCGCCGATTTATGTTGCCAGCAGTCGCCTATAATATGCTTCCGCCTGTATGTGAGCTCCCTTACATTTAATTACCATAATTTTTAATAAATAAAACATCGGTTATCTGCTAATAATTTAAAACGAAGGTTGTCTAGAAGAGATCGCTTCTAGAAATAAGAATGCCTTAATTGTACATATTTCTGTGTATGTTGATTTTTATTTTTTGTGGTGTGCGTAATCTAATCTAATCTCGCCTGATCTCTCCATCCCCAGTGACAACCAAGGCGGTCGCCGGCGCCAAGTCGCTAGGCAGCTTCCTGTACTCCGCTGTGAACAAGGCCGGAGCCAAGGTCAGCGAGGCCAGCGCCAAGATCAAGAAAACCGTCGAGGAGAACGTGAGTACACTAAATCTATATATATAAAAGTGAAACCCGTTTTCCTTGGTCACGGCATCACGCGTGAATGGCTGGACCGATTTCACTAATTCTTTTTTTGTTGTATTTGTTATTATTAGGAGAAGGTTCTTACGGAAAAAAATATTAAGAAAATCTTTCAGAAATATTGAAAAAAATACATTAATTTTGCATATATTAAAAAACGCGCGTAACTAATGTCAATGTCATTCGATGACATTGTTCAATCATTGCAACGCTAAGGTGGTACGAAGTTCGAAAAAAGTTCGAGAAATTAAATATTTCTTTATTACTCAGTAAATTTACAAGTAGTTTGGTGAGACAACTTCAGGAAGTAATTGTATACTTGTGTCGGAGTGACTCGCTCTTGACTTAGTGCTGGTACTTAGGTTTACACTCTAGATTTTTGTAGGTGCTTGTTGGGAGCATAGTATATCATATATTGTACTGCCTCGTTGGTGTAGTGGCAAAGTTTCTGCCTTACATCCGAGAGGTGCTGGGTTCGAATCCCATGTCGAGCCAAAATTGTTTCTGAGATTTTCTGTCATGAATTTCTCAAAAACTCGGAGTCGGGAAGTTGGCGGTGCTATCCCCCGTGCCTCGGTGCGCACGTTAAGCCGTTGGTCCTGCGCCTGATCTCTCTCCGGTCATGTCGGATTGCCGTCTCACCGAACTTTGAGATGATGGAACAGTGAGTGCACCTGTGTATTGCGCTCACACTTGTGCACTATCATATCCCCTGCGCAGTTGGCTGATCTCTGTTGAGATTGGCCGCCGTGGTCGAAATCGGCCAGGAGGACTATTAGTATAGCGCCGTAAGGGAAAATAATCCACGCGGTACCCACGCGCTCTCCAGTAATCCGGTTCGTATGCCACGAGGCAGGTAGAACCATGGGTTGGTGGAGGGATTTTATTCTAGGTGCTTCTTGAAGATGCTGTTAGTATTGTTACGGGCCTTTAAGGTGAAAAATGAAGGCCCAGTTTAAGACCCCCTGCAGACTGCTGTTTTTTCATTGGCTGATAGTTTTTTGTCTTCTTTAATTATTAGGATGAGCAAAGAAGTCGATCTCACTATCGGCCGTTGGAAAATTAGGGGCCGTATTAGGGGAACTTGTTTACCGCTCAACAGAAGCGCTTCTAATCATGATTTTGTTTCAAATATTTTAATATAAGAACGCCGCCAGTAAACGGCAAGTAAGAGCCCTAGGAGTCTGTGGGGGTTTATACTATAAAAACATTATCCTAGTTCTTCTCCGTGATAATGTCAATATTACATGTGTAAGCGACGATATGTACATTTTTGTATTCACCGAATCCTGACCAGGCTGGTTACGAGTAACATTCTAAATATTAGAACGTATCACGTGATGAGTTTTTGTTAGTTCATCTTTTGTTAGTTCAAAGCAATCCACGAGTAACACCGCATGTCGCAATGGTGTAAAACGTCTTTAAACTATATCCGAACCGTGATTTTCAGTATTTCGGGCTTTTATTCCTGTCGCACCTCCGCGTAGCATGAAAGCAAATCAACATCAATCAAGACTGGTAGATTCTGTTGTTACAATCCAATTTTCAACTAGTGACATGGGGAACTAAGTATTTGTAAGCTGAAGAAGATGCTAATAACATAGAATATTTATATTTAAATTATGTATTGAATTGCCTTTATCCGACGAAATAAAATAATAGCCAAAAGAAAATGCCACTTACAAAATAATGGGGGCCACAAGGCATGTGACGGTTTCTGGTCCTTGTAAATATCAATCTAAGCATTCACCATCCAGTATTTGACTTCCGCTTTACCAATTAATGCTCTTATACGGATCCTGAACCAACACCAAATATAAGTACACAACAACTCTACTGTCTAAGCCGTTGTTCTTAGTTTCGAATATAACCTACCCTCTCACTCTCGAGAGAACGAACCCTCTGGCTATACCCGAAAATACTCGATAAGAGTAAGGCCTCAGGACCGGGATAACACACGCATCCCGATATAAGCCGTCCCGTCTATGCCTCGGGCATGTGTGGTGTTGATATTGACACAGTCAGCTTGCGAAGGCTTTTATGGATTTCTGTGCGTCTAATAAAAGGAATATGTGGTTCTCTGAGCCGGGTGGATGAATAAACATGACAAGCAAGGTGTATATTTGGATACAGTCTGTACGCGGATTGAATGACACACCACAATGTTACAGAATAGAGGATTTATTGCTGTATAACCCGTGTCACGCAAAATGAGCGCTGGAGGTGAGGAGCTATGTCGCTCGCTCGCATTGGTGCATACATTGTCATCATCATCATAGATCCTATAGACATCATCTTGATTTGTCTGTCTATATTATTCTGGATCTAAATCTTATATGCCGCGGTTCATTTTCGGTACTAGGCCAACAGCGCCATCTAGCCTATGGAGCCGTATCAGCTCGCTGTCGTGCTTTCAACCGTTAGGCATGCGCTTGTGATGGCGGAAGGTAGATGACGCCACAATATTAGCCAATATCCGTCCAATGCTGCTGGACGTAGGTCTCTCCCAGGGTGCGACACACCTTCCGCATCCAAACCCTACAGCCGGGGGTGGCCCTACACTGCGCATGCGGACACATGGTGCGTACATCCTGTGCGCCATATGGCCGCTCCCTTCTCACTTTGTACCACCAATAAGATCCATGTATCGTACAGTGCGCTGGTGACTGTTAGCATTCTTGTTACATGACGCGACCTAAACACTAACACAATTGGCATTTTTTTCACATTTCATTGAAGATATGCCAGAGAAATAATGCAAAAGCTACAACAGTAATTGGAGCAAACAAAAATAAGGCTAAAAGCTGATAAAAGCTTCCCAATTCTTGACTTAACAAAAGGTTTTGAACTTGAACTTTTCAGTGCCCTTTACGCTTAGTACCTACAGTATATTGGCCATAAAAAGAGTGTCACGTAATACGATGAAAGATGCTCTGCTGTAACTTCCAATTTGTTTTAAAAACGTCGGTAGAGACCTGAATATGATGTTTACGTTTTTAGCTCCATCTATCCTTGTCACTCATGCAAGCATAATAGAGGGCTTGAGCCGGGGATATTGAGGGAAAACTTCACTGCAGCCTTCACGTTCGCGCGAGCAGGGTAGCTGGCATGAGTGACAGAAATGGCTGAATTCGAAACCACCACGGACAGGGGGTTACAGAGTAAGGTCTATACTAGTGGTTCTCAAAGGGGTCCAGGTGGACTCCAGAGGTCAACGACGGCGTGATCGGTTCCAGAATGAGTAAGCTGGAATCCAAGAGAAAAAATTGGCTTCACGCGTATTAATGAAGTTGGATGAAATCTGTTTTTTTAATTACCAAATATTTTTTTTAATTACCAATAGTTATTTTTCAACAAGTACAAGTTTTTTGATCGCTACCAGCGATAAGGCCGTCTAAATTGTACATCTTTCTTTGTTAAACTTGTCTGTAAGTGTTAATCTATCTACTCACAGCACAATTGATTAAAAATCAGCCGGAACGCAAAGTTAATTATTACTTGTTTTTTTACGGAGTTTTGGATGAAATTTAGCTGCTGTGGGTCTGAAACCACCATACATTCTAAAGAGGTCCAAAGTAAAAAAAGTTTGGAAACCTCTGGTTTCGGATACCCGGGATAATATCTCCCCCGGATTATTCACCGTCATAATATCGTAAATCCCCGGATAAAAGCTCTATAAATATCAATTTGCGTTTTCGCTTCTACCAACGGTTTTCGCTAATGTTTCATATTAAGATAGCTCCCGTTTAATAAGTATTTTACATCCCCTTGATGTTGTGTACTGAAATTATTAAAGAACTTGCGGTCGCCCGCGACTTCGTTCGCCATAGTTTTGGACATCCAAAGTTACACTACCACCCTAGTTACGATTTTACATTCGGGATTTACACGTGCTATTGTGAGTCAACCATAAAAGATAGAAAGATTTTAAGGTAACAATCTCCGTCATATAAAATTTCTCTGTAGCTTTAACCATTTAGGTTGCACATGCGACGGAAGCTTAAAAAATGGAGTAACTTCTTCCGTTCTCCCAACATTTCCCTTCACTGCTCTTATTGATTGTATTGTGATAAACAGTATACTATAACCAGCTTTAGGAGTATTAAAAATAATTGTTGGTACCAAGTTTCGTTAAAATCCGTCGAGTAGTTTTTGTTTCTATAACAGTTATACAAAGAGACAAAAATTTTGCTGATTCCATTTATCACCCCCTGATATTTATTTTGGAAATATATTTCATGTACAGAATTGACCTCTCTACAGATTTATTATAAGTATAGATAGATAGATGTAGAGTATTTTTAACTTGCTTCTAGCAGAGCACTTAAATCACCTAATACATATTAAGCCGTTAAATCACCCGTTATAAAAAACATTTACAGAAATGTAATATTTCATTTAAAATTTTATTTATTTTCCCGGCTTTATTGTAATTGAATAGTAAAAACAATTTTAAACGAAAATAAAACAGGACTTAGTGAGTATCCCTGAACAAGTCCAATTTTAATTAAATGTCTTTTTGTTAGGCTTCTTATAATTGTACCGGCTTCCATCCTTGATTATGACTGTTCTTACATCATTACATCGGAATATTTCCAAAAATCTTTCTAAAGAAGGACAGTGAAAAAATAATGGAATATTGATAATGAATGCATAAGCATGAATCGAAATTATGTTGACAATGGAACTTTTTACGCGAAAACTTTGCTTTTTATCAAAAATACACAGCTACGCTCTGCTGACATCGGGACTTTTGTGATCAATGAGTTCAATTTAAACTTGATTCTGAATTGATTGGAAAAATCGATTCGATTCTATACAGTTTTTGTAATGTATTTTCATGACGCCAGCTTGGAACTACTGCCTCTGCTTTCAAATCGTCTATTTGAAGTATCCTTTGTTTTTCATTTCTGGTTCTAGCAGTTCTGCTTGTAATAAGAGGTTATCTAATTTGTTTTAGTGTCGTGTTGGTTCCGAAGATACTTTTTTGTGTTATCTTCCCAGTTAACAATTTCGTACCCATTGTCTATCCCAAAATCAATTATGCAAGAGCCTTTTAAAATAATGTTTGTTTTATATCTTATTTTCATTACTTTTTTTATGAACGGTGAGTGTAAAGCTTATCGAAAAGAAGGATTTGGCGAGGTTTCAGATACACCCTCAGGCAGTTGATAAGGCGTGGCGGATTTATCTGAGGCTTGCAGGAGCCCTTTCATCTGCGATAATTAAACCTCACCATCTCCTTGATTACGTTTATTCATTCTTTCAAAGAAAATAATTAATGAAATTGCTCTTTGTAGTCTACTTTCCATTTTTATCACTGGAATTCACTTCATATTTTAAAACAAAGTCGCTTTCCGCGTCTGTCTCTATGTCTGTATGGTTGTATGCTTATATTTCTAAAACTATTCAACGGATAAAATAACATTTTTTAAATAGAAAGAATGATTCAAGTGAATCTATATATATATAAAAATGAAACCCGTTTTTCTTGGTCACGGCATGACGCGTGAATGGCTGGACCGATTTCACTAATTCTTTTTTTGTTGTTATTATTAGGAGAAGGTTCTTACGGAAAAAAATATTAAGAAATTCTCTCAGAAATATTAAAAAATGTACATTTAATTTTGCATATTTTAAAAAACGCGCGTAACTAATGTCAATGCCATTCGATGACATTGTTCAATCATTGCAACACTAAGGCGGTACGAAGTTCGCCGGGTCAGCTAGTGGTTTATATGTATAAAAATAAGGAAAATATGTGAAAACAGCGGTCAGGACAGCGTCTGCCGGGTCCATTAGTAAATTAATAAAGATACAGATGGATGAAGTAGTTATCTATACAAGTACATATACTATTTTTTAATGTTTTAATTGTAAGATAAGCTTGCAAGATTTTATAATAATAATAATATATTACAACATCACAAACATTGATCTGATTTTGTGTTAAGTAGCTTAAGCACTAGTGTTACAGATATCAGAAACAACAGTGGTATTACAAATAAACATAAATAAATACAAATAACACCCAGACCAGCACAAACAGACATGTTCATGCACACAAATGTTTATAGTTTTTTCTAATGGTCACACATAAAATTTCTCCCTCATTCTCCAATATACTAGCATTTTGCAGTGATAAAACATAAAGAACTGTTATGATTTCTCATACTAAGTAGGTATGTTTCGAAATGATTGACATGATACTTTGACTTGATACATTTTTTACATCCTCTCTGTGTAGACGACGTCGTGTTGGTCGGTGTAAGATTTATATTTATTTAAATTTAATGACTCGAAACGATTTCGAAAGTAATGCGGATTCCCTAATGATCCTTATAAATTGGCCATTAACGTATAAAATAATTTTATAACGTTCTATTATCATGATAATTGTATTGTATTATTTATTCAGTAAGTTGCAAAGACTGATGAGTCTTTGTTAGTAGAACTTAGAAAAACTATGTTAGTAAGAATAATACATTATAAATGGTTATATAATTTAAAGTGGCCACTCCTGCTGCAGTCCCCCCGAATCGAGCAGGAACGGCTTTCATAAATACAGTCGAGCCAGTTAGCAATCATATTCATGATGCTGTTACTGCTCACTCGCACCCTGCGCACCAGGGATGCCCACCGATTACGCATAGTTGCGTAGAAACAGTCCACGCCAGCTTCAGAAAACATCCCTGATGCACTACAGAACCGAAGTAGCCGCAGAACTAGCAGCATCCTGAATGCATTATTAAACTGTATACGAAGAGCGCTGTAAGCATTCTGAGTATACTTGGCCCACAGGCTGCACGTGTAGAAGGTTGTGCAGAAAGCTCTGAATAGCGTGACAATATTAAGCATCATGAGCGCATGATAATATTATTCATCTGCAAGATTGCATCCGAAATTCCGCTACCGATTCGGTTCTTAACTCGATTTGCTTTCCCGATAGATGTTTTTATTTAGAGAATCTATAAATGTAGCTTTGGGAAATCACAAGAATAAACAACGGGTGTTAGAAAGGCACTTGTGAGGTCGTAAAATATTACTAACACTTTGGCGGCCGTGGGGACCTTTCGCGGGCGCGTTAACTGTAATGGAAGGAATGAGTGTTGTTCTGTTATTTCGATATGCGCTCTGTCGATTTATTATGTTGATTGTCAAGAAAGTCAAACAAGGTGTATCTTCTTTTAAAGACGCACAGCTTAAACACCTGGACCTAAAGCGCCATATTCGGAAAACCCAACCCAAGCCGTCCTACACCTATACTTACAATAACCAGGGACAGCTTTACTGTATGCAGTGTGACCGTTAAAACCAAAATCGGCTTTGCAAGCCATCTGCGAGCCCATGAGGGAAATCTTTTCGGGTCACAAATCTTAAAAAGACATGAGATTTTTATCATACTTCTCGGCATCGATATTCTTTCAACGTTTTCTACTTATTACATTGCTTCGACTCTCTAGTCTTCGCGGTATTCGTACAAGCTATTCGTCACTTGTCATCTCACCTAAGTACAATTCTGCGACATCTTTTAGGTTATAGCTAGCATAGGTTAAATTTTGATTTGAAAATGTCCTTTATAATCGGGTCTCCAGCACTCAACTGAATCGGTTTCGCCTTCGTCACTACAACGTTATATCAAACGAGTAAAATTTTTTTAAAATTAAAAACCCCTGACATGAGCCAGGTAAATAGCTGGAGAGCTTCAAAGGCTGGACGGATTTTGACTAGCCATAGCAAAGAACCACCGTAATGAAATTATATTTGAATAAAAAAAATGCACTAAAATCGCTTCACCCGTTCAGGAGCTACGCTGCCATAGACAGACACACGCAAAAACACAAACAGAATAGGTGTCAAACCCTCTTTTTCGTCGAGTTTTATTATATATTTTCAGCTACTGGATTATGTTTTCAATCCTAGACATCGATGAAATCTTTGCTTTCCACATCCCTAGGAACATTTCTTGAGCTGTGTTACGCATTGAGTAGTCCAACTAATGAATGTGTGGGTGCCATTAGCTGCATTAGTGTGTTTATACTACTTTATAGCGACAGGATTAGCTGGGACAGCGGTCATTTGACCTTTTAAAGGCATTAGGGACCTCTTTCTGCTAGAATTGGCAGCATTTTGTGCTCCGATCTTCTCAATAGAAGTCTCTTTCTCTAACCATCTTTTCTAGTTACTGAGATACATCCAAATATTATACGACGAAAGTAACTGTGTCTGTTTGTTTGTTACTCAATAACGCCTAAACTACTGAACCATTTGCATAAAATTTGGTAAAGAGATATTTTGATACCCGAGATAGCACATAGGCTACTTTTTACCGCGGGAAAATGATGCTTTCCCATGGGAAAATTCAAGTGGGCCGATCGCTTTTACGCCTAAACTATTGAACAGATTTAAATGCAATTTGGTAACGAGATAGTTTGAGACTTAAGAAGGACATAAGTTGAAAATGGAAAAATGAAAATGTTATTTATTTAAAAACACACATATAACTACAACATTCTATCTGCTCTCGTATAAGGTTTCCCTGTGCTACGAGAGTTAGGCTCCTCCTCAAACGCTTAATAAGTAATTTTATTTATTTAAGTTACTTTTGACTGCGGGAAAACAACGCATTCCTATGGATATAATTACTTTCCGGGGAATCTGATCGTTCACTCCTAAATTACCAAAGGTTTGAATTATATTTGGATAAGATTGGTATTAGTAGGGTTCCGTAGTCAATTTTGGCACCACGCTGTTTTGCATTTCTTGCATCATCATCATCTCCCTAGCGGTCAATGTCATCATTGTAAAGTATATATTTTTATATTATTTATAATTTCGAAAGTATTCATCACAGGATATCCGAACAATTTTAAATAGACACCGTGTAAACGACTTTGGCGGGCTATAACTCGCAAATGGTAAAGCTGATAAAAAAGTGTTGTGTAAAAAAATAATTCACCCCCCGGGAGGTACAGTCAAATCGGGTAACATTGGACCGCGGTGGTAACATTGGACCATACCCAAACTCAATCTTTTTATTTTTTTTTGAGAAATGATATACCATAAATAGCTATTGATAAAAAATTGGCTGAAATGCTTAAGTTCCTAGCTATAAAAAAAAAACAAAATGTCATTGACAACTGTCAATCTGTGAAACAAATTGAATTTTTTTTCGACCGTTGTGATAGTGCTCTCTGGAAACTTGTGTTTTCAATTTTGAATTTCAACGTGTTTTTCACTGGTAACCGGGTAAGTAATGTAAATATATGTCATTTCTAACTTTTTTTTTGTAAAAACAATCATTTTAAGGTAGATTGTAAACAAAATCCGTGTTAAATTACAAAATTAAATGAAGACCTCATAAAAAATTGATTTTTAGGGTAACTTTGGACCGGCCAAAGTTACCCAACATTTTTATTTAGTAATTTAAAATAAGATGGGTAACATTGGCAACTAAACGTAGCAGATATTTTCTTCAATTATTTATGTACTTGTTATGTTCGTTCGATTATTTATGTTTTTAGATGTATGTAATTTGAAATTGTTTCAGTGTATGCACATCTATAAAATGCCTCGAAAGTCAAATGTAAAGAAACCTGGGGTGCGAAGCTATGGCACGTTATCAAATTATTCGTCAGAGAAGCTCGAAGAAGCATTACGTATGATTAAATCTGGGGCTTTAACACAAAGGCAAGCAGCCAAACATTATAAAATTCCAAGGTCTACTTTAAATAACAAATTGAGATTGAAGCACAATAAAGGTGTTGGACGACCAATTTGTCTAACAATGGAAGAGGAAATAATGTTTCGGGATCATTTGCTTGCTCTGAGTGATTTCGGTATACCAGTGGGAATTAATGATTTTAAAATGCTAGTTAAGCGTTACTTGACATCTGTCAACAAAGTTGTACCGGTGTTTACTGACAATACTCCAGGTTATGAGTGGGGAAAGCTGTATCTAGAGAGACATCCAGCTCTCAAGGAGAAAATCGCTCACAATATTTCCCGAAAAAGAGCACAGGTTAATGAAGAGATGGTCAATAAGTTTTTTGATCTATTAATATTTGAAGCTGATGGTGTACCTCCAGAAAACATCTACAATATGGATGAATCCGGCTTTCACGACGATCCAGGGAAACAAAAGCTCTTATTTCGCCGTGCTAATCGACATCCAGAGTTGATCAGAAATTCCACTAAATCATGTTTTACTGTTGTTTTTTGTGGAAATGCTGTAGGAGAATTTATTCCGCCGTTCTTCATATTTAAAGGCAAAAATTGCTGGTCTGACTGGTTACAAAATGCTCCTAAGTCTTCTAAAATGACTGTATCAAAATCAGGTTGGATTGACTCTGATATTTTTGACGAGTGGCTAGAAAAACATTTTATTCCAATAGTTGATAAAAAACCGGGGAAGAAAATTCTTCTTTGTGATAATCTTAGCGCACATATAAGTGTTAAGGCACTGAAACTTTGTGAGGAACATAATATAAAGTTTATATGTCTCATCCCTAACTCCACTCATCTTTTACAACCCTTGGATGTAGGGTTCTTTTCCTCTTTAAAAACAGCCTGGAGGTCAGTGTTGAGGACGTGGCGGCTAACCCAAAGAGGCAGAAAAGCTATTAGTTTACCAAAGAATATTTTTGCTCAGTTGCTTAAACTTACCTTGGACCAATGTGAATCAACAGCAGGATTAAATCTGATGGCCGGATTTCGAAAATGTGGAATACATCCAGTGTCACGAAGTGAAGTTCTTAAAATATTACCTGGGTATGCAGCTACTGACGTTCAAACATCTGTCGGTGAGACCTTCAAAGAATATTTAAAAGATATCAGAGAGTCAGACCTAAACATCAAGTCCTGTAGAAAGTTTCAATTACCTGTTGAAGCAGGAAAGGCAATCTCAGCAGAAGAAGTTGAAAATTTTTACAAAAATAAAATAGATCAGCAGAATAAGAAAAAAGAAAAACCAATAAAGAGAGGCAGACCACTTGGTTCCAAAAATGTAAAAGGGAAAAAGAAAAAAATAGAAGAACAGGAAAATAATTCTGAAACCAACGTTACTGTGCCAGAAACTGTTGCAAGTAATGATGACATGGGCAAAGAGGATTATTGTAATACAATAAATGTCTTACATAATGGACTAGAAGAAACCCGGGCTGCTAGCCCTGAATCAGACACGGAAGATGTTCCAATTATTTCTACAGTAGTGGCGAGCATACATACTGTTCCACAAGAAGGGACTTTAAGAACACCAGATAAACAACCAAAAACTACACTGAAAAAATATTGGGACTCATTTGATAATTTAGACCAAATAGAAGAATTGCAAGAGGAAGATGTGAAAACGAACAAAAGGAAAGTTTGTAAGAAGAACAAGACACCAATGAAAGATTCACCGAAAAAGGAGAAAAATAACAAACAAGCAAAAATGGCTTTACCTGTATCTTTAGTAGTTGAAGACGTGGAAATGAGAACAATATCTAACGATCAACTTGATTATCAATTAAATAACCTCACTAAAGAACCAGAAGAAGCAGTGGCACATTTGGTTGGTTTTGAAAATATTACAGGTGATTTTTTGGTGCATTCAGATGGAGGAAAACTTGTTCAGATAAATGAACAAGAAGAAGTGTTTGAGGTAAACAAATTTTGTGTGTTTAAGGATGAAGGTACCTTGTTCCCTGGACTAATAAGTAAAATAAATGAAAGATCTGCGTTGTATATCAGATGTTTAACTAAAAACTTTGATGGGGGATGGATCTGGCCAGATAAACCAGACCTTACTATAATCACTGACCATTCAATGATTATAAAAGTGCTGAGAGATGACAAAATTTCTAAAAGGGGCAAAATCATTCACATTGATGATGACTTCTTGTCTATGGAGTGGGGAGAATAGATGTAAGGAAATGGAGCCGATGTTCTTTTTTGTGTTTCAATTATAATTAGATTTTTATATAATACATACATACCTACATATCCTGTGTGAAATTGTGTTCAAGTCATGAAGAGTGCAATAAGACTGGGACAAAAGTCAAAGAAGCTTGTCCATTATTTTGATCTCTGTATTAGTCATTACCTTCTAGTTAGTATTAAGCATAGCAAGTTATATATGTATGGAAAGCTAAAAAAATATATATTTTTATACCATTTAAACAGAGAAGTTTAATTACAAAAAAAAACACATAAAAAGCATTTATATCTTTAATCTTGATCCTATAATCCATATGCCTTCAACTTGTTGATGACTTTTGGGGCATTTGTTTTATTTTTCTTTGTCAACATATTATTCCCTAAGAGTAAAAATTTCATCGTTGTTTACTTAAACATAGTACAATGTTGCCCCGTGCTCTTAAATTATCATAAAACACGAATTTTTGCAACAATATTTATGATGGCTCAAAGTTACCCCAAACTCAATGTAACTTTGGACCACCTACAAATCGGCGATTATCATAGAGTTCTCCACTGATTCTTTTTTTTTTTTTACCGATGCTATAACCACAGACTATCCAGATCACAGACCAAACTGTTCTTTTAACCGTAATAATAGAATCCTTTAAGCAGTGAGTGAAAATATTCAAAAAGTGGTCCAAAGTTACCCGATCTGACTGTACCCTTAAAAGGGGTAATTAAAATTTTTCGTATTTTAAAAAATGAGATCTATATGTCAAATCAGTCCATAAACGTAGAAGATATTCTGCTGTGACAGACTAGGACGCACTGAACGCTCTTATAAGAGTTCCTTGTCGGACTACGGAACCCTAAAAAACTACCTAATGCGGACGAAGTCGCGGGTAAAAGCTAGTGTTACATAGTTGAAATGATTTATATTTTCAAAGCGACTGCACAAGCTCATTTCGAATTTTCATCAATTTGAAATTACTGTCACTAGGTTAGGTTTGACGACGATAAACAAAAAACATGACTTGTTTACATCGTTTACCGTAATGGAATGAAGAAAAATAAAGCTCTTGTTTTTTCGTACAACACCCACAGGCTATAACAAAAGGTGGGAGGCATTTTATAACAAAGAAAAGTAAGGAAAGGCGAAAGCATTTGCTTATAAGAAAACCAGCTACACAATACGCATAACCCTTATGGGGATGACGTAACAACTTTTCCCCTAAAGCTCTTGCCTTATTTTGATAATGAGCATAGCCCTAACGCTTGTAGCTCACCACATCTGCTAAACTATAGCAACGATACCTCTTTGTATCTCTTGGTTTCTGCCTCGTTGGTGTAGTGGCAAAGTTTCGGCTTTACATCCGAGAGGTCCTGGGTTCGAATCCCAGGTCGAGCCAAAACTGTTTCTGGGATTTTCTGTCATGAATTTCTCAAAAACAGCTCGGAGTCGGGAAGTTGGCGGTGTTACACCCCCGTGTCTCGGAAAGCACGTTAGGCCGTTGGTCCTGTGCCTGATCTCTCTCCGGTCATGTCGGATTGCTATTTCGATTGCCGTCTCACCGAACTTTGAGAGTGATGGAACAGTGAGTGCGCCTGTGTATTGCGCTCACACTTGTACACTATACTACTATAATATCTCCTGCGTAGTTAGTTGGCTGCTCTCTGTTGAGATTGGCCGCCGTGGACGAAATCGGCCAGGAGGACTATTATCTCTTGGTTGTTATACTGTGTTCCTTGTCATTATGATAATCTTATGCAGTGGTGTTAGTGGTGGTATCTACTGCATGGCATCAACACTCTCATGGATTTCCAAATTAATTAATTTCAATCTTCCATCAACCATTTTGAGCCTGTGATTGAAATTTCTAACATTTTTTTGATTTGAAAATCGTCGTTGGATTAACAGTTTCATTAGCCCCTGCCTGTTTGACATCATGAATCAATTGACTAATCCCTAAAATATAAACTCAAAGGCATTTCTTTTGTCAGCTCTATGAATGCCGATGATTCGGCTAAAATATTCTACGCCAATGCGCCAAGCTAATTAACACTTGAAAAATGAAGACCGGTGCCAACTTATCCATTACCTTAAAGTTCGTTTAATCCAATGCAGTTTAAACTTAACGACGAATGAGTTTTGTTCTTTAAACTAGTACGCGAAACTTGAAGAATTTAATCGGAAATCCTGAAGTCTGACGTTCTGTATTCTACAAAAGTTAAGCTAATGGTTGGAATGTTTCATTTACACAGCTAATAAGAATTTGGTACTAAAACAAATAAATGATTTGATAAAGGATAAAACAATATTCATATTAAAGTCAATGTCAATTTAAAATCATTATACATCCTGAACCGCTAAATAAAGTGACATTGCATGGTCTAAAAGGAAAGTCGCGATACATTTAAGAAACGATAAAGCGTTTCTTAAATGTATGAAACTGACATTCTCCATGGATAAGTCACGTGACTTCCATCTGTCATTTTCATACAGTCAACATATCGTACTGTACTGTTATCTAAGTAAAGCCGCGTAAATATTTTACTCGCAATGATCCTCTGGATATACGTTACACATTCAATCCTTATACTAAGAAGCTGACAATAGAGTAGCCGAGGTGTAAACTCTGGAAGCATCCGCAAAATCTCGCCCGAACCTCTCCGTCCCCTACATTATTCAACAAGCCGAGCTTTTTCCAGCCATCTCGTGGAAACGCTTACGCCCTTGAAGTGTGTCAACCACTCGAGAATCACGAAAATGCGAGATCCATGAATACTTGGCACTTAGCCAATAAGACCAAAGAAGCGCCCTGCAGCACACCGCGTAAACCTTAATTGTATACTAGCAAAAGCGATTGTCGAGGCGAAATTTCATTTTTTTTTTTTTTTTTTTTTTTTTTATTAAGATTACCAACAACTGTTACATTATATCGTGGATGATAACTAACAATAGTATATATGCTAAATGCACAGTCAATTATAGGTAAACATAGCTTGCCTAATATATTAATAAAAAAGATAAACTGATAGATAAGAAAAAAATTAAACTGTATCTGCAGGTATTAGTAGATATAGTTAGTAATAACTACAATAAAACTACAATAAAAAAAGAGCAGGTGTCAATTACTACAGGTGACTGTTCTCAATGCAACTAAACAAGTACAAACCTTACACTAGTGAAATTTAAGTTCGATTTTTACTTCCTTTCGGAAGGTGGCTTGAGAGCTAGCAAAGACGTCAAGGCTATCACTATGTTCGTTGTACAGACGACAGACCCGGGATAACGGAGAGTTTCTCCCATAAACTGTACGTCTTGTGGGTGTAAACAAAGGCTTAATTGGGTTCCGTGGTGGTCGACGTGGTACTCTGAGCTTAATCTGTTGGGACAGCGAAGAGCAGCAAATTCCATTGCTAATCAACTTGTGCAGGAATGTAAGATCCAACAACTCAAATCGCTTGCTCTGCTCGGTCATATGTAATTTATTTAGCCGTTCTTCATAGCTGATGTTTCGGTTATGCAGACCAACTGTGTACGACAGGTAACGTACAAACCGTTTTTGTATTCGCTCAATTTTGAGTGAGTGATTGGCGAAATGGGGGCGCCATACCGTGCTACAGTATTCTAGAATACTCCTAACTAGGCTATTATAAAGAATTTTCTTGGTTTTAAGATTGCGAAATACTTTTGAGTTCCTGATGACAAACCCCATCATCTTGTAGGCCCACTTTGTCACATTGTCTATGTGTGGCACAAAGGTAAGTTTGGCATCCAAGACTACACCAAGGTCTCTCACAAGATCAACCTCCTTAATAGCTACACTGTTTATGCTGTAAACTGACTGAATTACAGACCGTTTACGTGTAAATTTAATATGGGAACATTTTTTCACATTTAGGTCCAAACCGTTTTCACTACACCAGTCACTCAATACATTTATATCCTCCTGCAACAGAGCGATGTCTTGGCGTGATTCGACCACTCGACACAGTTTTAAGTCGTCCGCAAACAAGGAAGAGAAGGAATACCTAAAGTTGCCTGGTAAGTCATTTATGAAGATATTAAACAAAATTGGACCCAAATGCGAGCCCTGAGGTACCCCGGACGTAATAGGGTGTATGGATGACTGGCTGCCATTTATGACTACATAAAAAGACCTGTTTGTGAGGTAAGACTTGAACCATTGCAGTAAAACCCCATGAAAACCGTAATGCGACATTTTCGATAGTAGGACGCCGTGCGACACTTTATCAAAAGCCTTGCTAAAGTCTGTATAGATTGCATCAATCTGTTTGTTAGCATCCATAGCTTCGATAAGATGTTCACTGAACTCGACAAGATTTGTGCATGTTGACCTTGCTCGAACAAAACCATGCTGGTGTTCTGTAACAAATCTTTTAAAGAAGTTCTGAATTCGTGGGCAAATCAAAGATTCCAAGACTTTGGCAACTACTGGAAGTATGGAAATTGGCCTGTAATTGCTTACATCATGGTGGTCGTCATTCTTGTGTACAGGTACCACTTTCGCTAGCTTCCACCTTACTGGAAACCTGCCAGTTTCCAGAGACTTATTAAAAATTATAAGCAGAGGATCAGTGAGAGAGTCCGCACCCTTGGCGTACAAAATTGGGGGAATGTTATCCGATCCCGCGCCTTTAGAGATATCCAAACTTTCCAATTTTTTCAGGAGTTCGTCACGTTCTATCTGTAAAATTGAGTAGCAGTCTCCTTGGATATCATTATCTGGTCTAGGACGGCTTACAGGATCGCGACAGTAAACTGATGAAAAATAAGAAGCAAATAGATTGCTGATGTCATCAGCGTTTGAGCACGATGTTGATTCATCCCACATCATTGACGGGTACGTACTCGCACCTTTACGTTTAGATTTTATGTAGGACCAGAATGATTTTGGATTGCATTTGATATTCTGTTCAATAGTTTTAGTGTAATGATTGTAGCATTCAGTTGTCAATTTTTTGCAGCGCTTGGAAATTATTTTAAATGAGATCAAGTCTAGAGGATTTTTATATTTTTTATATCTGAGCCTGTATTTATTCTTTTCGTGTAAGCGATTTATTAAATCATGGGAGAACCAAGGTGGGTATGTTAAACTCTTAGGCTTACAGACAGGAACATAGTTATGTATTGCATCCGTTATAACCGTATAGAGTCTGTCAGTCATTTCATCGACGTCCTTTGCTCCCAGGAAAACTTCAGTCCATTCAGTGTTTTGAAAATGTTTGTTTATGGCTTCGTAATCAGCCCGATAGAAATTTGGTCTATCACCAACGAAAACAGGAAGATGGGTTTCTTGCTCCATAGTTAACTGGAACTCTAAAGGAGGATGGAGCGGATCTATTTTTGATAGTACGTCTAGCGCATTGGTTGTTGAACTAGCAGGACAGTCGGTAAGTACAAGGTCTAAGATTCTGTTCATGTTGTTCGGTATCATGTTGCACTGCCTGTAGTTATTAACAGTGCAGAAGTCAACAATAAATCGGGCTGATGCATCATTAGGTGAATATGTGTCAGATGAATTTACAGCAGCCCAGTCTATCAGTCCACGATTAAAGTCTCCGACAATACAAGTGTACTCATAACTAGACCTATCAACAATAGAGTTACAGTTATCAATAAAGTGATTAACTATCACTGACCTTACTGGAGGCGGAATATAGACAGCGCAGAACAGGATTCTGTTTGTGGAGGTTCTTGACGGCACTTCAACCGAAACCCATAAGTCTTCACATTGCGACTCCCAGTTAACAATTCTTTGAGAATTAAGCCTTTGAGTAACCGCTATCATGACACCCCCACCATCCATATCGCAATGAAAGCCTGACGTCTCCCTGTCTCGCCTATAAACAACATATTTACTGCTAAAGAGTTCTGAAGTTAAGACACTTTGGTTAAGCCAAGTCTCAGTAATGATAATAACATCATACTCGCAGTTTAAGGAATTACAATGAAATGCATGAGTTTTAGTTCGTAAACCTTTGACATTTTGATAATAAACATTTAGCGCAGAGAATTTTATTTGGGTATTACTTCTAACATGCAAAGTTAAAAAAAACTATTATTAAGGTAACTTCTTCAATGTTTCAAAGTCTCTAATAAGTTTGTAGTCTGAGTTGTCAGTCTTTCTCATGTAGATGCGGCCACTTCTCACCCAGACATATTTGTAGCACTTGTCCTTGGCAGCCTGTCTTGCCGCTGCATGTAGAGCCTTATTGTTAGTGGAGAGATGCTCACACACGTATATGGGTGTTTTAGTGCCCGGGATACCGGCATGTGAACTGTTCAATTTGTCTTGAGGCTTAGCCTTATTGAACTTGATTGTCGCCGCAAGGAACTGGTCTCTCATTCTGGGACTGTTAAATTGGACAACAATGGATTTTGGACGGTTAGAATCCTTGTTTACTTTTGCGATGCGTGTATAGTTAATTAGGTGTTCCTTGCTAACAGGGCAATTCATAGATTTACCCAGTTCAGTGATAATAGACAGCAAGTTTTCGTTTTTTCTTTCGGGCACGCATTGAATTTCAATGTTGTTAATTCGGGCTGTTTGTTCCAATTGGTTGACTTTATTAGACAGATCAGCAATTTTACTCTGCATTGCACTGTTCTCGGTTTCTAGGTTTTTAATTTTCTCACTGGACTCAGCATGTTCCCTGTTCATGGCCTCGTATTTTGTGTTAATGAAGTCCATTGAGTCCTTAACATCCCTGATCTCATTCTTTACATTCATGATTTCGTCCTTCAATAACTTCAACTTAGCACCCAATATTTCTTCTATTGTGGTCCGCATAGTCTTATGGAACTGAGCCATGACTCCTTGAATGATATCTTGCATGTCATCCTTTGTTACAGGTTTTGTGGCGTCTGGAGGCGAGTTCATAGCTTGTCTTTTTCCGGGTCTGATAGCTATGTTAGGGATATAGCGGACTGGAGTATTATCGTTGTTCCCTTTACTCTTCGTACCCAGGCATAGAGGACAAGTCCATGCCGATGTGGTAGGTTTATCTTGGTCACACGACGGGGATAGGCATTCAACGTGGTAGGCGAATGCACATTGGGAACATATCATATAGTTTTGGTCCTGCATGCCCACGGAGCAACATCCCCATTTGAAGTCATCATTTTCCTTGCCAGCCATTTTAGAGGGATGTTTATTAATATAGATAGTTATAAGCAGCCAAAAAATAAAAAAACAAAAAAATAAAATCGCTTTTCTGCCGGGATTTGAACTCGGTTCTGTTGTTTACAATGCGGCCACTTCGGCCCTGCACTACGGCGTCGATACCGATGTGGGTGAAATATGGCGTCAGATATCGGCACAGTCACACTTGTTGCTCGCGATCTCACCGATACTGCGGCAGGGTCAAAGTCCAGTCTTTTGTTGCGGGACGAGTAATTTTTGAGAATATTTTGGTTCGGAATGTTAAATTACCCTACGTTTGCACAGTCATTTTGTATTTTAAGCACTAAATTAAACTTTGAATCCAAGATCTCACTACACAGCACTTAACTGGTCACTTCCCAAATGTCCATTCGTAGTCCTATTGTGAAAACAGTCAGCTTTTCCACTCTTTTTTATAAATAGTTGACGAGCTCAAACAGATACGTCTTGTTTCATTTGCACCGTCACACAAGAATATATAATATATTTAATTTGAATTCGTTTGCAAATGAAATTGGGTCGGTTTAATGCCTGTAAAATGAAAAGATTGCGTGATTTTTATTGAGTATGATATCATAATTCCCAACCATTAAATAAAATTATTACAATAATTTTGGTGTAATGAAGAGCATTTTAATGTGTTTTATAATAGACGTTTTATTGCTTTGAATATTTTCTTGGGCTTTATTATTTCATTTCATTTTTGTGTATTTCCTGTCATGAAATAACACAGGGTAAATAAAAATAAAACTGGTAATTGTATCAGCGAACTTCTCTGATCCATTTGCAAAACACGAAATAGCGTCCGCTTAGTATACTGGGTTGAATTGGTGGACTTTCCTAATTGAATCCGGTGAGTATGTGAGTGCTTCCGGTTCTGACCCGCTGCGATATTTCCGGGCACACAGTAATAGACGAACGATTTCGTATCACTTTCTCGATCAGCCTTAGGCATGTTTCTGAGGTTTATGGTGCGATAGACCGTGTGTATCAGAGCACTTTCATGCTGTTTGGTTGTAATGATTTGCACCTTAAACCACCGTCATTTTTCGAACTAACATTTCAAAACTTAGAAATGATTCAAACATTTTAAAATAATGCTTCCCTGTTGCGGCGATAAAAATATTTAATCTGTTTCAATCCGTGATCTTTTCTCTTTGTGGCCTTTAATTTACATATTTCATATGCCACCCCCCCCCCCCCCCCCCCCCCCTTATAATTCGTTCTGGGTTGTAGCTAAACGCCGAAAAAATAATATTACCGGTGATGTAATGAATAAAACTCAATGAATCAGAACCAATATTTCATCGGGTGACCCACATCGGCGGGCGAGAGCAACCTTGCCCGATTCCACCCCTTGATAAGGGTGACCAGGTGTCAAATGGCTTTTAGGGACATGCCGCTAGTCGTGGGTTTTATTACGTATCTATTTCCTCTTTAACTTATTTTTCTCCTTATTTTTATTAACTTCTCTTTTATTGCGTTGTATATAGAGCATTTGAATGGTAGATAATTTGTCTTTATTACAAAGGAGTGTTTTGCTAATTGAGTAATGGCAGTTTCCCTTATTTATTCATAGTCGTGAGTTATAACGTATCTATTTCCTCTTCAACTTATATAAGCTCTTCCTTATTTTTAATTACTTCTATTTTTTGTGTTGGATATAGAACATTTGAAGGAATGTTTTGGTAATTAAGTAATGACAGTTTCTCTTCTTTATTCATGTGCTTCTGCAATTTCTTTGTAAATTATATGTTTCCACAATCAGCAGAGAAGACGATATTAAAGATATACCTACTTCGCTGTCGGTAGTACTTATTTATTTGTTATAATAACATTTTCTGTATCAGTAGTAGGAAGCATAGCTATTCCAACTTTCTTAAACATCCAATACTCTATTTTGACCGCCTACACGTTTGGGACTGTGATAGTGTCATATCCCAAGTTAACCAAATAAACGTGGGTGTCACCCAACTCAGTGATTCCGCCACCCGTCCCCCCGACATTCACCTCGATCCGAACTCCGACTTTTATATTCCGCCCGCTTTTGTATGATAAGCGATCGCGCGTTCAAATTAACCTGCTTTTAGAAGCTTCGAGTGTTCTCGAGCGGTGCGGATATCGGAATTTTATGAAGTTTTCGCTGGAGCTCGTATGTTGAGGGTTGCATCATAGTCGACCCTGGTCTTGTGGGAAGCTGTAGGAGACTAAGGAATGTCTAATGGATATTCGTAACTAGTGGTCTTTAATAAAACGAGATAGCCCGGTAGAAACCTTGATTTGAGCACGAAAGATTTATTTGAAGCATATCATTCTGTTTTTTCACCATAAATCTGTCTTCATGTTATCTGCAAAATCTATGAGAATGTCGCACATTTGAAAAGAAATTCACAAATTTACCCTTAGCGCGCGACTGAGATGAAGGAAAGTGTGAAAATGGATTAATCACATTCGTACTAAGTGGGAAAGTAGAACCAAGTTAATCAATGACCCATTCTTGTCTAGGGTTCAACTCTATGAAAGCTGGTATTTATGAAATTACTATAGAAACCTTAATCAAACAGTAGCGAAAGGGGTATTACGGTTTCTACTCTTAAACCGGAAATGAATGAAGCCAGTCAACCTTAAAACGTGGATAAGGGCCGAAGTGCCAATCTGAATAAATTTACTCGGACCTTATTGCATTGCAATACGAGTCAATGTCTCAAGGGTTTTGGGAAAACAAACTTCTAAAGTATGATTTACGATTAAAACTCTTTCGTTGAGTGACTTACTTCGTTCCTCATTAAATTCAAACTTCTGCTAACAGTAAATAACCTGGGTTTGATTAAATGCGGTGCTGAAAAGTTACTGAAACGTTACGTCAACGAAATTCCGGGTAAACTTTTTTGCGCTTATTGTTTTCGTATGAGTGTTTCTGTATCTACTAGCGGCTTCCCGCGACTTCGTCCGCGTTCAAGTTGGAACAAATGTTACAGTTTTAGCCCAGTCTACTCGCCGAGATCTTTAAAACGGTACCTCAATCATATTTTTAGGCCCTAGCACCGTGACACAGGCTGGTGGGAAAGGAATGCACTTACACAAATAATATATAGAGAAACTACCAACGATATAGGTAAACCTTTATCTGATCAAGCATAAAAAATATTAATTGAGTTTTTATTAGACAAGAGCGTGACGTCATCAATCGCCGCTAAGTTTTATATTTTTCATGAGTGTGTGCACACACACAAACGTGTTAAGTGCATTTCAGTGAAACGGCACTAATGGCTGCAGTTTTCGAGGAGCTGAGTCGTTATGAGTGATGAGGTGTCGTTGAGTCGACTCACCGACGTAATCAATGCTGAGTAGATACGTACTGTTTCCACCTTGACTCTTAAGTGCACTACATTGGACTGCTGAATAATCAGCACCTAGCGCTTTTAAGCGTACCCATAAGAAAATATGAGACATTTTTGAATCTGTTGGATCGTATTGATTGATTGATTTTGCTTATTCATAATATAAAACATTGGTCCTTCGAGCCGGATCTTTATAGGATGATGATCCAGCAAACCATAATGTTAGTGGCTATGTGAAGTCATACACGATATACGAGTATGAGCTCATAAATATAACAATGATATGGTGTTAACGTTTTATGATTCTGATATGGCACGTGTGTCGTTATAAAGAGTGACGTAAACTTAAAATGGAGTATAAAAGAGATGTTATTTTTATAAAAATGCCCATGAATATATATAATATCTTTTATATATTTTCTGTCTTGTCACTACAAAAGTCTACTAAATTATTGTCATTATTTCATTTCCAATAACTTCGTTGTAAATATAAATGGACTGAAATCGTACCAGGTCAGGCTTACTTTGTTTATGTAAATGTGTACATAGAAAGTTCCCGGGCTATTTCTTAAAAAGCTGAATTTACAATGTAAAATTATTCAGTCGTGGGTGTTCCGCCATTAATTTGCTGTTTATTTAGTGAGATACCGTCTGATAAATAGCTTAATGCAATGTAAATTTTGTAAATAAATAAGTTTTATCAGATAAATATGCAAAGTCGTCGCTTTACACAGTAGGTACTTAAATTATGTTTAAGATTACAAAGCAAACCTATCTTACTCCATTTTACCATTGTTTATTCGGAACCAAAATCACTGAATAGCCAATTTGTCTTGGAAATTGTGCTATTTGTTTTCACAAAATCAATGCCTTAAAAATGGACAGATTTTCTTCCAGCTTAAAAGCTTTTGTTTTCACAAAGAATCTCTCCTTCATAAGTTTTAATCACCGCTATCTCCTTAGAAACCTTTCTATTATACAAAATTACCCAGCATCCAAAATTTTCTACTCTTCTCTGCTAACCAGCGCTCATACCCCTAGCACACAACCCATTGAGAAAACCTCGCCACGGTTACGTAAGCGAGCCGTATCGATCCCGTCGCTTCCCCGCAGACCACGCGGCGACGCCTGGATTAACGCTGGAAATCTGGAATTTTAGTTTGAGCTACATTTTTTATGTTCACTGACGATATTCTGATATTAAGTACTCTAGAAGTACTCTAAAAGTGAAGAACTCTAGTAGTAGCATCTACAAGCATAACCTCGTACTGCTTTCGATTAAGCCTTATTTGTCACAATTCCTTTGCCCGATTCATGTTTATCAGGACTCGATATAAAAATTTGTGGACATAAGACATCAAGGACTAGATTATTTAGATCAGATCAGATCTTTTTTTTATTTGGGATAAGTTTGCTCTTGACCCAAGACTAAGCCCAACGAGGCAACGACTGAGTCTACGATGAAGCGAGCTCATCAAGAAGATGCCTGTAGGCATCATGTTAGGTTATATCAGGAAACTTATTAAAACAATATTAGGTAATCTTAAGGAACATATAATAAATCGATGTTATGATCATTGTTTCTATATCTTCTCCCTACTCAGAGTAGTACAGACAAGATGGACGTTATGTTAACATTTTCTGATGTATCCCATCAATCCCAGGATACGCGCAATTTTTCAAAACTCCCAGCGGGATGGGAAAAATGGAAGTACGCCACTCGTAATCCATCCGGGTGTTTACATACTTTTTTATCAGTATACACGTGTATTGTGATCTCAAAGGATTTTCGCTCTTATTCTCTTATAAATATAAAAAATTATATAATTTACATACGTTTCTGCGAAGACTAATTTATTTGTCTAAAACCCCAAGCCATTAATTCCTTACATCTCACGTTCTTCCAATTATTCACTAAAGTTGGAGGTCTTAAGCCACAACCAGCTTTTTAAAGGAATTGGTACAATCTTCGCCACCATATAACAACTTTAAACTTACGAGTACCAAGACCTAATCCCACTGGCAGAAAGTAGACATAAATGGCCACAAAACTTACTTTACGCTATTATGTAACGTCAAGCGACATTAAAATAGTACCGTCTAATGTAACTTTGCGCATGAATTTCACAATTTCAGTCCTGGAACGGTGTAGTAAAGTAAAATTGTGTCATCCAGACGCAACTTTGTGTCATATTTGAGATATAAAAGCTGGTGCGGGAATAGTTGATAGTAAAATACTGGACGTAGTAGTTCGTGTGTTGTGCAATATGCACCAGTTTTTATTATACGAGATTCCTCTATTATGATGTTAGGAAAGATATTATTTGCGATTATTTGCGAGAGTATCAACTGCGAGAATTCTTATTTTTTAAACAATTGCACTTCAATCACATATTTTCTCATTTCAGAAAATGTTTGAAATGATTCTTGTAAAATGAATTTTACGGTGTTTTTGAATATATTGTTTTGCTTGGAAAAATCCACTTTTCCGATCTATCGAGAAATTTATGGCACTACAATGTCATGTAGTCAATGTCATCTCAAAAGTGAATCGCTGAATGCGTTGGTAATTGGTTGCCAATCTCGAGAGAAGCTTATTCAGTTTTGCTTATTATTTTTTTATAATATGCCTTGAAGTACATATTAGTTCTAAGAAAAAAAAAACGTTAAAAAATAACAACGTTTACGGGGTACGGTAGTTATAATAATGAGTAGAGTTGCATTTTGTTGGCCCTCAAATAGGATTGAGAATAGTGATATTCTCTTGGATTTGGGTGCGTTATACATTGTAGAGAACAATTGTTTCACAATGTACGAATGCGGCGTGCATTTCCTCCCCGGGGCCGGCGCGTCCTATTTTCTGTGTATCCCTCCACGTTTAATGCGCTAGAAGTTTCCGCTTTGCCGCGTTCAAATACTGAAATACTGGATGTTTGCTCGCCGACTGTTGTTGTGTAATTGTGTATGAATGGGGGCCAAATGGAACGCGTTGACAGTTTCATTTGTACTTTATTTTTTGCAGTTACATTGGTCCTGTTTATCGACGACAAAGCTTAGTTCACCGTGATAAACGGAGCGGGTTTCGCTTGCTTATTTTTGGGCATGATGAAATTGCCCTTGTTTTAGCACAATTTCAGGTTCTTGCTTTACAATTTCCATTAGCATTATTAACCTCACTCTAACAAAATTAAATTTTGCCTTTCATAGGACCCGTGCCATGAAATTCATTGCGACGTCTCCGGGATTTATTAAGCTGAAATTTTCAATTATGAATATCAAATCCTGTTTGTTTACAACATCAATTTGGTGATTGTGACGATGGTATTCAAATTAGAAAGTAAATATAAATCAGTTGTTCAAGATGTTCTAATGACAAAAGTTTATAATAAAATTGATGGTTGTAAACTACAATAATAAACTACATAAAAATATGGAAATGTTTGAATGTAAAAAAAAATTGTATATTAAATTTAAAAAGAGGCAATGGCAATAGTGAATGATTTTGTTGCACTGCTTCTTCTTCTTCATGCAGTGATATGGTTAATTTATATGTTAGGGCGTGTGAATGTGCCCCTTGTTAGTCTATTGATTGAAATAAATTGATATTATCTTTTCGCAGGGCCTCAAAAAGTAAAACAAGAAGCAATTTGAGTAATTCGCTGTTTTTCTCTCGACTGAAATGGCCAGTTTCCTCATTCCCGTTGCTTTCCTACTTCTTTACGTCTCATAAAATTTCGTAATCATTCCGGGAAGCTGAGGGGAAATTGTCACTTAGTGTCATCTGCCTTTGCCCTCGCTTTAATTTTAACTTATTTTCTTGGTTAGCACAATTTTTTATTATGCCGCTGTTTACTTTTGTTTCGCTGATCTGTTTATATATTTTTTTTCTTTAACGATGCCTCCACAATGTAGCTGACAGTTTTTTTGGACACCAATCGATATGCATATTGACATTACTCAAAGCGTATATTTTATACGAAAGTCTTCTTACCTTGTGAACTGAATTATCCAGTCAAACCAATCCAAACCTCCATAGAATTATGACTTAAGTCTTGTTACCTTTTCCGCACCATTAACTAAAGCCGGAGGTTACTTTTACAGCCCACATTTCTCCAATACAGATCTGGCCAAGATCCCGATGCGTGATTCATTCCCTTCGATACTAATGCTTCACATCTAGATTCGCCCCACGTACTCTAAATCGAATATCTCTTGGGTCTCGTGTTTCCATTATTTCATTTTTGCGGCGCTCTGCGCATCTTTAGGATATGTTTAAGATGGACAGTTGTTTAGAAATACTTTTTTTAATAGGTAAAGAATGAACCACATAAATTTTAAATGGAATATAGATAAGATATTGGCATACTGTCGTGAAGATGTAAAGAATAACATATCTAGCCTACTTTAAAGTTCCAGAAAAGTGCTGACGCTCTAATTTCTTTGTGATTTAGCAAAGTGCTGACTTGTTAAATATACTAATGAAGTAGGTACAAAATAGGTATAATATGACACACCTTAGATAATTACTTTGTTTTAAACAAGTAGTAGTTTCAAGATAGTGTTAACTTTTAATACCTAAAGAAAATATTTGTGCTCTCTTTAGCCTGAGACACAGGTTTGAATCCTAGTTCTGGTAAAGAAAGTCTTCAGTCTATACATCTTTTGTTAAGCTTATATTAATTTACGACGTGTCCATTTGGGACGAAATCAATGATTACTATACGGAAAGTGATTTATTTTATGTACAAAATACAATACAAATTTTGACTCCCCACTTAAATTATCAAAAGCAATAATATCTTCGACGTGCTTGCGTGTGCAGAGGTGCTTGTGGCGCAGTAGTTGCAGCGCTTTGGTAGTGATACCAAAAGTTAAGCAACCTAAGGCACAGTCATGTTTGGGATGGGTGACCGTGCTTCGGAACGCACGTTAAGCGGTTGGTCCCGGTTAATATCGATAGATATTAGTCGTTAAGCTTAGTCAGAGGCCTCGGGTGGCTTAATAACATCTGACTGTAAGGTTGGTCACTTTCTTGGTGGAGTATGGCTCGGACCACCTCATAGTTGAGGCGAGGCCTGTGCCCAGCAGTTGGACTTATATAGGCTGATGAAAGAAAGAAAAAGACACAAAATGGAAATCTGACGCTTTCGTTGGCCGATATTACTTCGTTTAACCCATTACCGTTATTTAATGAGCCATGATTTTTCTTTCATCTCCAGAGTTATTGCGTTTGCAAAAAAAGCAAAAAACAATCTTAGCAGCCGTGTCATCTGCTCATCATCAAATTTGTGATGATATCTCATCCGGCTGCCACCGTAATCTAAGAAACGAGTTACGTAGACCCCATTATCATCCTTACAAGTAAATGCATTGTTATTTCCAAAGCCATATAAGATTCTCGCGCTGCAATTTAGCATTAAACGGCTTCCAGAGTTTGTTTGCAGCACATCCCAGCTCTAGTCCCCTACTATCTAAGCCGTTGTCAGTAGTTTCGAATATAGCATCTCTGTCACTCTTACAAGTTTCACCCGGATAGCGAACGAGCTGGCCAGACCCGAAAATACGAACGAGACATTTCGGAGTTCGTCCTCTATATCGAATTGCTGACCGGGAAGAGGTCGCCATTTTGATTATGTGCAGAAAGTTCCAGCACGTGCTAGATTTAAGTTTCGATATTAGTTTTCAGTTTGGAAGTTGGACGGAGACGGCTTTAATCGAATGTTTATCACTTCGAAGCTATGGCAGCTTTAATTTGATGGGCAAAGTATAGGTTTTGTCTAGACGATTATTGATGTAAATAGCAATGTATTTAAATATTAGGGTGTCACTTATAATGTTTTAGGGTGTCGTATCACCACCACCAGTGAATTACAGACATAATATAAGGTGGTGTCTAATTTACCATTTATCAATTTCAAGCGGAAAAAGAATTAGGTACATTTTACCACCACGTTGGGCGCCAATACATTTTCATTTAAACGTTTTTATCTTTTCCCTATTCATTTCATTAGGGTTTCGAGGTCATTTTTTTCATGGCTCGTTCCCTCTGAGGAAATGTTCTGTTAAATTAAAGATTTCGGAGTTATTAAAATGAAGCTACAGGGAAAGATTCAAATTTAAAAGGTGCTCCGAGATCACTTTGAGATATTTCAACGTTTATTAATTGAAAAATAGTAAATTGGGGCTTTCATTGGAAGTGCTAAAATGGATATTGAGTATTCTGACCTACATACGAATCAGCTCTAATTCACCATTTCTCCTCAAATAAGATAGGGAGTTATGCAGTTCTGTCATTAGACATAGTTAAACGCTCAAACGAATACGTTACGATAGTTGTTCGTGCTCACCCCAATAGTATGTCAAGTAACATAACTGAAAAAATGAAAAGTGCAATAAAAGTATTTTCTTTGTAGTCTATGTCGTAACATTCAGATACCACGTTCAATTATCGCAAATCATGGCTTTTGCCGTTAGTTAACTGCCATATTTAAAGACTTAGAGACTATGAAAGTAGGCTCTTAGGAAAGTCTTCCAGGAGCTTGGATTGATGTGACTGACGCAGACGCGCTTTTCGCTAATATTCCAGAACAGACTCTTTCCGCGTCCGTTGCTCCGGTATCGATTTTGGAATCCAGTCAAAAACTCAGCCCCGGTTCCAAACTGTAGTTCCACTTGCTTAATGGCATCGTAAAACATTTTAGTGCTTCGGCTAATGGCGCTAAAGTAAAATTTGAATCTCAGTTGCCCCGATTCTATAGTAAATTAACTCGAAATATAGGCTTTATCTCGAGTTTTCTCGGTCCGGTAATTGGACGACGCGCCTCTTTCCTTTTGGAGCGCATCTTTTGATCCAATTACTAACTTTTCTGGACGCTAAGTTGCGGAGTTATTGCTCGCTATGGCGGAGACGATATTTTTTCATCGTAAACTTTTAACGTCGACGACTTGTTCGGTGTGTTCAGTTTTGGATACTGAATTCTTCTTCTCTCTAGCAATTCTTGGGGTCGGCCTTTCTTTTCCTCATTTTCCATTTCTCTGAGACGTCTTAGTCGAGCTGTGCTACTTTGAAATACTCAATTCTATCAGAAATAATTTAATATTTCTTATTGACATTCCCAATTCCTATTAGCTACTGGTTTGAACATCATTCGTTAAATATATTTTTTCTAAAATTTATTTAATACCACTTACCGACCAATTCAAAGACTAACTTCTTGCAGTATTTTTACTGTCTGAAAAGGTACGTTATTTTACCAAAGATTACGTTATTGCTACTGTATGAATAGGTCCTTACTAGTCTAGCGTAAAAACAATTTCTATTGAGTTAGGATCTAGGAATTCAGCTCTCACAAAACTAAGTCTTTATTCATCCTGAGTCCTAGTTGAACTAAGATATTTTATTAACTTTGCTAAGTCTTGTTACATTCGACAAACAGCCATTAGATCTTTATACATTGGAACTTCGCACGGACCTTTAAGTAATTTCGTGAGAGGTCTTATTTGTTCCAAAGAGAATCGTAATCGAGATAACTTTTCTAAGAACAAAACAAACTTTATATAACCTGTATCATGTATGTAGTCTGCAGAACGTGTATGAGTTTAACCGAATCAATACATATTGAATAGCTTATTCTTTTTTATATACACACAATTTTCGTACAATATTTTAATTCAAACAATATGCCAATATTAACGACTTAGTATGAATGATTCACAAAATAGTGGGACAATTTAAAACATATGTTTTAAATTTTGCCACTAAATCTGCAACTTGTGATAGGATCGAATGTTATGTACCTATCCCTAGTTCCTTGTCCGATCCTAACTTGAAAGCGTTTCGACTTTTCGCTATATTATTACACATTTACCTAAAATCGAAAGGTATTCCTGGATATTGGGAGCCTTTGTGTTGGTTATCTGTATGACATCTTTTTATAAAAACGATACGTCCCTGCGATTTTTTTCGCGTATGAATTTAACAATATTTTATAATCCCAAACCAGCGGAGAAATATCCGCTGGTTTGGGATTATAAAATATTGCAGTGCCATCAAAAACAATCTAAAACAATTATTAAAAACGATTTCGTTGTTTCTTTGGCGCAGTTTTTATCATTAGTAAATATTAGTGTAACTTTTAAATGATATCTTTATCGACACGGAAACTTCTACATACTTAGTTATTTTTTAAATTAAGAGTAGGCCGAAATGCCTGTTATAAGGGCCATAATTTCGAAGAACTATCATAAGCATCCTTCCTGAGCCACAAAGTTTCATTTTCAAACTTCAAATTCCTAGACGAAAAATGTCTGTATGCCACAAAAGATTTGCGCAAACTTCTTCCCAATAAAACAGACACATTCTATTGGTGCTTACAGAACTGATCACTAGAATTACTCCGTTTCTCCTCGTGGAATGTATTTTATATGGCAACGTCAAACGTCTACTCATTGAAGCTATTCGTCGTCTCCGATCACATGTAAATAACAAATTCTTTTCATTGATTTTATACTCATCCTTTCATCTTTGTCATAGCCTTAGTGATAGAATACGGTACCCTAACAACGAGTTGCCTCCCAAAATCTTAATTCAACAATCTCGTATTCCCTAGTTTCAATTACATCGTCTTTTGTATATTCGGTTTCTGCAAATAACTTCACGGCGTCTTGCCTTTGAGGCTTGTCGTTCATTAATCTACCCTCACATATTCAGCTGTAGACGTAATTTGTTCGCTCCCCCTTCACCCCTACCAGATTCTCAGTGATGTGAAGATCCTTTTCATCTCCTTAACTAGCGTTGACATGCGTCATTTCACAGCAAAGGGGATTTAATATGATTTGGTCTGATTTCTAATTTTGTTATTCAATTCCTGAGAAGTTAAGTAAAATTATTAAGTGAGGCTGTCAATAGAATGGCCACGAATTGAAGATATTGATAAATTTCATTAGTATTAACGAAAAATCTTTATCTAGATCTAGAATGAGATCACATACTTTCCAGTAATTCAAATTCTTTCTTTGTGCTTACATTGCTATTAAATTAATTTAATTTCATTAGACACTTATTAAAATATAAACCCTTCTTTTTCTTTCTTATGAAATTGGTGAAAGTAGTTAACCAATTCACCAATGTCTTGTTTCTCGTTATATCCGTCTACCTATCTACGTCTGTTTCTGAAACGAATCCCTGAAACAGTTTCGCTACTCAAGACATTTCGAGCTTTTTTGTGTATTCAGGTTTCTTGTAATTCGAAGCTTTTCGGTCGGTTCAATGGGACCCAATAACTGGGAATCGAGGATTCGAGGCCCATTCATTCCATTCGTACGCGCTTTCGCTAGAGTCGTGAAATATGATTGATCTGGCTTCGCTTACCTCAAGATCGAGTTACAAGTGTTTCTTACCACTTTCTTATATCTATCGAAAGTTATGTATTCTATTTTAGTCAATTTCAAGAATTGTTTTAATTTTCGATATCCCTAAATTAGCATGGCTAGAATACAATGCCTAATCTAAATATACATAAAAGAAAACTGACTGCTATGCACTCACAGTCCAAACCAACAGTCTAAGGAACTTGAAATTTTGTATCATGCTACCTTTAGTTGTGCAGAAGAGCACTAAGAAAGGGTTTTTGGAAATACATCGTCTAAGAGGGTAAAATAGAGGGGTGAAGTTTTTATGAAACTTCCTCAGTTCAAAAGTCAAATGACGTGAAAGTAATCGCTAGTATTGAAATAAAATTGCTTACTGCACTGCCCGTGTTATCTTATATTCGTTAAATGATACAACTCGTACATTTCTATACTTGAGTTAAAGGTGAATTTAATACAGTAGATATAAGTTAGGGATGGTGACTAACGTATGACCATGTTTCGGCTACAATTTTCCATTGAATTAATGTGGGGTCTAACAGACACACTGTAGACCGTCGTTTATCATAGGGGTTCCTTTGTAGCCAGAGAGAGTAAGTATAGTTCTGTGTTTTCGGCGGTGATTTGGGTTTGAAACGGCTGGGGTTACAATGGTTCGTTATCTCTGCGCCAATAGGAGTAGTTAAAGGGATAAATCCGGTCAGTTTGTAGGAAACCCTTGAAATCGTAGAACAAACATTAAATCTTGTGTGATTTGGACCCGCAACCGCTGGTTTTATATTTGGGAGCGTAAACTTCACTAGACTTGTCTCTGATTTCAAATTACATTATTGTTACCATTTTGTCTTCTAACTCAGTCATAACATTTTTACTAAGATCATGTCGACTTAAGCGTATCTATCCTTTTTGCTCATTGTGTCAGTTTAGACAGCGTAACCTTAAATGGATTTGGATTGGATTGGATCTTTATTTGTGAGAAAAATATATCTATTAGAGATCTATGTTCTATACTTAGAGAGTCATTTGCTGACCTAACCTTAAACACGTCTCTACGTCTATTGTCTGTATGTTCACCTTAATAAATTGATGCTCTACACATATCGGGAGCCAACCAATTGAAGTCCTCGTCCAATAGTCCAATTATACTCCCCACATCGGAAACCAATATGGTTCAAGATGGCACTCTCACCTTTGAGGCATTTGTCACGAGGAAATAGTGAGCAGGTACTTAAGTGCAAGTTGATTTATAGCCGAAGTTAAGATTTACGTGTAGATTAACTACTTGGTAGCCTACAAATGTATTGAAATAGTAACATCAGGTGACATCGTTATGTTACAATTGCACCGTTTTTGTTAGATAATTTCACTAGAAAGAAACTACCGATGCAATTTTCATTAAAATTTGACAAGTGTCATAGGTCTAGCAGTTGATAGATTTACAACAGATTAACTTACCGTTTCCGCACGCTTAACCCATCAAAAATTTGTTTAGCTTTCGGATAAAGTGCTTTCAGGTAAATTGTTTGGCTGCACCAAACATGCGAAAGGTCAGAAGTGGCCGTCGGAGAGGATACACGGCGAAAGCTAATATTTGGCACTGGACGTTTGATCGATGGGGTGCGATCACGCAACCCTGAGCCAGGACAATGTATTGAGCTGATAAATTATATTCGAGTCTCTCGAGCGACTGCAAATGTATATTTTTCCATTTGGAGCGGAATTTTTATCAGGAGTTCTAAACTACTTTGTATATTTATATTTGAACTGACATAGATCTTGAGGCAGTGCATATTCCGTCCAGACTGCCTCGTTGGTGTAGTGTCAAAGTTTCTGCCTTAGATCCTAGAGGTCCTGGGTTCGAATCCCAGGTCGAGCCAAAAATTGTTTCTGAGATTTTCTGTGATGAATTTCTCAAAAACAGCTCGGAGTCGGGAAGTTGGCGGTGCTACACCCCCGTGCCTCGGAAAGCCCGTTACGCCGTTGGTCCTGCGCCTGATATCTCCTCGGTCATGTCGGATTGCCGTCTCACTGAACTTTGAGAGTGATGGAGCAGTGCGTGCACCTTTTGCGCTCACACTTGTGCACTATATTATCCTGCGTAGTTGGCTGATCTCTATTGAGATTGGCCGCCGTGGTCGAAATCGGCCAGAACTATTATTCCGTCCAGAAAACCCCGACCTGGTTGACTAGCTTTAGGTCCAATTGTGTCTTTGAAGTTAACTATCTGAGAATTTGTAAAGACGTTGCTTAACGTCACCTTTAAGTTCTCCAATGTGGCAGTCTATGAATCCTGCTATCCTAAATGCAGTTGTACACATATTTGTTCGTATCTATTTGTCTCTTTCTCTGTAAATATACAGAGATGTAATTAACGCTGGCTTTTGTAAATAAAGATCCATCAAGTCGGATTTAGCTCGTTACGTTACGCCATTGTCGTCAGCCCCCTGCTCTAAGCAGTTGTCCGTAATTTCGTATGTAGCCATCCTTGTCACTCTTATAAGCTTGCCCGTGCGAGCGAGTGAGCAGGCTGGACCCGAAGTAATACGAACAAAAAGTTTGTGAGTAGAGCCTCTGGTTTAAACATTTAATGAGACCTCTACACCGTTAAGCTCTCGGCGAACTAGGTATCGAGTTATAATAGAATGTAAGAGAAGGCGAACAGTGGTGAAGTTTCGGCTGTAGTTAGCAAAGGTTTATACATACTACGTTATTCAAACTTTTGTCGAATTTGAAATTAAACTTAATAACTAAAGTGACATTTATTTATAGGTAATAATATAACATGAAGATAATGTTATCTATTTACCTTATACCATACCGCCACACTTCAGCAGATAGTGAATCCGTGCCTTAGTCTAATGCATTTGGTATTTAAGTGATGCAGTCGCATGTTATCGAAATAGAACATGAATTTTACAGATGTACTGTGTTGTTATCAACTCCGATATAGGTCCTGTGCTGTGCTGAAGTAATCAAAGCAATTGCATTGGTAATTATGTGATCCAGGTGTTTATGCGTATATGTAAACAGAGAATTTAATAATTCGAAACTCTGGAAGCTCATTAAATTCAAATTTGGCAAAGCTCGGGGTTTAACTCTTCTTAAACCCGTCGGCCAAAGTTATCTGGAAGGATCGCTCTTGGCGATAAGACCTCCTAGGTAGTATTAAGAGTTATTAGCAGGTTATAGTAATGATTCGTTTATATTTTTTTAATCACTGACGAAAAATAGCGGTGTTATAAGTTTGACCCCTTTATGTCTGTGTGTGTGTATGTGTTTGTGTTTTTAAGTGTGTCTCTCTGTGGCATCGTAGCTCCTGAACGGATGGACCAATTTCAAAGCGGTTTTTTTAATTAGAAAGATAATTTGATCATGGTGGTTCCTAGCTATGGCTGGTCATTAGCCGTCCAGCCGCTTCAACGGCTTCACTTGTTGTTTTCCTAACTCATTAAGGGGTTCTTTTCACTGAAAAGTTATATAGATTACAACTTTATTGCACTCCAAAAAATACAAACAGTAAGGATTACGTACAAATACAAACGATCCAATGTAGGCGTTCTTTACAATGATAATAATAATAGTCCTCTTGGCCGATTTCAACCTCGGCGGCCAAACTCAACAGAAATCAGCCAACTACGCAGCAGATATTATAGTGCACAAGTGTGAGCGCAATACACAGGTGCACTCACTGTTCAAACACTCTCAAAGTTCGGTGAGACGGCAATCCGACATGACCGGAGAGACATCAGGCGCAGGCCCAACGGCTTAGCGTGCGCACCGAGGCACGGGGGTGTAACACCGCCAACTTCCCGACTCCGAGCTGTTTTTGAGATATTCATGACAGAAAATCTCAGAAACAATTTTGGCTCGACCTGGGATTCGAACCCAGGACCTCTGGGATGTACGACAGAAACTTTGCCACTACACCGATGAGGCAGTCTTTATAATAATGCGAAACCAAATCAAATCTGTAGAAGTGTGTGATCGTAGCCTTACAATTCGGTTCCCCAAGAGGGCGAAAAGCCATGTTTCATCCGACTTCAAATGTTTCGTGTAACAATCGAAACACAAATTGCTACGCCCACGATAACGGTTAATGAAACTATTGCGAGAGTTCGTGTCGGGGTAAGTTAATTGATATTTTAGTAAAGGGTTAATTTTAACTATGTTCTTGTGAAACCTAAATAGGGCCTGTTTTATGGTTCTAAACGAAGTAATAAATATGGTTTTAATTACTCCTTACAAACCCTATCCACACTATAATATTATAAATGCGAAAGTAACTCTGTCTGTCTGTCTGTTACTCAATCACGCCTAAACTACTGAATCAATTTGCATGATTTTTTGGTATGGAGATATTTTTATACCCGAGAAAGGACAAAGGCTACTTTTGACCGCAGAAAAACAACGCATTCCAAAAAAACTACCTAATGCGGACAAAGTCGCGGGTAAAAGCTAGTCTATAATATAAAAATGAATCGCAAAATGTGTAAGCGCATAACTCAAGAACGCCTGGTCCAATTCAGCTGATTCTTTTTTATGATATTCCTTGACGTACGGGGATGGTTCTTAGGAAGAAAAATTTAAAAAAAAACGGGCAGGACAACGTCTGCGGGGTCCGCTAGTTTAATATAATTTACATGTCGGACTTCTAAACCAAGGGTCGCGGGTTCGATCCCCGCACAGTACAAGCATAAGTGTGCATGAACATGTGTGTTTGTACTGGTCTGGGTGTTTTCTGTATAATATGTATTTATTTACAAAAAAAAAGTATTTAAGTATGTTTATCCGTTGTCTAGTACCCATAACACAAGCCTCGTAGCTTAATTTGGGACTAGAGAATTGGCGTGATTGTTGTGAAAATATTTATTATTATTATTATTAATTAAGGATGTTGACCAATAGAGAAAAACATTGGATTAGGTTCTCTCCAATTGATTTCAAGGTCTGCCTATTTGTAAGTTAGAAAGTCATCGTCAGATGTACGGTGGCTAACACGTCACGGTAAACAATGCGGTATCTTATCCACTTGTAATACGGGCGATTTTGCAACAAAAATGGGTAGCCTGATGTGCTGGCCACTGTACACTTAACAGCGCATCAAGGTAAATATCGCAGCATCTACGAGTAATACAGTAATGAGGGCGATTTTGCAATAAAAATAGGTAGCTTGATTTACTTATTGTCCGGGCCTACCCAAATGTAGTGGTAGAGGATATTGAAACTCATTCAAGATTCACCATTTATTTATTTAAGTTCTGCACAAACATGTATACAATGGTGGACTTAATGCCGAAGGCATTCTCTACCAGTCAACCACAGGGCCAAGCAGAGAAAATTCAGGCGGTGCACATAAAGTTAAAAGGGAAAAATAAAACAATGTAACTGAAGTTATTTACGTACAAAATGAATTTATAAACATACAAACTAAATTCTCACAAAAAATAAAATAAAAATTCATAAAAAATCATAGACATACATTATTCATACCTCATACACCATTCATACCTTAAAGCCCATAAAACGCTTATAAATATAATATCTTCCTGTAAAATATTTAATATTTACAACACGTTATGGTAATATCATAATTAATCTACACTCCTGCCGTGAATTGTTTTCGTAAACAGCTCTCGGGAAATGTTCTGAAGTGAGTAAATACACCGTTTTGTAATATAATATAACGAATATTTTACTCCAATTTTTAAACCCCGACGAAAAAGAGGAGTGTTATAAGTTTGATCCGTATTCTATTATGTGTATGTTTGTGTGTCTGTCTGTGGCATCGTAGCTTCCGAACGGATGGACCAATTTTTATGCGTTTTTAGGGTTCCGTGCCTCAAAAGAAAAAAACGGAACCCTTATGAGATCACTTTGTTGTCCGTCCGTCCGTCTGTCAAGTCCGTTTTTCTCAGGAACGCGTGGAGGTATCAAACTGAAATTTCTATATGATACTTAGGTCTACTGTCCCTAGAAGCTGTAGAAAAATCAACCTTCTAAGCCAACGCAATCAAAGGATACAGCCATTTAGGCCGCAAATTTTCGAAACACACATGGGAATCAAAACCTACAGGGTACTTCCCGTAAACTGAGAATCTTGAAATTTAATACGAATACAGATGTAGTAAAAATTACGAAAACCGTAAATTTTCAGTTTCATCATATAAAAAAAAATATTTTTGACAATTTTGAAAATTTCATAGTTACTATAATATTTGAATTGTATACCTACAGGTTTGTACGGAACCCTCGGTGCGCGAGTCCAACTCGCACTTGACCGGTTTTTTATTCGAAAGATAATTTAATCACGGTGGTTTTTGCTACGGCTCTGTGAAATCCGTCCAGCCTTTGAAGCTCATAAGCTGTTTTCATGTACGTGTACGGGTTTTTTTTAGTTATATTAGGACCTATCTCTTTTCATCGCAAATGAGCTTTTGAGCAAGGATTTTGTTAAGGATACGCCGCTTAAGAAAGATGATTCGTCCAGATAATAGAAATTGAATTTCTAATGAATCATTAGTTTTATACTCAACGAAAAAGGTTTCCGATTTCCAAACCGACTGACCGTGTGCGTGCGTCTATCATGTGCCTTTATAACGTGCGGTCGCGGTCTGAAAGTGTTTACCAGTTTTTGAATTAGATTCTATATCACATTTCTTTTACTAAAGTCCACAAATAATGATTTACCAAGTTACTTGTTACCAATCACAATTTATTAATCAATTTGACTCATCGAGAATACAAAGAAGGTTTGATCTCTTTTTGGTATCAAAACTATTTCCTTTATTCCTTGATAAGACAGTTATGTACTCAATGTCAATCAATCTCATGAATCGTGATTGATTCTCGTTAAAAATAATCCATGGTCAATCAAATTATTATGAAATAGACATTTAGAACTTGTGAATAAAATGTGTGCATGCAATTGTATTCCTTAAGGTGGTAACCATCTTCTGATGGCTGCAGTACATAGACACCAATTCCTTTTGCCTTTCCGCCTGCGGAAAAACACCGGAAACGCTCACAAAAGGCGCGCACCGAAACCGTTGACGTATTTTGACGTAACAAGCTGACAAATCAGACGCGTCAGCCGCCATTGAATTAGAATTAAACCGCGCGCTGTGATTGGTCGACGCGCGGGGAGGCGGGGGCGCGAGGACGATCAATACGAGACGTTACGTAACGGGCACGACGCTTCGCACGTACTGGCGAGCTCGTAAGTCACTCGAACATGTGAAACCGCCTTGCAGTGGTCTTGGCTCTTTGGTTGGTTGCGTTATGAAATGGAATACGGGTGAAGGAATTATAAGTTCAGAGGCATATTACAAAATTTTGACAGAAAAGCAGGTATTTTGCCGAAAACTTGGTTTTCAAAGGGTAAATTGAAAATCAGAGGCACAGAGGTCGCTATGAAGAAGTAATTTTGTAATTTCATACATATTAAGTAATCTATTGAGTATAGACATTAACAATGTTTGATCAAATCCAAGTTTAAGGCAATAAAAACAAAATTTTGCTAATGGTATCATGCATTACTTCGATAACGATCAGTTACTGAGTTTATACATTTAATGGATATTTGTAAGCATTACAAAATAAACAAATTGCCGTTTAATATTTTAGGGCAAAAGGCATGCTTCCTGTTTTCTATTGTTATTTTTAAATTTGAATGAAAATTAATAAACAACAAGGGAAACAAGGGAAAAGGGTTCGGTCGTATTTAACCATGTATTTAATTTAGACTGGTCACACAACTGAAAGCTACCTCATAGTTATGAGACTCACACATTTTCATCGAGTTCCATAATTTATTGGTTCAATCATCTCTGACATTTTTTTTACCTCAACAGCTACACGTTGGGTGCCATTTTCAAAAACTCGCTCCTATAAAAAAAATGTAGGTTATTTTCATTGATTTCATCCTCGTGTAATTTCTCATGAGTGTAAAAAGGTATGTAACATGATAAGCAGTGATCGGAATAGGGTGAGTATATTTACCTACAGTTTGTCGAACAGAGACGGAAATCGGAGACTTCCTTACGACTAAAAATTTTTTACCGGTAAATTTACCGGAACTTTGATATGAAAGTTTTTAATAGCTAAATGCTTCAATAAATCTTAATTAATGTTAGATAAAAATAAAATAACGCATATTATAAAAAAAAAAATTATTAAAAAAAAAATTTGTTTGAACATTTCAATATAACATATTTCGTAAATTAAAAACTCCACTGATATTTACACATCACTTTATTCGTATAACACTGTCTTGCTTACAACAATTACAATAACGTATTCGTCCAGAGCTAGTGCTCGCTTCGTGCCACCGACTAGAATGACTCGAGAAAGTGTTGTCGGCATGTCACCACTCAACATCCCTCCCACCGTGTTTGATTCCGATTGGCTGTTCGCCAACCAATCAGAATCAAGCTCGTACTACAGAGTCAGTTAGAAACTTATTATTTTACTTATAATTTAAAATACAACAAAATATGTAAAATTACTGATAAAAATCAAATGACCCAAATATCGAAACAGTACGAATAATTAATTAAAAATAAACTCAATAAATTATCTAATAAATTTAAATACAATAATCAATAAAAAATCTAAAAGACATAATACTTATTCTAAAAATCACAACATTCGGCCGTCCTAATATGTGCAACCTCCCGGTGCACATCAGAATCACAACATTCGGAATAATAATAGGACAAGTTATGACCTAATTAAACCTAATTAAATTGTTTTTACTGTACAATTGTTTTATGTTGCTTTTGTCGTTGCAGCGCAGATAAAGGAAGATCATCCTCACTATCGAAACTAGAATCAGTTGTGTTTTCATCAGACTCATCTAAGGAATTTGTAGTACCAAGATTTATCCAAGGGCGATTTCTGTCTGCTGCAACGACACTTTCAAACTTTTCTTTTGACTGAATATCGGCAATTTCTTATCTACTATTACAATTTACAAATTTCCTAAAGTTCGGCCATTAATAGCATGCAAATAGTCATTTGGCATTTAAACAGACACAATTATTAATACATTATCAGATATACAAGATGTCAGAATATTGTAATTTAGCATTATTGTCCGTATAAACATGATTGAACATAGGTATATATATTATATATATTTTTTTTACAAATTGGCGTAATTTGGGAACCAAAAGTTGTTCTGAACCTTCTCAACCGCTTTAGTTATACCTAAGTGACGAACGTCATCATGATTGGATAGGCAATTTAAAAACGCGCACCACGGGGCCCAACGAGGCACAATTTTTCTCTTACTTTTTTTTGTACTTGATCACAAAATGCTTCTTAATACCTTTTAGTTCCTCATTGTTATTAGGCCTAAGGATTTTCACTATTCGCGATATGTCTGGCTCCGCGATTTGAAATGACAATAGCCAGTGTTCCTTTTTTAATATAGTTCAGAAAGATAAGGATTCCTACACAAGCGTCAACGTGAGTCATATGAGTTCCTGATCTTTACTTTATATCAAAAGTGAATTCACTTATCTCTAGCCACCAACGCGCAATACGTGGGACTAAATCTTGTTTTACAAGTGTTGTTCTGAGAGCGTGGCATTCAGTGACCACCTTGAAGTGAATACCTATTGGATACGCACGCGCGAAGGATAGACAATTGCAAGGGTTTCGAGCTCATAGGAGTGGAGGTGTCATTCTTCTGGCATGGTTTGTTTGCTAAAATAGGAGACAGGTTTTAAGACACGGGGTTTGTCCTACTTGTCCTAGCATTATAATAAAATTCCACCAACACCGAGAGAACTGGCATCCGTATGGAGCTCAGTTTCAAGTTTATGATTATATGTATAAGGCCAAAATAGGACGTTCAACGTCTTTTAACAACGCACGTCTCTCAATTTCAAACCAATGAAAAGATACTTCTAATGACTTTGCGAAAGTAACTTGCCAGGCCAAGAAATTGTCTAACCTCATGATCGGATTTTGGGATGGGTACAACAAGCATTTTGGTTCTATCGGGCCTAACACCATCAATATAAATTTAATGACCGAGGTAGCTTATACTAGACCAATATTTTACACATTGGTAGTATTCACAACAGTCAATTTAAAATTTAGATTGACAAAAGAATCATCATTAGAGCATTTATATAAAATCAATTTCGAATTATCTTTCATGACAGTAAGCTCCGAAAAATCTTGCCCATTTAAAAGTGGCGTTTGCAGAAACTCGTCAATTACAACAAGGACTTCCGACATCAGAATAGCGTTTACCTCATCAAGTTTCAAAGAGATTGCACTTTTGTAGAGAAGTACAACTGCTGAATTCCTAAAACCCTTCAACGCGGGCAAATTGTCCAAAGATTTTTTAAGTTCATGATTTTTGTATCAGATACTCAAATCAAACTGCACTTGTTGCCAAAATCTATATAAGCGAGAATATCTGGTCATTAATTCAATTATTTACCATTGGTCTTTCCTAAAGAATTTATCATTACTATTGATGTGCGTGGAAATAGCCAGTGTTTTACGAGTGTCTGACACAATTGTCGCAGTGTTATTGTTGGAAATCTACAAGTGGCTTCAACATGTCCCACTCAATGGCACGTTTGACATTTGATCAGTGGATTTGGGTATTTTATGTAAGTACTAGTGGCCGCCCGCGACTTCGTCCGCGTGGAAAGCCTTTATCTTAAAAATTCTTTATGAATTGTAGCCTATATGTTATTCTGATGTATAAGCTATATTGTGGTAAAGTTTCATTCAAATCCATTCAGTAGTTTTTACGTGAAAGAGTAACAAACATCCATACATCCATACATCCATACATCCATACTTACAAACTTTCGCCTTTATAATAGTAGTAGGATGGCCTCTACTTTTACAGTTAAAACAAACTGGTACGTTACCAGTGCTATCATTCGAGGTAGGAGTGTAAGAAGCAATATTTTCGATACGTTTTTGACAAGGATATTGTCTGAAGGACGTTGAGAGCTAAGAAAGTTCAGAAGATCCTCCGGCTCCGCGCAATTTAGAGCCTGTGCGCCATTTGATTCCCAACTGATTTATCATTTATGCAGTGGATAATGCAGTCCACTGCCTTTTTCCCACATACTTTCACATCTAATAAAGTTAATAAGTTTATCGTACAAATACTCTTTAAAGCTTTCGTTGTTCTTTGAAGTACGTGCCAGCATTTCCTCGAGAAGTCGACCGTAGTTTTACTCATTTGGGAGTGCTCACTTAAGTTTTATTTACCATTCACTCTAATTGTAGTTTACAGACGGTAAAGCCGCTGTACCATTTTTAGCTAATCCCACAAAATTTTACAAAGCAAAATGTACGGTTTACCTCTCGTCCTAATCATAGATGCTGGCACATTCATTGACCTTCCTTATCCATCCTTCAACACTTTTGAGTTTTACTAAAGGGGTCGAACTCCGGTATAACATAATTTAATTGGTTATTGCCCAAACAGTTAGATTCTTGTTTATCACTGTTTTTAATTAATGATAAAAGTTTTATGACATCGTCAAGACTAAAATAAACTTGATGATGGAACCTGCGTCATGTCATCAGTTTCAATAAGCGACCCATTTCTTAGATCTGACCTGTCATTGGAGCTCGGCGCTGGATTGATTTCTTCCACAGTCCACGACAAAGGTCAATTAGTTCTTCGCTTTTTAGCAGCGGTGACCTCTACCGCCGTCTTCTCTCATGGTAACCTCGCAAAAAGAAAGATAGGATAATCAATATACTTTTGATTATGTAAAATAAATATGATCTCATGACTCATAGATGTTATATAGGTGCATATAACCTTGTTAACCTAAAGGCGAATCTAGCCATGTGAACCTAAAGGCGCATCTAGCCTTGTAAACTTGAAGGCGCATTCAGCCTTGTAAACCTAAAGGCGCATCTAGCCTTGTAAACCTAAGGGCGCATCTAGCCTTGTAAACCTAAAGGCGCATTCAGCCTTGTAAATAATAAGCGCCTCTAAGATTTGGATCGTAACGACGTACCAGGACTATCACAGAACATTATCAAGGTGTAGCCTTGACCAAATATATCTAATGATGAACCTGATACGATAATATCGGCATAGCGCTGTCGAAGAGTTGCCTCGACCGGAAGCTATCCGACCATTTTACATGCTACAATGTACGTATAAAAAAAATACATGTCACATTTTAATATATTTTGTAGCACACGTTGCTTCTTACTCGTTTTTGGATCATACATAGATCCATACAGGCACACATGGCCTTTTATCAGTATTTGGAACACACGTAGCTCTTTAACAGCACACATGGCCGTTTTACAAGTTGTTGTGGAACATACATAGCCAAATAACAGCACACATGGCCGTTTAACTAGTTATGGTGGAACATACATAGCTCCTGAACAGCACACATAGCCGTTTAACTAGTTGTTGTGGAACATACATAGCTCCATAACAGCACACATGGCCGTTTAACTAGTTATGGTGGAACATACATAGCTCCTGAACAGCACACATGGCCGTTTGTGGAACATACATAGCTCCTGAACAGCACACATGGCCGTTTGTGGAACATACATAGCTCAATAACAGCACACATGGCCGTTTAACTAGTTATGGTGGAACATACATAGCTCCTGAACAGCACACATAGCCGTTTAACTAGTTGTTGTGGAACATACATAGCTCCATAACAGCACACATGGCCGTTTAACTAGTTATGGTGGAACATACATAGCTCCTGAACAGCACACATGGCCGTTTGTGGAACATACATAGCTCCTGAACAGCACACATGGCCGTTTGTGGAACATACATAGCTCAATAACAGCACACATGGCCGTTTAACTAGTTATGGTGGAACATACATAGCTCCTGAACAGCACACATGGCCGTTTAACTAGTTATGGTGGAACATACATAGCTCTATAACAGCACACATGGCCGTTTAACTAGTTATGGTGGACCATACATAGCTCCATAACAGCACACATGACCGTTTAACTAGTTGTTGTGGAACATACATAGCTCCATAACAGCACACATGGCCGTTTAACTAGTTATGGTGGAACATACATAGCTCCTGAACAGCACACATAGCCGTTTAACTAGTTGTTGTGGAACATACATAGCTCCATAACAGCACACATGACCGTTTAACTAGTTATGGTGGAACATACATAGCTCCTGAACAGCACACATGGCCGTTTGTGGAACATACATAGCTCCTGAACAGCACACATGGCCGTTTGTGGAACATACATAGCTCCATAACAGCACACATGGCCGTTTAACTAGTTATGGTGGAACATACATAGCTCCTGAACAGCACACATGGCCGTTTAACTAGTTATGGTGGAACATACATAGCTCTATAACAGCACACATGGCCGTTTAACTAGTTATGGTGGAACATACATAGCTCCATAACAGCACACATGGTCGTTTAACTAGTTGTTGTGGAACATACATAGCTCCATAACAGCACACATGGCCGTTTAACTAGTTATGGTGGAACATACATAGCTCCATAATTGCACACATGGCCGTTTAACTAGTTATGGTGGAACATACATAGCTCCTGAACAGCACACATGGCCGTTTGTGGAACATACATAGCTCCTGAACAGCACTCATGGCCGTTTGTGGAACATAAATAGCTCCATAACAGCACACATGGCCGTTTTTTTACTAGTAATAAAGAACATCACAATTTATTTTAAATGTATTTTTTTTCATACTATGCCTTTTGTTCATATGCAATTTTCACTTAATATCTTTCTTCTACAGACAGCTTGTTGGATAGTTTATCAAAGGTCAACATTATCAAGGAGTAGCCTCGACCGAATGGACCGCATGATAAATCATTCTCAACATGAGTAGTATTAACAGAGAGTCGCCCTGTTCGAATAATACTCACGCAAGTCCAAAAATAATAATATCATAAAAAAAAGTACACCAGCTCAGAGGTCTCAGGAATTCATCGCGAACTATTATCAAGGAGTAGCCTTGACCACATAGATTGCGCGATGAGTTCAGAGTTTCTTTGCATTTACTAGAATAATACCATCAAAGAGTGGCCTTGACCAGATATTATTCAAGCTGCTGTCAGTGCTAGTGTAGGCCTCATTATTTTATAGAAATTGTAATATGTTTACAAGTTACATTATTAGGGAGTAGCCCCAACCAAGTGCTCTTGGTAACACTGTAAAAATTCATTTCAAGTTTATAAAAGGCATAGCAAGGGTGAAATCGTATAGCTATCTTTTTATTATTTAGAAATAAAGTATTTCAACTTACGTTTTTTTTGGACAGGACAGCAGGCCACGTTCCACTTCTGAGTTTTCGTAAATTAAAAACTCCACTGATATTTACACATCACTTTATTCGTATAACACTGTCTTGCTTACAACAATTACAATAACGTATTCGTCCAGAGCTAGTGCTCGCTTCGTGCCACCGACTAGAATGACTCGAGAAAGTGTTGTCGGCATGTCACCACTCAACATCCCTCCCACCGTGTTTGATTCCGATTGGCTGTTCGCCAACCAATCAGAATCAAGCTCGTACTACAGAGTCAGTTAGAAACTTATTATTTTACTTATAATTTAAAATACAACAAAATATGTAAAATTACTGATAAAAATCAAATGACCCAAATATCGAAACAGTACGAATAATTAATTAAAAATAAACTCAATAAATTATCTAATAAATTTAAATACAATAATCAATAAAAAATCTAAAAGACATAATACTTATTCTAAAAATCACAACACATATAACATGAATATAATATATTAATGACTTTCTTATCCTAAAACATAATTATTTTAAAGTATAAATAAATATAAAGTTTTAAATATTACACCTTTTTACCAACACAGCGGATTTATACAAAATGTAATTCAATACTTAATAAAACGCGATTACTATAAAAAAAATTACTGGTAAATATGCTGAAACCTTAATGTGTAAATCTTTATATCGCATTTTTAAACATTCTTGTTTGGTTCATTTTACACATCCTTTTTCAAATTAATTAAAAATGCACATGCATTATTTTTCAGGTAACGATTTTGACAATTATTTTAAACTTTTTTGTTCATTTTGACTAATTTTTGCTTGTGGTTCCGTCCGCGTGACTGTCAATCAAGGCGTAACTCTCAAAAGTTAAACTTAAAGTTGAAAATATTGAAAAATTAATGATCATCTACTTCAATTTCTTACAGGATAACAAAATTTGTCACAGTACCGATAATGAAAATATTGAAGACTAATGTATTTGTTTTCATTTGTTAGATATGTGACTTAGTTTCATTTTAATTTCAAGATTATTTGTAATTTCGAAGCGAGTGTCTGCACCGAAGTGTCGCTCCGGAAAAACTGCTGACCTTCTCGAATCCAAATATATGCTACTATATTTGCCACAAACGCTCACTTCGACCGAAATTTTTGCTTTCAATTGGTATTGATTGTATTAATTAGCCAAAAAAATAATAGTAAACACTTCAAACTTATTTGTTCCTAAATGTCTGTATTTTATTGTTTGTTTGTACTTAGAAAGCTATAACGAATGTCACTCATTCAAATATTTTTGTTTAGTTTTGAATATTAAAATTAACTTTTTGTGAAAATCGAAATACTTTTTTATTGTTTTTGTACATAAGAATGGGAGAAGTCACTGATCTCTAAGATACAAGTTGCTGTCTAGTTTAGGGTCAGAAAATTCATTTAAATAAAGTAAATTATGTTTTTAATAAAGAATTAACGTAAAAATAATAAATAATTAATTATTATTTTTACGTTTATAGTAATCGCGTTTACATTTTGTATAAATCCACGGTGTTGGTAATTGTGCAGCTACAAACGTAGCTGCAAACCCAATTACAAAAACTGTAAAAAGGTGTAATATTTAAACTTTATATTTATTTATACTTTAAAATAATTATGTTTTAGGATAAGAAAGTCATTAATATATTATATTCATGTTATATGTTATATTGAAATGTTCAAACAATTTTTTTTTTTAATAATTTTTTTTTTATAATATGCGTTATTTTATTTTTATCTAACATTAATTAAGATTTATTGAAGCATTTAGCTATTAAAAAGTTGCATATCAAAGTTCCGGTAAATTTACCGGTAAAAAAATTTTAGTCGTAAGGAAGTCTCCGATTTCCGTCTCTGTTCGTCAAACTGTAGGTAAATAAATATACTCACCCTATTCCGATCACTGATGATAAGGCATACAAAATGGTGTTCACAGAAAATTTTATATTTCTGAGCAGCTAATACTGCGCGTTTGCATTACGCCGTTGGGAGCTCTGCTAGATAATATCGCAAACTCTTTTACGCTTTGTACAAACGCGTAACATTGTACATAAAAGCTTTAGGTGAAGCTTATTGTTATATTTGAAATACTAAAAGACAATATCGTTTGGTCATTTTGCATTTTTAAAGGTAAAAGCTAATGCTGAGTCATAAAAATCCGAGTCTGACATATTCTTTGACGGAAAATTTCCCATTAATATCTTTCAGAATAACTTATGAAGCGGATATTTGAAAGGATCTGCTTTTCTTTAGAAATTCGCTTCGGCTGCAAAACTCGTACCTGTCGGCTACTATTATAGTCGAATTCTTTATCCTCGACTCATGTCGTCTCACTCACTTAAGGTATAATCCCAGCATGAGTGAAAAGGATAGCTGAGAGTATTGATTACTTATGTCGATTTATGAAGTAGGATCTCTACCTCGGCCCTCCAGTAATCTAAATAGATAGCTTTTCGATATACTCCGATGTATTTCTTAAGATTATAAAGCGAAAGGTGGATATGAAAAGGTACCTAGTATACTTAATACGCGTTGTGAAATTTTGAAACAGTCTTTGATTTTATACGACACGACTTCTAAATAAATAAAAATGAATCGCCGAAATGTATGTATGTACGCGTATAACTTCAGTCCGACTTGTCATATTGTTAGTACAAGGTTTTCTTATCAAAAAATAAATATAAAAAGGCATATTTTTTTTCTAAAAACATCGGACAGGACACCGCCTGCGGGGTCCTCTTGGTCTTAATAAAGTAATTTACAGGCCCTGAAAATAATATTCATCATCATCACCTTTAAGGGCCTTTCATTTTGGTTCGGTATAGTTATTCGTTTAGAGTTCTGACTCCCTATTGTTTCGTTTCATGATACGAATATTTTTCAGATAAAGGCAACATAAAAAACACATGTTTCCATAAATCAAATAACTGTCACTGTATTACACTTTGCTGTTTTGCTCTAACATTAAAATTAATGTTAAATGCCCTATTCCAATATCACAAACTCCCTCACTGCATGCACTCGTGGTTTGCCAACTCTGTGCGCTATTTGAATGTGAAATGGAATTCCGCACTTGGTAATTTACTACTTGGCTTCCTAGACAGTATCGTTGGGTAAGCCCATGTACAGAAAACTGGGAGGCTGACAATTCTTGTGTATATAAGGGGTATGTTTGTCTTTGGACTGCCAAGTGATCTAATTCTATGTATCGACTTACTTAAAACAGCTTCTTGGCCTATTAACATATAAACCCTGGTGCCAGATGTAATAAACTGCCTGTTGGCGTCTGGTATGGCCTTGTTTTGGACTTGGATTTTAATACTTGGCTTCCTCAAGAGTTTTGGGTGAGGCCATGAACAGAAAACTGGCAGCTGACATCTGTTGTGCAACTTGGGTGTAGGTCATTGGACTTGGTGATCTAATTCTTTGCGTGGTCATCTTAACTCATCAGCCTACATACTTCCCAGCACTAGGTGGGCACAGGGCTCACCGTATCAAAGAGGTGGAACGAGCCGTACTACTCTTGTGTTACTAGGGGGTAGGGCATTGGGGTAATGGTCTTATTCAGTGCGCACGTCCTAATATAAAAAGCGTCTTGGCTTATGAAGATCAAATCCTGGTCCTAGACTTTATTACCTACCTGTGGGCTTCTGGTAAGGCCTATTTACGGACTTGGAAAATTACTACTTGCCTTCCTCAGTAGCATTAGGTTAGGCCATGAATAGAAAACTGTGAGACTGACATGTGTTGTTTAACGTGGGTGTAGGTCGTAGGACTGGATGATCTAATTCTTTGCTGATGACCTAATATAAGAAGTGGTCATCTCATCTCAGCAGCCTATATACTCACCGCATACCCATATAGGGCTCACCGCATCAATGAGGTGGAACGAGCCATACAACTCTTGTGTAACTAGGGGGTAGGTCATGGGGGTACGTGATCTCATTCTGAGCGCATGTCCTATTCTAAAAAGCTTATTGGCGTCTTAACATAAAATACTGGTGCCAGGCTTTATTAGCCTGTAGGCGTGTGCTGTGGCTTAGTATTGGACTTGGCAATTCACTAGTTGGCTTCCTCGGCAGTATAGTAGTGGATAGAAAACTGGGAGGACATCTGTTGTGTAACGGGGTTAGGACATTGGACTGAATGAGCTAATTCTAAGCGTGTGTGTTATTAGCAGACGAAGCCTGGTGCCAGACTTAATTTGCCTGTAGGCGTCTGGTATATCTTATTAAGTCTTGCCGTCAAGCATGTCCAATGATTTCGCTTGGACATTCCTGTAGTCTAATGACATTACTTTAATGGAAACTTATGTTACTTAACGCAATTACATTCACACTCCGCTAATAAAAATAAAATAATTTCAGACATTGGTCCTATGTTGTTAATACAATCCTTTCAAACCGTAATTGAACAGCCTGGTTTTGAATTTCACCCATACTTAAACTGTCAAAGTCGGACAATACAATGATGATTTTTAAGGTTATAAAAGCGGAATTAGGACCCAGATTTCGAAAATCAATATTTACCTTTTAATATTTTTCTTCATAATGCCCTTTTATAAATAAAAATGTTTTTGTTTTAATCTGTACTGTTTGTCCATTTGTCCAATACGTCTTCCTAATTCCTCATCACATTGTTTCTCCTAGCATCTTCGAAACACAATCTCTTTGCGGGTCCAATCCGCACAATCTAGCCGAGATTAGTGTACGGTTCGATTCCCATAATCAGCTTACAGGGTGTTCTCATCTCGCCGAATTCCATCTTGACGTGACGGAAAGTAGGTTTTTGGCAACTCAAGGAAAATATTATGAAATCATTTAAATCTATTTCATTGATGTCATTTCTATTATTTCCTAGTGATTTCAGTTGTTTTTCAGCTTTATTGGTTTAAGTGGTTATTGATTAGAAAAGAGTGTCGGTATACGCTTGTCTAGATTCATTGTGTATTTTGAATCATAGGTGCTCGTATCATTTACAACGAAACAATGTGTTATCGATATACAATAGACAATTTCTATCACTATTAAGCCAGGATATAAACCACTTTTCACGTACATATTTAAATCAAAACGCAGCTTGACTTGTAAAAGGGCCAAGCTATAAAATCGCTTAAGAGCTAATAAAACGGCTTGCACAATCGGAGCACTTAGCAAAACAATGTTGCTCGACGGGGGAATAGTATCAGCGATTTGCATACCGGGTCAGGAGTAACACTGCGCGTAATATACGCTGAAATATCGATAATATAAGCTGAGCTGAGTTGAGCGAGCGAGCGAAGTGAGCAATATCCGAAGAAATTGGGATAAGCTGACGCGGGGAACTGATGCGCTCGCGATCGGGCTTCATGAGGGATTAAAGGTTTACGTTTAGTAGTGTATAATATTGGGATGTGTGTAGGTATGTGGTAACACTATCAGAACTCTGAAATAAATATTCTGGTAATAATATAATAATAATCCGGCGTCGCCTTCGTGCTGCAGGATCACCCGCACAGATACTTACGGCTTAAAACTTTAATAATAACTAGCTGTGCCCGCGACTTTGTCCGCGTGGAATAGTTATTTTGGGCATCATTTATTTTTGCAAAAAAAAAATGATGCCCAAAATAACTATTCCACGCGGATTACAAAATCACATACATTGATCTGACTCTGTGGTAGCTTGTAGTAAGTAGCTTAAGCACTTGTGTAACAGATATCAGAATCAACAGTGGTATTACCAATAAACTTAATACATATATACACCCAGACCAGTACAAACAAACATGTTCATGCACACAAATGTTTGAACAGTGCGGGGATCGAACCCACGACCTCTAGGTGTAATAGTCAACTTCTTAACCATTTACACCAAAGCGGTCGTCAATGTTCGAAGAAGTGATATTCCAACAATTTGTATGTATAGCACCTCCACTTCCCCAAAGATTGTTTTTATTGCAGCAGTTAAGTGTAGTAGTACGAGCGCACTTATGTTAAAAAAATTTAAGCTTAAAAAAATAAAAAGTAGGTAGTTTATATTTACTAATAGTCGGTGGAATGGACAATGCATGCAACAAAAATATCATCGCCTGTTGTTTACTACACCAAGCAACCACAACATAAAGAGTAAGAATATACTGGATGCGGCATCGATTTAATATTCAGTTAATTTCAAATAAGATAACCAGTGCCTCAATGCTTGAGGATTCCGAGAGAAGTGCAATTTTACTTCAACCTTATCATACATAATGTGTGTTAAGACTTAAGTTTCTCCAATCAACTCTTTTCTGAATAGCTACAGATAATTATCATTTGATTCTCACCAAAATACATAGATATTAAAAAAAAACATAAAATAAATGAGTTTAAAAATAATTTATGGTAGGCTGATACCTGAGCTAGGACGGTTCCTGTATCTCAGGTTATCAGTTCTCCACCGTCACCGTCAGATCTCTAGTAACTTGGGTCACTTATATTATAGTCCTAGTAAGGAAGGCTTTATTTTTACAACAAACAACTACTGCATCATGTTACGGTTTCCACGTGATTTCGCGGCAGCCACCGCGCATGGTTTATAAATTCATTAAATGCAGTGGAAGTAGGTCGATCAATGATATACGTACGTAAGTATACGGTAGCCTGTTTGTTTAAGCGTGCACAATATTGATTTTGTTACGGCAAAGGTTTTTGTCGGTGTAAGCTTTCAGGGTTGTTCGTAGATGGTAGTCGGTATTGCTAAGCAGCAAACAGGCTTTTCGATTATCTTCTGTGCGTGGTTTAGTGTCGTAAGGACTAGTCGTCAAGGTGTTCCATATCTGAATTCCCAGGTTCGATTCTCGAACGGGGACAATGTAGAAAATTACTTCAATTCCGAGAAATAGGAATCGAGTATTGTGTGTATGTTGTCTTAATTCATTCATTCATTTATATACCAACTGAGACAGTCTCATCATATTATGGCTCATAACTATTCTAGTTCTACAATGTATGTTCATTTGTATACCAACTGAGACAGTCTCATCATTATTATGGCTCATAACTATGCTAGCTCTACAATGTACGTACACGCCCAAACCATCAACATTGTCAGGAATTTTCACCAGTGGCCTGTTTCCTTTAAACTTTCCTAGCAATCGAATAAAGATGCACAATAGTTTATTCAAGAAATCGCTATTCCTGAATTACATTTCTTTCACAAAGTGAATCGGGATAATACAATTGTTAGCCCGAGTGCTCCACTGGTAGTTTTATTTTCCGATGGAGCCTTGTATATCTTGGCTTCCGTTGATGCAATTTCCCTCGGAGAGAGTGAGGGTATACTCGTATATTTACATTAAGCGGTATTGCGGATATTGGTTGCGGTCATAGAGTGGTGTGTAGCGGGTTGAAAAAACATCACCTTTTGACTCTTACTGCTGCTTTTGTTACCGCTATCCGCTATCTGATAGAAATCCGTCCGCGTTCTTTTTTATAGTATTAGCATGTGGCCATACGAATGGTTTTCGGTGGAAATTATTAAAAGTTGTAGAAAATTGCATTTATCAAGTTAAACACCTGAATTACTTGGGTTACCTACATTTCCGGACTGACAAATTAATTCTTCGTTCTCCGTGTCACCATACCCTAGAAAAATTATTATGTTGTGAAATTAAATACGCACCTGGAAACAAAAATCGACTAGCACAGATGTAGGTTAACAAATCTATTTTATTCATTGAAATGTAAAAAATTACATAGTTAGTAATTTTACTAAGTAAGAAACAAACTTTCCCGCTATTTACTAAGGCACACCCTTACGGCTATAAGCGTTTCTCACGGTTAACCCCCTACAGCCCATAATGAAGGTTTTATCTAAACCCACGTGTTTCTATTCTTTCAGGTAAGTACACCCGCTGAATCCTGATCCGGTTCGTAAGTTTTTATTTGGTTCCTTTGATGGCTCTTATAAAAGGATAGCGGAGGATATCTTCACTTTGATTGTGAAAAGAACTTGGCTTTTACCTTTTTACGTTTCTAATCAGAGTTATAAAGAAGCTTCTCTATTTTATGGGCAATGTCTGTTTTGAAGTGTTCAAAAGCAATAAGGCAAAGGCTTCTATATCTATACGCTCATGGCATTTAGAGAGAAAAAGTAAACCTTACTCGTGCTACTGGCGTTTTTTTTTTGTATTTTTAAAAGTGGTATTTTTAGCGTGCCGGAAAATCGGACACTTTCATGACGTGATCATAAATAAATAAGTCATTGTTTGAGCTTGTTTAAGTCATATAGTCATCAGTACCCATTAAAAATAGTCTCAACTGAAGATTTTGTCCTTATGCAATTTTGTTTGTACCGCGCCGAAAGCTTTACCTTACAAAGAAGAGCTTTAAATCAATACATCTTTACGTGTCTCAGAGAAATAGAATGCTTGAAATAGTTGACTTTGTATCCTAAATTCCTAATACATCAGCCTGAACTTTCCACCTTTGTTCAAACTTTTTCAAGAAAACTCCGAAACAAATAGATTCAATCTAAACTGCCTTTGTGGAATTGAAAAATAATACCTCACAGGAATGAGGTAGGAAAGTATAGAACCGCCGTGAACGGTGGATTTACATATCCGCTGGTGAAACGAACTCATATCCGGACCACGTAGGTAGTACAGCGATTTATTTGTACTGGTTTACTGGGAACGGAAGAAATCAGCCTTTTGCGTAGGAATGTGAATAAGAAAATTTTAAATTATATGGATGCAGCAGATTTTTATTAGAAATCTAGCGGACCCAGCAGACGTCGTCCTGCCTGCTGTTTAAATATTTTCTGACCGTTTAAACCTTCCCTGGACTTCCACATATATATTTAAGAGTAACACTTTGCAAATCGGTACAGCTGTTCTCGAGTTTTAGCGAGACTAACGAACAGCAATTCATTTTTATATATAAGATTTTGAGTAACAATTAAATGTTAACCGTACCTTACTTTGAAAGATTAAATTTTGAAAGTTAAACTGCGTGTCAAAAACCTCCACCAAAGATCCTACCACCAGAGTCTTATTTCTTTGATTTTGATAAAATAAATAGAAATTAATCATGATATGTAAATCTCAAAAAAACAATGCCCTGACGATCCATTGGAACCGTGATTCAACTAGAGTAGGTTCAGTACGGACTGAGTTACCACTGACACCGAGATTTATTACAACCCTTTAACCCTACTTTCAACCCAGATCGGTATCGACTTCTAGTGATATTGGCTAGTCGGTTGAATGACGCAGGCTATCAAAGGGCACGACATAATTTGACGTCTGACTTATTGAAAACGACTTGTGCGTGCTGAAAATAGAAGGAAGTTTTGAGCCCCCTTTGTGTAGGTTCTTTTAGATGTTCACTAGCGCAGCGCAGTCCTGAGCCCAACAAATAATAATAGTCCTCCTGGCCGATTTCGACCACGGCGACCAATCTCAACAGCCAACTACGCAGGAGATATTATAGTGCACAAGTGTGAGCACAATACACAGGTGCACTCATGTTCCATCACTCTCAAAGTTCGGTGAGACGGCAATCCGACATGACCGGAGAGAGATCAGGCGCAGGACCAACGGCCTAACGTGCGCATCGAGGCACGGGGGGTAACACCGCCAACTTCCCAACTAAAAGCTTTCTTTGAGAAATTCATGACAGAAAATCTCAGAAACAATTTTTGCTTGACCTGGGTATCGAACCCAACACCAACGTGGCATACACCAACGAGGCAGTCAATAATCAAATTCGCATAAAATGCACTGATAGAAGCAGAATTTTGTTTTTACTCAGAGGTAAAATTAATGATTGCCCGGACCTACGCAAATTTTAAAAGTTACAAAAACTAATTCCCGTTAACTGAAATTGGCTGAAATATACCACATGAATTAATAAAAAGGCCGGTATTTGTCCATCATTAACCAGCCGCTGACTGATGCTAGATTTAAAAAAAAAACCGGTCAAGTGCGAGTTGGACTCGCGCACCGAGGGTTCCGTACAAACCTGTAGATAAGGAGTAGTAACCTTGAAATTTTCAAAATTGTCAAAAAATATTTTTTTTATATGATGAAACTGTAAATTTACGGTTTTCGTAATTTTTCCTATATCTGTACTATAAGACGTGACTTCGTACTAAATTTCAAGATTCTAAATTTACGGGAAGTACCCTGTAGGTTTTGATTAAATGGCTGTATCTTTTGATTGCGTTGACAGTAGACCTTAGTATCATATAGAAATTTCAGTTTGATACCTCCACGCGTTCCTGAGAAAAACGGTCATGATGACAGACGGACGGACAACAAAGTGATCTTATAAGGGTTCCGTTTTTTTCTTTTGAGGTACGGAACCTTAACAATGTTATCCATACCATCTGCACGACTTTCTACGTTTCGCTATTTCACGGTCATTATTTCCCCCAGCAGCCTAAAGAGACCTGATCCATAAAAGAAGATAACACCCACGCGGATTAATCTAATAAATAGAATGTAATAATCCGCTGACGGCTAAGCCATAGTCGGTTTTGATAAGCCAGTGTACAAAATTAGTAAAAATACTTATATAGTTGCTATTCCTTCTTGTCAACATTATTTTCTTCTTTGCCTTAAAATTAATCGCACTGAATTTTATCATAAACTTATCGAATAGCGCTGGAAGCTGTATATCAAGTTTGTTAAATAAACGATTTCAACGAAAATGCTATGGAGCAAGCATTTCATCTCTAGTTTTAATTTCGCTGTTTTTTTTTAATTATTTAAACTTTATTGCACTACAAAACTATGTACAAAAGGTGGACTTAACGCCGTAGGGCATTCTCTACCCGTCATGCCCTTGGGCTAAGCAGAAATGATTCGAGGGCGGTGCGACAAAATAAATAAAAGATAAAACACAAAAAAATTAATACCAATAATATAACACATGAGAATAAATATAAAATATACAATAAGTTTGCAGTTGTCTGCTTTTACTGTAATTTGCAAGTTTATACCAGAGGTCGTATGACGATCATACTTTCTGCTCATAAGCAGCGTTTTTATATAAAAAATTAAGACAAATATCATGATTAAAAGTGCTTCTGTTGTTCGGTAAAGAAAATTGTAATACGACCTCAAGAGTCCCTATTCAAGTAACTAAAATTAAAAACCTCAATTAAATACCTAGTATTATATTTTTTTATAGGTATTAAATATTGGTTTATTCGACGACTATGTTTGTACAATACAACATGTCATTTTAATGACAAATGTTTTGTCCGAACTGTACTGGCTGTAATGACCCTAAAAGCCCAGAATCAGTCAATTTCGCGACATTTCAGCGCGGAACAAAGACCTCGGTCAGTGACCATCCATCTCTTTCCGATATTCTCCGTCCCGCTCGGGGAACGATGACGTAATGAATGATATAGGCTCGTCATCAATTCGTGAGGTAATGGTGCAATATTGTCGTGGTAACTAGGTTATCTAATATGTCATGTCATGTCTCCTTAGGGGTGTAGGCTACACCGTGTAGAATGTAGAGTGATATCAAATCATACGGAATCTTTACGGCGGAGGATTACAACTTTGTTGAAAGGAATTTTCATAAAATCTATTATGTCATACCAATTTATCTGTCAAATGAAACTCTTTTGAATGTGTCTTCCTCTTTCTATTTCCTGTATTCCATCCTAATAATTATAATAATAACAACTCTGCCTCGTTGGTGTAGTGGCAAAGTTTCTGCCTTACATCCGAGAGGTCCTGGGTTCGAATCCCAGGTCGAGTAAAAATTGTTTCTGAGATTTTCTGTCAAAAATTTCTCAAAAACAGCTCGGAGTCGGAAAGTTGGCAGTGTTACACGCCCGTGCCTCGGAAAGCACGTTAAGCCGTTGGTCCTGCGCCTGATCTTCTCCGGTCATGTCGGATTGCCGTCTCACCGAACTTTGAGAGTGATGGAACAGTGCACCTGTGTAGTGCGCTCACACTTGTGCACTATAATATCTCCTGCGTAGTTGTCTGATCTCTTTTGAGATTGGCCGCCGTGGTCGAAATCGGCCAGGAGGACTATTATTATTATTCCACCCTAACAACGTAATATAGGAACGTGTGTTCGTGAAAATGGTCGCATTTTTGCGTGCGCATAAGTCACTGCCTCATTCGAGCAGTGTACGGGCCAACGTATGTGGGCGAGGCCAACATTTTCCGCGTTTACCCAGATAAAGAGTCGACGAACCTTAGCTTTTCCTTACCCTTCGTGAGTCATCTTTTGTGTATCTAAGTAATGAGCAATGTATATATATGTGTACTGTTGGTGTTCCTTTTTAAATAAATAAATAAATAATAAATAAGTATTTAATCTACTTGAACTTGTATGATTTCGTATTTTGTGTTGATTTCTTGTAACACTATTCACGACTTGAGAATAACTAAAATTATGTTTTTCGATTGTTGTGAATAATTTTAGTTAATGTCTATAACAGAATAATTGTGTCATAATCAAGAAAAATAATTTCTTTAAAAAGCCTAAAGTGTTTCACGACCCGACGTGGCTAATATTACACTTTAAGGGTTGTGACAATGACAAAGAATGTGTAAACTCTTTTCATATGAAATCTAGTTATCTAAGTGCTTTATCCTCACAAACATTTTACAGGGACTAACACAAAATGAAAATTAAAGTTAATAAACGCGAGCTCGCAGAATTTAATTCCCAGCTTAGACTTAAGTCGCAAGATAGATGGCGCTAAGATCGCTACTATGGCGTGACTGTTATCTTGATAGATGGTATGTTCGTTAACGTTTTGGCTGCAACTGCGTCTAAGGTACCCCTCGTTATAACTACAAGAATAACGCTAAGCTTTATTATTGTTATATTATTATTTATTTGTATGAAAATCAAAAGTCAAGCGCAGGACAGGGGGAGATGGCGACAACTCACGAAGGCCCTTTGCACCACGGGGGTGCCATAGGACTCCAACAACAACAACAACATGAAAATATACCTACAGTGGGTGATCGATTACACTTACAACAATAAAATTTAAAAAACCTCCGACATGAGCCAGGAAAATAGCTGCCAGCTGTAGCTTAAATCCACCGTGATTAAATTATCTTTCGAAATAAGTAAACCGCTTTGAAATCGGTCCATCCGTTCGGAAGCTACGATGCCACACACACTAGAATACAAGGGTGTTTTACTATCGATTGAAGACAGAGTCGATTAGTCATGGTCAATCGATGGTTTCTACCACATTGATCGATCGATTGGAACGGCGTAACGCACTTCACTTACGAATTTCAGGGATGGTAAAATAAATAAATAAATATTTCACAACAATCACACCAATTCTCTAGTCCCAAATTAAGCTACGAGGCTTGTGTTATGGGTACCTACTAGACAACGGGTAAACATACTTAAATACTTTTTTTTGTAAATAAATACTCATTATACATAGAAAACACCCAGACCAGTACAAACACACATGTTCATGCACACAATATATGCTTGTACTGTGCGGGGATCGAACCCGCGACCCTTGGTTTTAGAAGTCCGACATGTACTCGTAGACCACTGCACCAAGCGGTCGTCATGGTGGATGATTATTTCACAGAGGTATCTTCACACCTACAAAGCATTAGAGTTGGCGAGTTTTTTTTTATATTCTGCTATCCAGACATTTGGTCACAATATAACTTAATGCTAATGGACGATGTTGCCGAGGGTGGATAATATCTATAAAGTAACAGCCTCAAGACACAAGTTATATTCTAAAGAAAACGCTACAGCCGGCAGCGAATTATACTACATGTCATTTGTTTGTTCTACTTGACTAAGAAAGTGACTTATAGTCGAGTTAGTCAGCAACGTACCCTCTGATAGTGATCTGGCGTGCAGGACCAACGTTATTTTGTATTCTGAAACACGACTGATTTCAGCCGTTTGATAACAACACAATAGGGATGTGGACTATTTTTGGGAAAGTGTTTAAAACCATATATAAGTACCAAAAATAGCACTAAATATTTTTATTTATTTTTTTAATACAACAAATACCTTTAAAATTAATTATTTAAAATTGTATTACAAATTTCGCGCCAGAACGAACGATCTTGTCAAAATACCGCTGTGACGTCACCTGTTCCAAAACGTTGTCGAAGTTGTATGTAAAAGAAAGCTATTTCGTAGTTTTGTGCTACTAAGATGGATTCTAAATTTTATAAATATTGTGCGGTGCCGCAGTGTGAAAGTACTACTATTAAAACACCTAAAAAACTATTTATTCACGTTCCACGTACAAAAACGACCTTGTTTAGTTTGATTACAATCATCACACCTAATAAGGTGCTTGTGGCGCAGTGGTTGCAGCGCTTTGGTACTGATACCAAAAGTTAAGCAACCTAAGGCGCGGTCATGTCTGGGATGGGTGACCATTCTGACCATTTAAGTGACGTCTATTTACAAATATTTCCGTGCTTCGGAAGGCACGTTAAGCGGTTGGTCCCGGTTAATATCGATAGAAATTAGCCGTTAGCCTAGTCAGAGGCCCTCGCGCGGCTAAATAACATCTGACAGTAAGATTGGTCACTTACCTTACACACACCCACCCCTCCACCAATCCGCACTGAGCCCGCGTGGTGGAGTGTGGCTCGGACCACCTCATAGTTGAGGTGAGGCCTGTGCCCAGCAGTGGGACTTATACTATAGGATGAAGAGAATCATATCTGATAGGTTTAGACTTAAGTTTTACTATGTAATGTTTTAACCCCCTACAAAAAGGAGAGTATTAAAAGTGTGACATACAAACAGACTTTTGTATGTCTGCCTGTGGTACCGTAGTTCCCATATAGCTGGACCAATTTTAATGCAGTTTTCTTTATTTTGAAGCCAATTTAATCGAGATGGTCCTGAGCTTTGTTTCATTCAAATCGGTTCAGTAGTCTAGATAAAATTTAAGTGTAACTTTTGAATATTTCACAATTTCCGTGAAACAGTAACTATCATTTTAAATATTAGAAAGGCTGTTTGAAAATAAAACATTGTTAACCGAAAGTATTGTTTAATTTTTTATTGTACACTTTTATTCAACAATGGCTAGACAGACATACTCTTTCCAAAATGCTGAAAGTTGAACTAGTAAATTATTAACATAGTCAACATCCAAGTGAAAACAAATGATATTCACATATTCATTGGTTTTAAAGTTATTATCTGCTACACAAAAATTACTCTTTTTCTTGTCAGACAAAAACATTTGTAACTGCACTTGTGCATAATATAATTTTGTAGGTTGTTCTTCCTGAACATAGTTCTTGTAATTATTGGCACTAGTTGGGCACTTAATTTCGATGACAAATTCATCACTTATACCATCTGGTGAACCAGCGATCATCAAATACTCTTGAGAAATCATTAATCCACATTTTCCTATTTTTGCTCCAAGTTTAATCTCTACGATTTTGCGAACAGCATCTTCATCCACAAGCATAGTGGCTGAATATGGTTTGCTACGAACTTTATGCTCCGGGCAAATTTTGCACTTAACTGTGCACAATTTTGAATCTCGACGAAGTTGGACATATCCCACAGCTTCGTCTCCATATGACCGCCTCGAGGAGCTAAAAAGAAATGAAACTATTTGTTATAAAGATAAAACATAACCTCAAAATCATACATCAATCATTTAATTTAATCAATATAACTTTTCCAGTTTAAATACCTACGATTGCTATTATAATGTATCCTGAGTATATTACTTACATGGAGGTCTTCACATTTCTAAATTCAGCAGAGCAGAAGTTACTATTTGTTGCGAAGAAATTAGCCACCGTTAAGCAATCGATTCTTGGCAAATTTGAACTTATCTGCCTTTATAAATCCACTGTCCATTATGGGCCTTTAAAAATCGATTCAATAAGAAAATTGAACGAATTTCGAAGAAATTTCACAGGAGTCACAACAATAATATTATCCAAATATCAACAAACACCATAGTAATTGACAGTGAAAATTCTTGTTTGGCAACAGGTGACGTGACGAATTTTGATTGGTGTTCATTGTCACGTGACTTGAGAGTGAAATATTTAATTAAATTTTATTAAATAAATAAATATTCCCTTGTTTATTGAAGAAAATTTTGTGTTTTTTACGATTTGTATTATAGAAACTACCCTTTTGTGGTAAAATTATATACTTATTTGAGTGCAGTCCACATCCCTATTCCCCGAAGCTTTAATAAAGTTACACACGATAAATCTAAATCAGGCATGTCCATAACTTTATTTTGGCATGAGCATTCAAATTTTTCAAAGTCTTTGAAAGAAAGTCCGCTCCTCCTTTCTTTATTCTGTTAAAAAGCAATAATTTGTCTTTTTCGACACGCTAACCCCTGTCGATCGATCGTAACACTGAATATTAAATTCAGATCCGAATCAAGCTCCTGAATCAAGTTATTATTTGTAAGTGTATTACTTGCAAAGTTATAACGGCCATATTCGATATTAATGTGTGTTGTTTTCCGCTTTTATCGCGATGCGTGAGTTTCGTCCCTTGGAGGGTAAAATACGGAGTTTAATAAAGTTTTTATCGCAGTTGGTTTCCTCTCGTGACTTTATTATAGCGGTTAGGTAAACCGCTATAAAGCTTAGCATAGCGTAACGTGGACTTAACAATTATAGTTTGGTCACCCTTTCGGCACAGCATAGATATGAGCTCTCTATGGGTTCCGCTATGGCACCCACGAAAGTGTCTTATAATGTTAAGAAGTAGCGAGACAAATAAAAATGAAATAAAAACTGCTGCAGATTTTTCGTGTATTGAATTAAATCTAAAATTTTGCCATGACGATGATTGGCACCGAGGACACCAATGATAAATGGATCGAAATTCGATAGGTATCTTGAAAATAAATAATAAAAAAAAGACAACAAACAAACTATGTCGGTAAATAGTTTTGTGGGACTATTGTCATTTCACTGTAAAATGTTGTTTGTTTAATAAATAAATAATAATAAATAAATAATAATGTCCAAATGTGTCCGGTGTGGAAAAACAAAATGGCGGTTGTGCTGAACCGTAACTCTGCCTCGGACATTCAATAGATATTAATGGATAAAGTTCTCATTCCCCAACTAAGAGTTGTCTACGGATGGCTAATCTCTGGATTGGATTTATGTCAGTTTGGGCCCCGTGCGGGTTATGTTAGGAATCTCTTAAAAGTAAACCCGTAAAAATATTGCGATGTAAAGTTTTTCAACTGTTTTATTTTGGAAGTCTTTAGTTTTATTGGGATATGCCAATGATTAGCCAATGATAAGATTATGTACAGCGTACGTGAATATACATGGCCTTTACTCGTATATCGTATTTAGTCAAAAATCAAATCCTCTGCCACTAGTTTGACGAATGATGATTGCCTGACATTAGGGATGTTTCAAGGGTGTTCCACTTGTTCCTTAAACAGGTAGCAGCACATAATATGAAATAAAAATTCGCAGTAACAGTAACAAATTCGAAAATAGGTTATGCATAATAGAGTAAAAAAGGGTTGAAATTTTAGATAAACACCCTTCTCTGAAAGCCGGTGATCGCTTCTTACATACCTGTCACTCTTTCTAGTTTAACATTAGGAAGAAAAAGGACGACTATAGTCGAAAAACCTGTTATGCGTTGTGGAATAGGGTCTCTACATAGAATCCCCAGACCCAATTCGCAGGTTCTTAGCTGGGGTCCCCCTCGAATAGAGCACGCCTTGCCGTGGCGAGGGGGCTCACACGCCCCTCCGGTCCCCGACGGAGGGGTACGGTGCGTAATTGAAATTTCCTGACGTTAAAAAAAAAAAAAAAAAAAAAAAAAAAAAAAAAAAAAAAGGTTCTTAGCTGGGGTAATTGAAAAAGTTGAAAATTGGCTCGCTCCGCTGGGACCGAGAGCGATATTACAATTTGTATAGGCTTGAAAAAAGTTTCTTAACGACGAAGGGTTTAACGGAAATATAAGTCAAAATATTAATTGCTTACTCTAAAGTTCGTACTCGGCTATAATTCAGTTTTAATTTAGTACTAGTGACCGCGTGGACTTTAGTTTTTTGCCACCGAGTTTCATACAAACTCTCATCCCCTATATTATCCCTTGGAGGTAGAATTTATCAAAATCCTTTCTTAGCGGATGCCTTCGTCATGATGAGTCATGACATCTACCTGCACGCCAAATTTCAGCCCGATCGGTCCCAATGGTCTGGGCTGTGTGTTGATAGATCACTGTGTCAGTCAGTCAGCCAGCCGGGGCGCCCGGAGCGGACCGCTAGAATTAAATACAGCCTATGATCATCAGGGATAATGTATGATTCAAATGTTTTGTTTTTAGTCCGTCCAATAGTTTCGTAGCCTATTCGATTTAAACAAACAAGCAATCAAAATTTTCCAATTAATAATATAAGTGTAGATGTACCTACACCTGTATGTACCTACACTAACATCTAGTGTAGATTTTACTAAAAATCGCTCCATCTCTCGCCCAGTTTAACTTATTCAGCTTCCGGTTGTTTTCTACGTTTCCTTAAATTTGATTACAGTAATATTACTACCTACATTCAAATTAATTCTTCTTAAACTAGAAGCACTAGTTCCTAACCATTAAACAATAAAAATGAGTTTTTAAATTTAAGATTAAAATGACAAAAAATAAGTTATAAATACTATAGTGTGTTTATACTTCCAACCATGTACGTATAAATTCCCCAGAAACATTTTTGCTACACGCCAACGTCTTTGTCCTCGGAGAGATCGTCGCACTGAAGGCAATAATTGCCACAATTTGAGAGGAAACGCTTTTGCGCTAGCAGTTGAATCGATACGTCAGCTAGTTAGTTCTATTTCCTGCTCCTTCCTACTCGTTACATTCGGGAAGAACATGGGAAGGGAATGAAACTAGTTACATGGAAAAAAAAAATATTTTTATTAATATGGGATCGCTCTTGACATCATTCTCCTTTAGTACGAGAGCCCACGACCAAAACCATGTCTCATAGCAATACGGCAAAAACCCTATAAAATCGTTAGATTGTATGATTCTGAACCCGACTAGGTGTGTAGTAACGGTCGAAAGTGTAGCAACTGCGTGGGAGGCCATTTCTGCTGTGTCAAAAAAAAAAGACAGTCGGTATTATAGCAATACGTCTGATAGTGAAAATGTACATAGATTTTATAATTGTATTACGAAAAAGTTTGTTTTCAGACATTTTGCGCGTAGCATATAGCCTGAGCGCATTTTTGAAAATGTCAACATATTTAGCCGACCTGTATCATAGCAATACGGATAAATTTTTTTTCATCTTTTCGTATTGCTGCCATGATTACCAATAACCTGTTTTCAGACACTTTAAGTGTAGCATATACTCCCAAAAACGAAAATAACGTTTCGGAGTCGCCTGGCCGACGCCTCTGTTAAATGTTTTTTTTAAATTTACAGCCTTCATAGATATTCAAGAATCTCCCTTGTCTATTATATGTACTTTGACAGATGACAGATGTCATTACTTATTTCTTTTGTAAAAGTTACTCAAGTGTGCTTTAAATAAAACCAAAACTATCAAATCAATCAGTATTTAATTTCAACAGCCTCAGCGCTTGTTACGCTCCTGCCCCTTCCTTTCCCTTCATCCCAGTTTCCTTTTGTGCGATTTATTTCAGTCCTTCAACTTCAATGTTAAGATTTCGGGTAAATTCTTTGTTAATTATCATCTAATAAATTCAGAGTCGCAACGTATTCATTGGTTTGTAACAGAAAATTCAAGATGCCTCAATACGATTTTTAAATGATATCTGAGTATCGAAAAGTTGTCTGATAGAGAAGGTGCTACACTTAATTTGTCTGATATAAATTTTTTGCACATGTGGACAACTTATTTTATCATATCCAACAATTTTCAGACATATTGCTATGATACCGATCGGTAAAATTTGTTAACATTTTCAAAACGGTCTCAAAATTTAATGCGTTCACATTTCCGTCTGAAAATTGTTTTGTTCGCATCAAATAACCAAAATTTACTAATAAAAAAGATTTTCAGACGTATTGCTATGAGACATTTTTTTTGTCTCATTTTTAATTTTTTTTAAGTGATTTTACGGGTTTGCGCTACACCACTAACGTCTGAAAAATATGTTTTCGGTATCTCAGAACTATCATTCAACTACAGTCTGCAAATCAGACATATTGCTATGATGCAGTTCGGTAAAATTCTTTGACAATTTTGAAAATTCGGTCAGATCAAACGCTACGCGGAAAATGTCTGATATTGGTATTTTCGAGTTCAGGATAATCGTATCTATCGATTTGATGCAGTTTTGGCCGTATTGCTATGAGACAAAAATTTTGGTCGTGGGCTCTCGTACTATTCTAAGAGGTAAAGAAGATGTTATAGATGTAGCGAGCTTACCCAGAAGGTGCCTATTGATAATTGTTTGTGCTTGCAGTGAAATTGGTTTTATTTAAATTTGTAATCTGTTACCTTTGACTGTCGCCATTTTTAAATGCTTATTCCCCTTTTTTTGAACCTCAGGGAAATGCTGTTACGCATACCCGCCAGCCGCGGGGGTAGCTGAGAGAGAGAACCCGCCTACCCACTAAAAACCTGACGATTCCCTACAGTGCCATGTGAGTCGGGGTCGTGGCGACGTCACCGTAGGCCGAAAAGCCACAGGCATTCATGCTTTTCCCCCTGTGTCAACCGCTTGACGAAAAAACGAAAGGCACGAATATAAAACGCTTTAGATTACTTGGTTACTAGACGATTGCAAACACTAATATTGTTCTTTATTTAATCTGAATAAATATTTTATGACTTTACCGAACTCCTGACGAATCCTGGTTGTTTTACATTACAATAGGCTTGTTTCCACTATGAAAGAAATATTCAAAAACTGATTTCTCTAAAATAATTCATAATTTCAGATGCCTTTACACTAATATTTTTCTGCAGTTCGTATTATTTGATTTTTAATTGGAATTCAAATGATAATTAGTCACTCAGTCGGCATTGCACGCGGTGACGTCAAAGTGTGTTATTCCCATACAAACTCTATGAAGAGAAGCGTTTTGACAGTTGATAAAAAGTACGTCAACGATTGGTGGTGTCAACTACCGTATTATGTACTTCAATTAAATGACGTAATTAGTTGTCAACTACGAAATTGATTTTATGTCACCTAACATGTTTGTATCAATTAATCTCACGTCCTTACCCATTACTTTACCTCTTGATAAGAGATTTTGAGAACTTGAGAACAAAGTTGCAGATTAATTTAAAGCTAATCGCCAATGAAGGGTGACAGTTAAGTCAGCGACAGCTATTTAGATAACAGCCACACCGAAGGACACACTTTGCCAACTTAAAACTGACTAAGAACACATGTGTTGAGATGATTAAACAGTTAAATACTCGGGGAACTCGGTGACCAAGCACGTGGAGGTATTGAGTTAGTCTGGGATCTTGTTGTTTATGATGGAATGCTTTGGTGTTGTTTGAAATACACACAGAATAAACAAAGAGGCTCGCTCACGTTAAGTAAACGTGATTTTTATATGAACTCGTATCTTGTTCTTGTCGGTGCTACTAGATGGCGCAAATGTTTGTAGAGATCACGAAGTAGCACTTGATTTTTTTCGAGTGAGCGCTCTTGACAAAGTTTTTGCATATCAACAGTCCGACTTTTTCTTCCAATGGGGTGCTAAGCTTTTATAGTAATAACAGATTTATAGTAAGGAAACTAAAGGGAAGCACTTCCTACCCGACCATAACACTCGGTGGGTAGGAAGCGCTTGCTTCCTACCGACCGAGTGTTATGGTCGGAGTCCAAGGTCCAAGAGACTATATTTGTCTAGCTACATTATTCTGGATCTAAATCTTACATGCCGCGGTTCATGTGCGGTACTAGGCTAACAGCGCCATCTTGCCCATGGAGCCGTAGCAGCGCTCGCTTTCGTGCTTGCCGCCGTTAAGCATGCGCTTGTGATGGCGAACAGTAGAGGTCGCCACAGTTGGTACCTTTTGTTCGATTAATTTTGTGTTTCCAATATACTGTTGTGTTTTGGCTTTGATTTCAATGCTCCCGAGAGTTTAACTAAAAGCAGCGTCCGTAATCGAGTTTACGACTTCTAAACCTTTTACTGCACCACGTTTATCGGTTATGGTTGGAGACGCGGCTTTAGTTAATGAGATCCGTTGCGGTTAATTAATGGCAACTGTGATGTACAATATACAGGATGTAAAAAAAACCTTAACGAAGCCGAATACCACATATTCTACCAATTGTTACGATCATTTTTTTCCTATACACCATACCTGGGAAGTTAACGGTTACTGAGATATTGATGGTTAAAGTTTGAAAAAAAAATTTTATGATTTTTACAGAAATGACTTCTGTCCGTTAAAACTGAACTTTTTCCAAAGAAACATAATTCAAATTTTCACTAGTTCTTTCATAAAAAGCCTCTAAATGGCACACTCCGCAATGAACAGCGCACACTCGAACCGAACCGCGTCGCGGCGGCGTAAAGCAACACGCCCCGCGGTGACTTTTCCGCGTGCGCGCTGTACATTGCGGGTTAGAATTAAATTATTTTTTTTGATGTGAAAAAATAAAAGTTGTTTCCCAGCCAAAATTTCTTTTTTATACGATTTGGTTTGATGTACTGAACGCGTGGTTGACGGCTTCGTTAAGGTTTTTTTTACACCCTGTATATTTCACACTAATAAATCATCAAGTGTATTTACTAACAGGTCAGGCCACGCAAAACGAGGCACGGTATATTGTGTTTTGCTGTCATGGCACCCGGAGCCGCGGGCTGGTACTTTGCATTTGACGTAAAACCATCAAATTATGTGCCCTAGCGATTTTTTAGCTGAAGAAGATGCTCTGATTTTTATAGAGTTCGCCACCGCTTGTCTGTGAGTCCGTATTGAAAGCCAAAGAATATTTATGTCCAGAAACGACGCCTCGATCAGTAATCATTATTGTCGGTAGTTACCTATTCAATCTATCGGTTAAACTCCGTCCTTTGTGCAGCTCATCTCATTTACATGCAACTAGGTGCAATCAATTCGGCACTTTGTGTAAGGGCATTTAATCTAGGCTGTTTACTGTAGGAAAGAAACCAGAGGCCGGTCTACACCAAGGCGGTCTAATATGTCTAGCATATAATTATAGCATATAAATTTGACCTATAACATTTAGAGCTGTGAATCTTGTTTTCTAATGGAATAAATAAAATAAAAATAGGCATTTGCATTCTTAATACGTGTTTGTAATAATACGTGTCACCATGGGCTGCTATGCTAGCATGAATGATAGAGAAATTCAGCAATAATCAGTTATGTGTAAAGATTACGATTAAGTGCGTTGATTTATTTGGCAATTAATAATTTACCTACTGAGGTCGTTAATAACTATCCTGATATAAAAATGCCATTGTTATTAAGACTTTTTTCTTTGATGTAGCCACTTTCATGTTTTGAAATATGCGATGTATTTTCCTGTATACCACTCTGGTATTTTAAAACATATCACATGTAATATAAAATGGATGACATCACGCGAGTATTAAAATTTATAATCCCCGCCCCTCCTAACGAGCGCCCCATGAAAATAAGCTGAAGCAATTATTCAGCTCTGAATATCGGACTTACTATGTTAATGTCTCTCGTCCTAAATACATTCATGTAAGGTTGGGTTTCGCTCGTTCGCTTATGACCCTAAGCTGATTTGCTTCTACTGTGGACGTTAACACGTTTGAGTGAGGTTTGTTTTTCTTTAGCATGGAAACGTCGTAAATCTTCATTGAGTTGAGTCCGTTTGTGTTGCTAATTTGAGCTGTGCAAAACCGTAGCCGGACAAGCGTTAGGCATTAAACGATTGATGGCAACTGTGCACATTCTGTTCTTGCTTTTTTAGTTATTGAGGTTTTTGCTTTGAAATATTTGATCATATTTATGAAAATACATAAAGCTAAGTAGTTTTTCTGTGTAATATTCATCACGCTTATCATATACGTAGAACTCGTAGAGCTGCTGAATTCAACTGATGTAAATATCACGAGTTAAATCTGAATACTGGGTGGCATGAATCTTGTATTTTAGCGACATTTCATATTATTTAATGTCATTTGCTACATAAAGGATTCATCCCTTTACGGACCTACACACAGGTCAGGGTACAGATAAAAATGAATGGCCTTATACGTCGAGTACTTTTTTAGATAACAAATTTGCAAGTCAAATTGAATAGAGGTCTAAATTTATTTTTTTGAATATAAGGCCCACTTGAATGGTTCAGGGCTTACGTTTGTAGAAGCTGTCCGTTATACTAACCAAACGTCGTGATAAATTTGCGTTATACTAACAAAACGTCGAGATACATTTGCGTTATACTAACCAAAGGTAGAGCAATTGGGGATAGGAAAAAGATACGATACGTACGTTTCAATCCGAACCTATACTACAAGTAAATTATAATAAAATACCTATACTCAATTATAATAAAACGAACTTCATTTGTTTTCACATTACTGCAGCGTCTGGCTCCACATGTTTGGATAAAATGAGAATACACACCTGTAGCCCGGCCTCACCTCAACCATGTGAATGCGAGTACATATACCGAACCTCAGTCACCAAATACCATGGGGTCATGCTCGACGAACATTTAAATTTTAAAGAGCACATCCAACAGCTAACTAAAAGAATCAGGAAGCTTTCCGGTATCTTTAAGATACTCCGAGATATTGCCAACAGGGACTTACTTCTTATGATTTACAACGCGCTAGCTGAATCGGTTTACAGTTACTGTGTACCGGTCTGGGGTAGTGCTGCTAAGACTACTCTTCTGGCAGCTCAACGGGCGATCAGGTCTCTTCTTAAAATAGCTTTTAAAAAACCGTACAGATATCACACAGAAGTCCTCCACAGAGAAACTCAAGTTCTTACTGTACGGCAAATCTTCATCCTAAAAACTTCTCTCCTAGCTCACAAGCGATTTGTTCGGAACAGTATAAGGCTCTTTTAGAAAAACGAGTTTTTGCTCTCCCTCTTCCCACAGCTAACACTCAGTTCGGGTGTAGATTGGGGGACCGCATTCGGGCAAAAATTTACAACTCCGTTTTGCGTTCTTGCAACATCATGGCATGCACTGTCGCGGAAGCTAAATCGTTTCTGGTAAAATGGCTATTAACGCTGGATTAAGACACTACTGAAATTATTATGACGTGTTGATGCATAGTTTGTTATTTATTGTTGTATTTTTCGATTTTGTTATAGCATTAGAAATAGCTGCTTTTTAATTTTAAATCTTTTTAAGTAAGATAAGTTTTTATATTTTTCATTATTGGGTATTCACATAGTTGTTATAATGGTTCTCCCAAGTCACAGGCTCTGCCTAGTTTGGGGACCCCTGCAAAATTTTCGTGCGTTTCAATCTACAATTTGCACAATGCAATCTGCTTAAAGTTTAATTTATTGTTATTGTATTTATGTAATATTGTACTTGTGCATTAAATAAATATTATTATTATTATTAAGTCCTCTAGGTGACAATGTTTAAAAAACATAAGCAGGTATTCAAAGTAGTAAACTCTGTTATTGCTATTGAGGAATTTATAAAATGGATTCCACAATTATTTGGAAGCCTTTGTCCGATGGGGCAAAGTTGATTGGACGCCTCATGTACAGAAGTAATATAAACCGTTGTTATATAAATGTAAACATGTCTCAAGAGACACATAAATACCCTATCGCCGGACGGCTCATTGAGATTATTCCCATTGCGTTTAAACAAACCGTGAACTGTTGTTATTATTATTGCCGTTACTGGTGATAATCATCATCTAGAATACGTAATTAGAGATGGAAATGGAAAATGATTGAACCAATCGCTGAGTCATCATCAAATTCTGTTATATATATATCATTCCGACAGGGTTTTCCCCTTGAAACAACTTATGCCTTCCTCCTACTCATCCTCATCAGCCTTTAAACGTCCCACTGCTGCTAGAGGTCGGTAAGGCCTGTAAACTATTAGATGGAACGAGCCATACTCCACGACGCGGGCTTATTGCGGATTTGTCGAGGGTTTGTTTGTTGCTGTTTACTTTTCTACCTAATATCAATGGTGGCATTTTTTTTGTCTGTTCTGTTGAAGTATGAGTCTTTTGATCTTTTTCATTTTGCTATGCGCACCGTTGAATTGTTAAAATTAAGAAATGGAATCACTTAAAACATGCCTCTAAATTGATAAGCTGCACAACCTGCATCCAGATAAAATCCTGCTATGTCTTCCTCGCTGCTCTACTCTGCTCTGAGGAGGTTTCTGGTCGAGAAATTTTTCTCCGTAGTTGGAGTAAAACTTTGAGTTTATTTACTCGTCTTATATCCCGCCTGATTTTACACTAGCAAACATCTAGTTTTCTCCATAACATTCACTCGTGAAGTTCACTGCACTGCAAATAGAATCGTAAAGTCTCCAATTAATGGGGCAGATAAAGTCCCATGCGTTTAAGAGTCCATAAAGGCAGTCGGATCTGAGAGATCGTATGTCAGCCGGGTTATTGTTTTCGATAGGACGCAGTTACAGTTAATGATGCCATTTTCAGAGGCTGGAGAGGAGATTTGATCCCTTTTAATGGACTAGGAAAGGTCAGGTCGTATAGCTTCATTTACATTTGCAATGCGCAATGCCTGCTGAACGGATATATTTACAAACATACCGTATATCAATACATATTGATGAAATTGACCATCTGGAAAATAAAAGTTCATACAGCTATTATTACAACATTTACAGCAAATACAGCTGTAAATGTTGTAATAGTTGGAATTATTCAGCTATCTAGTTATAGCCCATTAACTTACCGCGAGATGCATGAGGCATGAGGTAGCAAAGACGAGGAAGAGATTGAAATCTCCAAACATATCTAAGATACCTTACAATACACCACGAAAGGCGCGATTCGGCGCCCGCTCGTCTTCCCTCCCTCTGGCGCAACGTTCAGAAAGTTCTAGCGGTGTTCAAATCTCTTTCAATTTAATATATGCCTTCTTCTTCATCCACGCTTTGAACAAAGCAATCGCGTAAGCGTTGAAGAGGGTCCCTCCGGTGTCCAGGGCCACCTCCACTTCCACCTTCGACTTCGGTCCCTTTTTGTTGATTTTCCCTCGATTTGCTAAGGTTTGATAAGGGAAACGATATAAACTTTTGCATCTGATACGGTTGTATTGTAATAGATGTGACTTCATAGCACTTGTGTGGAGCTTCTAGCCCGTAGAGTCTAACTTTCCGCACGATACGCCTGAAGCAGCAAAATGCAGCTTTTACGCTTTTATATTTAGGCAATATTGTGTATATATAAAACATTTATTTATATATTATTATCTGCAAACATATATCGGAGCGACGCGATTCTAAGTTTTCTTTGCGTCTTGAGTGCCTACCTCAGGCGTAATGCGTAGAAAGAAGTTACAGGTGTTCATATCTTATTAACTCTAAGCCTTCTTCTTTATCGGCGCTTTGAAAATAGCTATCGCGTAAGCCTTGAAGAGGGTCTCCCCGGTGTCCAGGGTCACCTCCACTTCCACCTTCGCCTTCGTGAACGGGAACACGTTCGGAAAGTTCTCCGCCCATATCGTCATGTTCATAAGGTGGTATTCGTTCTGGAATGGAAAATATTCTACTAAGTTTTTAGAATTCATTTTTATCAGGATCATTCGCTTGCCGTTTTCCTAGGTTATCCGGGGTCGTCGGGGAATGTCTTTTTCTTCCATACCATCCATCACTGACCTCACTGACATCACTGACCTCAGATCAAAGACACTGACTTCCTCATTGTCTTTTATTTATCGATGATTATTAATTCATTTTATTAGCAATAAAAAGCTGGCCAGGTAGAAGAGCCCTATTTTCATGTTGTTTCCCGTAAAAAGCAGCACACCTATTCATTATCTTCTTCTATTATCTTGGTGAACTAGTCATACAGGGTTTGCAGTAGAAAAAACCTACTGTTTGAGGTAGGGGTCGAACCTGCGTGCATCGGAATCCGGCCCGTGTGTCTGAAGCGAAGATTTCTACTGCAAAAGTATTAGTATTATTTATCGTCATATGCAACGTGAATGCTTATGACGATGAATTATAAAATGATAGGGTTTTATACATTTACCGGTGGAGTGGGACATATGATGCCATGTCTCTTCAACATCCCGCCGATGTAAGGATCGGTGCCTATCAGCTCGCAGTACTTTATGTGGATTTCCACGAAGGACCGACGGTACTCGTTGTGGAGGTACTCGAAGAATATCAGGTTGGAATGTCAAGTCACCAAAGTATTTTTTTTACAGAGTAGTATGGGTACCAACGTCATTGTAATGATTGTCTCACGTCCTCTTAAGTGTCTTAATCACAAAATTTTGACAGCTTAGCAGTTTTTTTGGCGAAAACTTGGATTTTAAAGGATAAATAAATAATTCAAAAATCGGAGATAAGAACGAAGTAGGAATTCCGTTATAACATACATATTAAAGTAATATAAGACTAACTTTCCAGTTAAAAACCTTTAACGGCTGGCTGGATTTTGACGATGGTTAAATTATATTTGTGCTTGCGCTCGTGGCGCGGTGGTTGCAGCGCTTTGGTAGTGATACCAAAAGTTAAGCAACCTACGGCGCGGTCATGTTTGGGATGGGTGACCATTCTGACCATTTAAGTGACGTCTATTTACAAGCATCTCCGTGCTTCGGAACGCACGTTAAGCTGTTGGTCCCGGTTAATATCGATAGATATTAGTCGTTAAGCCTAATCAGAGGCCCTCGGGCGGCTTAATAACATCTGACAGTAAGGTTGGTCACTTACCTTACACACACCCCTCCACCAATCCGCACTGAGCCCGCGTAGTGGAGTATGGCTCGCACCACCTCATAGTTGAGGTGAGGCCTGTGCCCAGCAGTGGGACGTATACAGGTTGATGATGAAATTGTCTTTCGAATGAAAAAAAACGGCTTTGAAATCGATCCATTCGTTTCGGAGCTACGATGCCCTAGCTAGACAGACACACACAGAAAAACATATACACACAAACAGGTATAACTTATAATGAAGGGTCAAACGTATAATAGCCCACTTTTTCGTCGGGGGTTTAAAACATTGTCAATGTACAGATCAATGCACTTAATAAATTTTCCTTTAACATAGGCCTTCCCAAAAGATTTCCAAGTCGATCACATATATAAAAGCATTAATGGTTTGGGTGCCTGTAATGAAGTTTTGTCTTCCCCTCTATCCAAAGATTCTTTTTATTTATAATAAATTGTTAAAGAGTGTTTCGACAAAAGATAAGTTTTTTCGTGTATGATTATTTGTTAATGGTATTGAGCGGCATGATCACTCAGTGAACAAGCTAATAAATTAAAAATTATAATATACATATATATATATAAAAGCACAAAAATATATATATATATAAGCACAAAAAAACTGCTATTTATTTACGTTCATTTCAACCGTCGCTTTTTTATAACCCAGAGAATCGGATTCGATTCCCAGTCCGGGTACCACTATCTTATCAAGTCTATCGCCAAAATAATGTTGATCCCAGCATAATTGTGTTCCAGATTTCCGGTAGCAGCTAGAGATAAAACAGCCATTGCCACAGTGCTTGAAGTTATCTTGAGTAGTGCCTAGTCCTTAAGTTTTATCACCTTGTAAAATCAGACGTAATGAGGACTCTAAGTGACTAAGTGGTTTATTGTTGGTAGTTTTTGAAAAAATGTGACTAGAATAGAAGTCATAAACCAAAGAAGATCAAAAATGATTTTACCGTGATATTGTCGCCCCAAGCATGTTTGAGTTTCCCCTCTAGGTTAATGTAGTTAGGGCTCTTCCGCGAATACCGGCTGATGTACAACCTACCATACTCCAAGTACTTGCTGTTCAAGTGCGTTATGTTTGCACGCTCCGGGATACATTTTAGACACTAAAACAATACATAGAGTGGTTCATGCCATTTTTCACACACACACAATGTTTTAATTTTTAACGCATTTTAACTAAATATATAAAATATAAATATAATAGCCAAAAAATATATAGCCACTTATATCTCAATATTTTAAACGCTATCTCAGTGCAATGTGACTTTCGAAAATAAACTGTCTTTATCCATATTAGTAAATCGAAACAAGTGTCGCTTAACAAGTTGAGGTGCAGTACAAAAGCAATACTTACGCTGATTGAACCAATAGTTGCAAAAAAAGTTACCACAGTAACTGTATTCACGGTGATCAATATTCAGTTAAAACTTGCGTTAACCCAACCGTTTCATATTTATAACTAAACTGTAAACGTATAGTTAAAAAATGAATACATTGTGAATTGAGACTGGTGAATGAAATTGGTCAATTACACCCATTTTATCAAATCAATTTGATGTTTGGCCCATTGTTATAAACACCCAAATTATTGTGGTATGTACATAATACTTAATTAGTGCAATTTTATAGTACAGGAAATGGATCTCTGGACCCATGGTAGAATATGAACTACCTTGCAAATAATCGAGTAAATACGTGATATTTTTGAGGAGCGATTAATGTTTTCAGACTTTTGTTAAGCATTTGAATATATTGGGATTGCAATGCAACCATATTGAATCGTGCTAGGGACCTAGTTTCTGTGTTTTAAGTACTTAGCTAGCATGCACCAATCGCGGCACATTAACTGTAAAATTAAAAAAGATACCAGTATAATAATAACTTGATAACTCTGGGATACGCCAAGGTGCACATCTTGGGCCCTAACTGTTAATCGATTTTATTAACGATCGCCACGACATCTATGAAAAACTATAAAAGGTTCTGGTACCGTTTTTTTTGCATTTTTATTGCGACAAGCAATTTCAATTTCTTCACGAACAGTCTTGCCCCAGAGTAATAAAGAAGTAATTAAACAAGCGACTGATTTGAAAGCAAGTGGGTCAAGGAGTGGGGGCCGAGACAAAGGGGTGCCGTGCCGTTAACGTCATAGCTTTGGAAATGAAGACGATGCTTCTTGACGACACTACTTTTCTCATTACATTCTTTTTTATTACCGTGACGCTTAAACAATGAGAAAAGAAATGAATACTTTTCATAGACTTCATTTAATGAAAGGAGCAAAAAACTTCAGTCTCTGTGAATATTTAACTCGGCGCCTTTCACTACACATAACACGTGAAGATGAAAGGGATCAGCCAAGGGGAATCTATGATGATGCACATTTTTAGGGTTCCGTAGTCAAATGGCAAAAAATGGATTGGAAAAAATGGTTTCGTTTTAATTAAAGAGTTTTATGTTCAACCCTTTTTTAACTTTTTTGGCCTTATTCGGATTAGGGCTGAATAGATAAATAGTTATTAGACTTAAATATAAGCTGACCTAATTTAAGATGACATTCGGTTTGACCTTCTGCATAAGCAAGAGTGCAGTGCGATGCACGATCGACTTAGGACGTGCGCTACTGTAAGCAAGAATTATTTTACGTAATTCGCGAAAATACGGCGGCTACGCGCCACCGTCATCGATTTCAGCCATGGGTTCCGAAAAACTCATTGCCAACGAACTCCTGGCGTTCCTGCAATATCAACTGGACGTCATGGATGAGATCAGCGTCATGCAGATCTGCACGTCGAGCTTCACAGAAGATGAGATACGCAGAGGCAAGGCGCTGCTGTACGAATCCATCGGCATGGCCGACCGAATGCCGTCCCGCAGGAGGGATGAAAAGGGAGAGAGGAGCCTTCAGGACATCATCAACTTGCTGAAGGTTACTGACCCCGACGATGTGCCGACATTCGTGGCAAAGGAGCTGCGTAAGCTGCCCCCCGTCACGTTCGACCATGTTGACGTCACCAGATTGCTTAAAGACATCACAACTCTGAAAGCGAGCTTGGCAGAAGTAAAGTTTAAGTTGGAAGCCTCAGAAAATACCATCAGTGAAATGCGTACCGAGATATTTGAATTACGCAAAACTAAATCAGTATCTAGGTCACATGAGGCGCCTAGTGTAAACTCGAGTCGCGGCGAAAATACGCCGAGCGCCGGAGCCGAGTCAGCAAAACTGAATACGACACCGGTCATTTACGGCAATACAAGTGACGCGTCGCCTGTTTCTCATTCCCGCAATATTGGAATGACGTCACCTACAGAACCAACGTCACCATCTCGTGCGTATGCATCTGTCGCCGCTAGCCGACCTCCCATAAAAAACAAGCGGCAAATCAAGACTACTTTGGTTAAACCAAAGACGGGGGAGCGCATCACTGCGCCGAAAGCTCCTCGGAAAGGGGAGCCAGACACAGAGGGCTTCACAACGGTGGAACGCAAGAAAAAGAAGCCTACGAGCCGCAACCTATGCGGAACTGCACTCTCCGGACCGAACATGCTGCTGCGTGCTGCAATTCCGACGACGCAGCTCTATGTATCTCGCCTACACTACACTACGAAGGCTGAGCACGTGACGGAGTATGTGCAGAAGAAGACCAACCTGACCCTGCGAGTCGTTCAGTTGGAACCTAGTCGCAACGTAAATTTTAATTCATTTGTGATTAGAGTTCCAAACGAGAAAATTGCGACTTTCATGAATGCAGATTTTTGGCCGAAGGGTGTCGTCTTTCGGCGTTTCCGCGGAAGGCTACGTGACACACCGAACAACACGTCAACGACCTTAAGTGTAACATAAACATTTTTAAATAAGTTTTATTATATTTTATATATGTTAGTTTATAAGGTATATATTCTATGGGCCTGTATTTAATTGTAAATCTGTTGCCTGATGCAAATAAATAAATAAATAAAAATAAAATAATTAATTTTGACATTTCAAAACAAACATTTTGCAATTTTATCGGACTGATCTTTTATCTGCCTATTGAAAAATCAGCTATCAATGTATGTTAATAAACTGATGGTAATTTAAAACTGAAACCTGTAATTTTTGGAAAATTCCAGAAGAATGCATGTAATTTTCAGTATTCACTAACAAAAAATGCTAATTCGTCATCATCATCTCAATCACCAGCAGTCTTTAAATATTTTTGCAGACAATATATTTTATCAATCTTCTATGAAACAGATAGCATATTTGAAAATATTGCTGAACGATAATGTACTTAGTATTAAAATATTTTCGCAGAAAACATTTCTATCAATCTTCTATGAATCAGATAGTTTATTCGAAAAATATTTTTGAATGATTATGTTCCCTCCAAATTTTGTTCTTAAAACTTACGAATACTACACCTACCTTTAACCTTTAATCACAATCAATATAGCGATGCTTTTAAATTACTCAATAACACAACATTGATTTGATATCGATGTACCGATTCAAATAATGAATAAAAAATAGACACTGGAAACTATTCAGCAATAAATCATCTTTTAAGTTATGCAAATTCGATATGACTGTCTCTGCTCTCAACAAACAGTTGTGTTGTCTCTGTCTATCTTCAGCAAAGTGACCCAATTCCGCTGACCTACTTCCAGCGACCCGCTAAACGCTTTTAGTTTGAGGACCCTTATTTAGTCATTCCATTCTAAAATGCTCATCATCCAAACTAATAGAGCATGTTCATGGATGTTCAAAGCTGATATTGCAGCATCGCTTGTGGCTTGATATGCGCTAAGTAGTTTGAAACAAGAAGATTGTATCTGTCGTGCTTCCAACGTTATCATTAATCTTTGGAATTGAGTGATTCATTCCCACCAACATGCCCTTAGTGCTTTTGTGTTTTTGTTCATTTATTTATATGCAATTTGTACAGATATTTCCTTTTAAAAGAAACTTACAGTACAGACCCTGTAAGGATGTTGCATAATAAACATACACTTTAATATTAAACTTACACAATTAGAAACTTAAACTTAAAAGCATATTTTAAATCATTATATACCTACATTAAGTATGCAATTAAAATGAATAGGTATAGTGCTTTAAGCATATAAATAAGTTATATTATTTGTAGAGTCCTAACTTTCTGCAAGATACACCTGAAGCAGCAAAATGCAGCTCTTGCGATTTTGTATATTGGCATTATTATTTATATTTATATATAATATTTATTTATATATTATTATCTGCAAAAATTTATCGGAGCGACGCGATTCTAAGTTAGTAAGTGCCTTCCTCAGGCGTAATGCGTGGAAAGAAGTTAATATCTAGTAAGTTGTTTATATATTTTAAACTTTACGTCGTCTTCTTCTTTATCGGCGCTTTGAACATAGCTATCGCGTAAGCCTTGAAGAGGGTCTCCCCGGTGTCCAGGGTCACCTCCACTTCCACCTTCGCCTTCGTGAACGGGAACACGTTCGGAAAGTTGTCCGCCGATATCGTCATGTTCATAAGGTGGTATTCGTTCTGGAATGGAAAATTTTCTACTGAGTTTTTAGACTTTATTTCTATCAGAATCATTCGCTTGCCGTTTTTCCAGATTATCCGGGTTCGTCGCGGTATGTCTTTTTCTTTCATAACATCCATCACTGACCTGACTACCCCAGTGTCTTTTATCAATCGATAAATTCAATCCATTTTATTGGCAACTAGAAGCTGGCCAAGTAGATGAGTCCTATTTTCATGTTGTTTACCGCTAAATAGCAGCACTCCTATTCATTATCTTCTTCTATTACCTAAGTAAACAAGTTATAAAGGGCTTGCAGTGGAAAAAACCAACTGTCCGAGGCAGGTATCGAACCTGCGTCCATCGGAATTCGGCCCGTGTGTCTGAAGCGAAAATGAACCTATGAATTTGCCGTTTTTACTTTGCACTTGAATATCTTTGGACTGGGTGGGAGTTTAAAATTCAACTTGGTCTTAAATTATTAGATATTTAATTTCAAAGTTAGAAAAAAGTCAAAACGGCAATTTCATTGGTAAAGACCTAATATTATCTTAAGTTTGCAACGCGAATGCTTATGACGATAAATTATAAAACGATAGGGTAACGATACTGTGGTTCTATACATTTACCGGTGGAGCGGGACATATGACGCCATGTCTCTTCAACATCCCGCCGATGTAAGGATCGGTGCCTACCATCTCGCAGAACTTCATGTGGATTTCCACGAAGGACCGACGGTACTCGTTGTGGAGGTACTCGAAGAATATCAGGTTGGCCTGTCAAAGGTCAAGTCACCAAAGTATTTTTTCCATAGGGCTGCCCAAAAGATTTCCAAGTTGATCACATACAGGGTGTAAAAAAACCTTAACGAAGCCGTCAACTACGCGTTCAGTACATCAAACCAAATCGTATGAAAAAGAAATTTTGACTGGGAAACAACTTTTATTTTTTGACATCATAAAAAAAAAACAATTTAATTGTAACCCGCAATGTACAGCGCGCACGCGGGGATGTGACCGCGGGGCGTGTTTTTGTTATACGCCGCCGCGACGCGGTTCGGTTCGAGTGTGCGCTGTTAATTGCGGAGAGTGCCATTTAGAGGCTTTTTATGAAAGAACTAGTGAAAATTTGTATCATGTTTCTTTGGAAAAAAGTTATGTTATAACGGACAGAAGATAATTCTGTAAAAATCATTTTTTTTTCAAACTTTAACCATCAATACCTCAGTATAGTTCTTTCAAATCACGAAGTCGAGCAGAATTTACTTGTGGTAAATATGTGTCCGTATATGTGTCGATGTGTGCGTGAAAACGAAAGCGGGTATGGTTAGCATAAAAATAATACCAATATTTTTGTATGTTCAATTGATAATAAAATAAAACAACAAAACTTTTAAACTAAAATGTTTATTATTTAAAATAAATAATAAATAAGGGAATGTATTAAAATAAAATTATGTTCTTCTACATTTGGGTTTAAGTTTTAATTTAAGCGAAACATAAGACTTAAATAAGGATATACAATTGAACTCAAGATATGGCAAAATTATGAAAATAAGGCTAGGCTGGAACTATTTAATAACAAATTTCTATCTATTTTTACGTATGTGAAAAATGTGTCGCCTTAATCTTCTTCGGAAAAACTGTTGCTTTCGTTAGTTTCAAAGTCAGTCGTGCTGCTATCACTTGATTCACCCACATTAATTACAAATTCAAAGTCATAATCAAAATATTTCATATACTCCTTTTCAATTTTTTCGACATGCTTGCATGTATTAAGCCAGATGTTGTTATCGATACTGTTTAAACCTTCAGCTATTAAATTTTGAACTTCTGTCATATTTTGACCAATATTTTTCGAGGCAATCTTATTTTTCAGAATACCCCAGATGTTTTCAATGGCATTTAATTCGGGGTGATATGGTGGCAGTCGTAGTATTTCGAAACCTTTGCTTTTTATTATCTCGTCAATTCTATATGAAATAAAACGCTGCTTATTTCTGATTATTAAATCATACAATTCTACATTGCGGGACAGTGCATTGAAAGGAATACCGTGTTCCGTCAGCCACTTTTGCATGTCGCTCTTGCGCGAATTTGACGTAGGTATACTACTACTTCGAGTATTATTTGCGTTGTCCATCACTATAACAGATTTATCTGGTAAATTTGGCAGCAGCTTTTCATTCAGCCATTTGCTATAATTATTGAAATTCATATTTGAGTGATAGTCTCCAGTTGTGGATGATGCTTTGTATATTAACGAAGCATCTTTAATAAATCCACTACTGCTACCCGCATGCACTATAATAAAACGAGCACCTGTACTCAATTTTTTTAAAAATGACTTGTCTTTTGTCTTAGTATCTAGTTTTTTAAAATTCCACGTGTTTTGACGTACGTGCGAAGTTAGCACATATGTTTCGTCTGTATATATAATGGGACGGCCTTCTTCACGGTATTCATGAATTTTTTTCAAAAAATTAAATCTCCACAATTGTATTTCATGCCTTTCTTGTAAAGATTTACGATTGTTTTCAATTTTGTTCCATTCGTAGCCCATTTTTATAAGCAACGAACGTAATGTGCTCAAACATCCGTCAAAACCAATTTTTTCTCTTAATGCTGACTGAAGTTTTGCCAAAGTTGGAAGTTCATTGTGTTCTATATGAAAATTTTGAATTGTAGTTCGAATAATTTCTCGATTCATATTATCTAAATTAAATTTACCGTCTCTTTTTCGTCGCTTTTTCATGGGTGAAGTAAACTTGGTTGATGAAGATGGCAACTCTTTCTCTTCTTTTAAAATCCTACTTACTGTGCGTTCACTGACGCCTGTTGCTTGGGCAGTTCGTTCTAATATGTTTGCTAATGGACTTAGGTCACATCCATCAGTGTTATTTGCTTTCATAAAATTATATTCATCTTTTAGAAAGTGAAAGACTTTAGCAATGATTGCTCGACCCTAAAAACAATAAAATATACAATTGAATAAGTATCAAAAGTCAAAACTAAACTATTACTTAAATTAAAAAATAATCATTTTTATTTAATGTCAAAACTAGAAAAAAAATATTTACCTCGCTATGGATAACTTTGCGCTTTGACATGCTGACAGTACTTCACGGCAATTAGCGTCCGGAAACAATAAACACAACTAACCTGAGCGACAGCGCGCTCGCGACTGACCGCGTCGTCATACACGCACACTATTGCATTATGCATGTACACGTTTAAAAACAAATAAAGACTACTCGCCTTCGTGAAATGCAAGAACTGTAACCGTTAACTTTCCAGGTATGGTGTAAAGAAAAATAATAGTTTAAAAAACTAAAAAAACACGCTTTTATTACTAACTAAAAAAGATAAAATAATTTCTGAGTACACGGAATTTATATTACAGTAGAGTTAAAAGCTTGGGGTGCTTGGTATAGTAGTATGTGAAAATCATCCTATTATTGGCACGTGTAAAAGAAAAGTATGAAAACGACATAAAGTGCACCCCACGCTTTTTCTCTACTGTAATAAATTCCGTGTACTCAGAAAGCGTGTTTTTTTAGTTTTTTAAACTATTATTTATTTTAATTTTTTTAGTTAAAACTCTTATCAAATTATTGCATTGTCATCGGTACTTAATACATACATATATACACACCGATCTAATAAAAGCGTGTTAATTAATTAAGTGACATCTATCGGCAAAATTCAGAGCTTCTAGTGCAAATCTATCAAATTAGCATTAGCAGCGACATCTAATGATATCGAAACTAACTAGCTAAGCGAACGCTAAAGGTTATAAAACTCGAACCATTCAAGAAATTGACTAGATACTTTCGCAATATTTGTGAAAGAGATGGCGCTGTGCAGAAAATGTAAGAAGGTGATTTCAGCAATATCAAAATTTATTTTATTTTTTTACTGAATAAGGATAATGGAAAACTCTTATCAAATTATTGCATTGTCATCGGTACTTAATACGTGTGCAAAGTTTCAAATTAATCAAACTTCTGGAAATCGGTCAAATTTATGCTCAAAGATTCCATTACATACATACATACATACATACAGGTCAAGCTAATAAAAGCGTGTTTAAAAATGATCGTAACAATTGGTATAATATGTGGAATTCGGCTGCTCTAGGTTTTTTTACACCCTGTATAAAAAAACAAAAAAATACTGTCATTTATTTATATACATTACAACCGTCGCTTTTTATAAACCAGAAGTCTCGGATTCAATTTCCAGTCCGGATACCGCTATCTTATCAAATCTATCGCCAAAATTATGTTGATCCTAGCATAATTGTGTTCCGGATTTCCGTTAGCAGCTGGAGATAAAACAGCCATTGCCACAGTGCTTGAAGTTATCTTGAGTAGCGCCTAGTCTTTTAGCTTCATAACCTCGTAAAATGAGATGTAATGAGGGCCCTAATTGGTGTGTTATTGGTGGTTTTAAAAAAAATGTGACTAGAATAGAAGTCATAAGCCAAAAAAGTTCAAAAATGATTTTACCGTGACATTGTTGCCCCAAGTATCTTTGATCCTTCCCTCTAGGTTGATGTAGTAAGGACTCTTCCGCGAATACCGGCTGATGTACATTCTACCATACTCCATGTACTTGGTGTTGAAGTACGTTATGTTCGCACGCTCCGGGATAAATTTTAGACACTAAAACAATACATAGACTGAATGATGGCATTTTGAACACACACAATGTTTAAATTTTAACGCATTTTAGATATTGCCAAATAAATACCATCTATTTCTATAGACCTACCGCATAAGCCATAATCTGGCCACTTTTATTCTCAATGTTTTAAAAAGCTATCTCAGTGCAATGTTACTTTTGAAAAATAAACTGTCTTAATCCATATTAGTGAATCGAAACAATTGTTTCTTAACAAGTTTGAGGTCCAGTACAGAAACAATACTCACGCTGAATAAACCAATAGTTGCAAAAAGAGTTACGACACTAACAGTATTCATGGTGATCAATATTTTGTTAAAACCCGCGTTAACCCAACCGTTTCATATTTACAAGTAAACTGTACACGTGTCGTTAAAAAATGAATACATTGTGAACTGAAACCGTTTGGTGAATGAAAATGGTCAATTACATCAATTTTTCAAATAAATTTGATGTTTGGCCCATTGTTATAAACACCCAAATTATTGTGGTATGTACATAATACTTAATTAGTACAATTTTATTGCACAGGAAATGGATCCCTGGACCCATGGTAGGACATTTTGAGGAGTGATTAATGTTTTCAGACTTTTGTTAAGCATTTGAATATATTGGGATTGCAATGCTACCATATTGGATCGTGCTACCTAGTTTCTGGGTTTTAAGTACTTAGCTGGCGTGCACCAATCGCGGCACATTAACTGTAAAATTAAAAACACATACCAGTATAATAACTCGTTATCAGAGATACGCCAGGGTGCACATCTTGGGCCCTAACTGTTAATAGACTTTATTAACGATTGCCACGACATCTATGAAAAACTATAAAAGGTTCCAGTAGCGGGTTTTTTGCATTTTTATTGCGACAAGCAATTTCAATTTCTTCACGAACAGTCTTGCCCCGGAGTAATAAAGAAGTAATTAAGAAGGTAATTAAACAAGCGACTGATTTGAAAGCAAGTGAGTGAAGGACAAAGGCCAAGACAAAGAGGTGCCGTGCCGTTAACGTTATTAGCTTTGGAAATGAGGACGATGCTTCTTGACGACACTTCTTATCTCATTACACTTTTTTATTACAGTGACGCTTAAACAATGAGAAAAGAAATGAATACTTTTCATAGACATAATTTAATGAAAGGAGCAAAAAACTTCAGTCTTTGTGAATATTTAACTCGGCGCCTTTCACTACACATTCACATAACACGTAAAGAGAAAAGGGATCGGCCAAGGAGAATCTTTGATGAAGCACATTTTCAGGGTTCCGTAGTGAAATGGCAAAAAACAGAAACCATATTAGAGAGTTTAGTTTTTATAAGAGGGTTGTATGTTCATCCCTTTTCACCTTTTTGGCCGCATTCGGCTTACGGATTATTGTTGAATAGTCAGATAAATAGTTAATCTGACTGTTAAATATAAGCTGACCGAATTAAAGATGACATTCTGTTTGACCTTCTGCATAATTAATTTTGACATTTCAAAACGAACTTTTTGAAATTTTATCGGACTGATCTTTTATCCGCCTATTAAAAAATTAGCTATCAATGTATGTAAATAAACTGATGGTAATTTAAAAAGTGAAACCTGTAATTTTTGGAAAATTCCAGAAGAATGCATGTAATTTTCAGTATTCACTAACAAAAAATGCTAATTCATCATCATCATCTCAATCACCAGCAGTCTTTAAATATTTTTGCAGACAATATATTTTATCAATCTTCTATGAAACAGATAGCATATTTGAAAATATTGCTGAACGATAATGTACTCGTACTTAGTCTTAAAATACTTTTCAGTAGTAACAAAAAATACTAAATTGTCATCATCATCTTAATCACCAGCAGTCTTTAAATATTTTGGCAGAGAATATATTTTATCAATCTTCTATGAATCAGATAGTTTATTCGAAAAATATTGTTGAATGTTTATGTAGGTACCTAGATTTCCCTCAAAATTTTGTTCTTAAAACTTATGAATACTACAACCTTTAATCTTTAATCACAATCAATATGGCAATGCTTTTAAATAACTCGATAACACCTCATTGGTTTGATATCGATGTACCGATTCAAATTATGAATAATGAATAGTCACGGGAAACTATTCAGCAATAAATCTCTATCATCTTTTAAGTTATGCAAATTCGATATGACTGTCTCTGCTCTCAACAAACAGTTGTGTTGTCTCTGTCTATCTTCAGCAAAGTGGCCCAATTCCGCTGACCTACTTCCAGCGACCCGCTAAACGCTTTCAGCTTGAGGACCCTTATTTAGTCATTCCATTCTAAAATGCTCATCATCTGAACTAATGGAGCATGTTCATGGATGTTCAAGGTTGATATTGCAGCATCGCTTGTGGCTTGATATGCGCTAAGTAGTTTGAAACAAGAAGATTGTATCTGTCGTGCTTCCAACGTTATCATAAATCTTTGGAATTGTGTGATTCCCAGTTACATGCCCTTAGTGCTTTTGTGTTTTTGTTCATTTATTTATATGCAATTTGTACAGATATATCATTTTAAAAGAAATTTACAGTACAGGGTACGGGTGTTGCATAATAAACTTACACTTTAATATTAAACTTACACAATTAGAAACTTAAACTTAAAAGCATATTTTAAATCATTATATACCTACATTAAGTATGCAATTAAAATAGAATAGAATAATAGAAATAGAAATATATTTATTCATAACTAAAAACATACATGTATTTCATATAAATTATAATATAAAGAAAAAGCCATAAAATCTCAGAGTTACCAGAGGCTCTAGAACTAGGCTATGCCTGTATCTTGAGAGACCAATCAAGTTCAATAATCTGGGGTATGTGGCACTTTTATGATGAGAGTTTGTGTGGTGAGTTTATATGTGATGTATGTGTAAGCGTGGTGTATGTGTGTGTGTGTGTATGTGTGTTTGCGCGTGTGCGTGTGCATGTGTGTATGTGTGATAGAGTTAATTAATAAGTAAGTTTAGCTATTGCAAATCAGAGATTCAGTTTGTGTGTAATCGAGAGAGCAGAGTAACTGTACTACGCGTCTTTTTACTTCATTTACAGAGTAGTTCTTTAGACTGCATATAGCTGTCATGTTGTTGTAGGTTGTAGGTAAATGAATAGGTATAGTACTTTAAGCATATAAATAAGTTATATTATTTGTAGAGTCCTAACTTTCTGCACGATACACCTGAAGCAGCAAAATGCAGCTCTTGCGCTTTTAAATATTGGCATTATTATTAATATTTTATTTATTTATATATTATTATCTGCAAACATTTATCGGAGCGACGCGATTCTAAGTTTCCTTTGCGTCTTGAGTGCCTTCCTCAGGCGTAATGCATGGAAAGAAGTTAATATCTAGTAAGTTGTTTATATCTTTTAAACTTTACGTCGTCTTCTTCTTTATGGGCGCTTTGAACATAGCTATCGCGTAAGCCTTGAAGAGGGTCTCCCCGGTGTCCAGGGTCACCTCCACTTCCACCTTCGCCTTCGTGAACGGGAACACGTTCGGAAAGTTCTCCGCCGATATCGTCATGTTCATAAGGTGGTATTCGTTCTGGAATGGAAAATATTCTACTGAGTTTTTAGACTTTATTTCTATCAGGATCATTCGCTTGCCGTTTTTCCAGATTATCCGGGTTCGTCGCGGTATGTCTTTTTCTTTCATAACATCCATCACTGACCTGACACCCCAGTGTCTTTTATCAATCGATAAATTCAATTCATTTTATTGGCAACTAGAAGCTGGCCAAGTAGATGAGTCCTATTTTCATGTTGTTTACCGCTAAATAGCAGCTATCCTATTCATTATCTTCTTCTATTACCTAAGTAAACTGGTTATAAAGGGCTTGCAGTGGAAAAAACCAACTGTCCGAGGCAGGGATCGAACCTGCGTCCATCGGAATTCGGCCCGTGTGCCTGAAGCGAAAATATTTCTACTACAAAAGTAATACGTCTTTACCTATGAATTTGCCGTTTTTACTTTGCACTTGAATATCTTTGGACTGGGTGGGAGTTTAAAATTCAACTTGGTCTTAAATTATTAGATATTTAATTTCAAAGTTAGAAAAAAGTCAAAACGGCAATTTCATTGGTAAAGACCTAATATTATCTTAAATTTGCAACGCGAATGCTTATGACGATAAATTATAAAACGATAGGGTTCTATACATTTACCGGTGGAGCGGGACATGTGACGCCATGTCTCTTTAACATCCCGCCGATGTAAGGATCGGTGCCTACCATCTCGCAGAACTTCATGTGGACTTCCACGAAGGACCGACGGTACTCGTTGTGGAGGTACTCGAAGAATATCAGGTTGGCCTGTCAAAGGTCAAGTCACCAAAGTATTTTTTCCATAGGGCTGCCCAAAAGATTTCCAAGTCGATCACATACAGGGTGTAAAAAAACCTTAACGAAGCCGTCAACTACGCGTTCAGTACATCAAACCAAATCGTATGAAAAAGAAATTTTGACTGGGAAACAACTTTTATTTTTTGACATAAAAAAAAAACAATTTAATTCTAACCCGCAATGTACAGCGCGCACGCGGGGAAGTGACCGTGGGTCGTGTTGTTATACGCCGCCGCGACGCGGTTCGGTTCGAGTGTGCGCTTTTTATTAAAGAACTAGCTTTCGCCCGCGGCTCCGCCCGCGTGGACTAATATTTTTCGTATCCCACGGGAACTGCATATTTTTCCGGGATAAAAAGTAGCCTATGTGTTATTCCAGACTATTATCTACCCCTGTGCCAAATTTCAACCAAATCCATTCAGTAGTTTTTACGTGAAAGAGTAACAAACATCCATACATACAAACTTTCGCCTTTATAATATTAGTAGGACTAGTGAAAATTTGTATCATGTTTCTTTGGAAAAAAGTTATGTTTTAACGGACAGAAGATATTTCTGTAATATTTCTGTAAAATCATCAATTTTTTTTCAAACTTTAACCATCAATACCTCAGTTACCGTTAACTTCCCAGGTATGCTGTAAAGAAGAAAATGATCGTAACAATTGGTATATTATGTGGAATTCGGCTGCTCTAGGTTTTTTTACACCCTGTATAAAAAAGCAAAAAAATACTGCCATTTATTTATATACATTTCAACCGTCGCTTTTTATAACCCAGAAGTCTCGGATTCAATTTCCAGTCCGGGTACCGCTATCTTATCAAGTCTATCGCCAAAATTATGTTGATCCTAGCATAATTGTGTTCCGGATTTCCGTTAGCAGCTGGAGATAAAACAGCCATTGCCACAGTGCTTGAAGTTATCTTGAGTAGCGCCTAGTCTTTTAGCTTCATCACCTCGTAAAATGAGATGTAATGAGGGCCCTAATTGGTGTGTTATTGGTGGTTTTAGAAAAAATGTGACTAGAATAGAAGTCATAAGCCAAAAAAGTTCAAAAATGATTTTACCGTGACATTGTTGCCCCAAGTATCTTTGATCCTTCCCTCTAGGTTGATGTAGTAAGGACTCTTCCGCGAATACCGGCTGATGTACAGTCTACCATACTCTATGTACTTGGTGTTGAAGTACGTTACGTTCGCACGCTCCGGGATACATTTTAGACACTAAAACAATACGTAGACTGAATGATGCCATTTTGAACACACAATGTTTATATTTTAACGCATTTTTGATATTGCCAAATAAATGCCATCTATTTCTATAGACCTACCGCATAAGCCATAATCTGGCCACTTATATTCTCAATGTTTTAAAAAGCTATCTCAGTGCAATGTTCTTTTGAAAAATAAACTGTCTTAATCCATATTAGTAAATCGAAACAATTGTTTCTTAACAAGTTTGAGGTCCAGTACAAAAACAATACTCACGCTGAATAAACCAATAGTTGCAAAAAGAGTTACGACACTAACAGTATTCATGGTGATCAATATTTTGTTAAAACCCGCGTTAACCCAACCGTTTCATATTTACAACTAAACTGTACATGTGTCGTTAAAAAATGAATACATTGTGAACTGAAACAGTTTGGTGAATGAAAATGGTCAATTACACCCATTTTATCTAATAAATTTGATGTTTGGTCCATTTTTATAAACACCCAAATTATTGTGGTATTTACATAATACTTAATTAGTACAATTTTATTGCACAGGAAATGGATCCCTGGACCCATGGTAGGACATGAACTACCTTGCAAAAATCGAGTAAATACGTGATGTTTTTGAGGAGTGATTAATGTTTTCAGACTTTTGTTAAGCATTTGAATATATTGGGATTGCAATGCTACCATATTGGATCGTGCTACCTAGTTTCTGGGTTTTGAGTACTTGGCTGGCGTGCACCAATCGCGGCACATTAACTGTAAAATTAAAAAAAAACATACCAGTATAATAACTTGTTATCTCTGGGATACGCCAGGGTGCACATCTTGGGTCCTAACTGTTAATCGACTTTATTAACGATTGCCACGACATCTATGAAAAACTATAAAAGGTTCCAGTAGCGGGTTTTTTGCATTTTTATTGCGACAAGCAATTTCAATTTTGTCACGAACAGTCTTGCCCCGGAGTAATAAAGAAGTAATTAAGAAGGTAATTAAACAAGCGACTGATTTGAAAGCAAGTGGGTGAAGGACAAAGGCCAAGACAAAGAGGTGCCGTGCCGTTAACGTTATTAGCTTTGGAAATGAAGACGATGCTTCTTGACGACACTACTTTTCTCATTACACTTTTTTTTTACAGTGACGCTTAAACAATGAGAAAAGAAATGAATACTTTTCATAGACTTCATTTAATTTTTCATTTCATTTAATTTGACGACCGCTTGGTGCAGAGGTCCACAGGTCGGACTTCTAAAACCAAGGGTCGCGGGTTCGATCCCCGCACAGTACAAACATAGGTGTGCATGAACATGTGTGTTTGTACTGGTCTGGGTGTTTTCTATGTATAATATGTATTGATTTACAAAAAAAAAAGTATTTAAGTATGTTTATCCGTTGTCTAGTACCCATAACACAAGCCTCGTAGCTTAATTTGGGACTAGAGAATTGGTGTGATTGTTGTGAAATATTTATTATTATTAAATGAAAGGAGCAAAAAACTTCAGTCTTTGTGAATATTTAACTCGGCGCCTTTCACTACACATTCACATAACACGTAAAGAGAAAAGGGATCAGCCAAGGAGAATCTTTGATGAAGCACATTTTCAGGGTTCCGTAATGAAATGGCAAAAAACAGAAACCATATTAGAGAGTTTAGTTTTTATAAAAGAGTTGTGTGTTCATCCCTTTTAACCTTTTTGGCCGCATTCGGCTTACGGATAATTGTTGAATAGCCAGATAAATAGTTAATCTGACTGTTAAAAATAAGCTGACCGAATTAAAGATGACATTCTGTTTGACCTTCTGCATAATTAATTTTGACATTTCTAAACGAACTTTTTGAAATTTTATCGGACTGATCTTTTATCTGCCTATTAAAAAATCAGCTATCAATGTATGTAAATAAACTGATGGTAATTTAAAAGTGAAACCTGTAATTTTTGGAAAATTCCAGAAGAATGCATGTTATTTTCAGTATTCAGTAACAAAAAATACTAATTCGTCATCATCATCATAATCACCAGCAGTCTTTAAATATTTTGGCAGATAATATATTTTATCAATCTTCTATGAATCAGATAGTTTATTCGAAAAATATTGTTGAATGTTTATGTAGGTACCTAGATTTCCCTCAAAATTTTGTTCTTAAAACTTATGAATACTACAACCTTTAACCTTAAATCACAATCAATATGGCAATGCTTTTAAATAACTCGATAACACCTCATTGGTTTGATATCGATGTACCGATTCAAATTATGAATAATGAATAGTCACGGGAAACTATTCAGCAATAAATCTCTATCATCTCTTAAGTTATGCAAATTCGATATGACTGTCTCTGCTCTCAACAAACAGTTGTGTTGTCTCTGTCTATCTTCAGCAAAGTGGCCCAATTCCGCTGACCTACTTCCAGCGACCCGCTAAACGCTTTCAGTTTGAGGACCCTTATTTAGTCATTCCATTCTAAAATGCTCATCATCTGAACTAATGGAGCATGTTCATGGATGTTCAAGGTTGATATTGCAGCATCGTATGTGGCTTGATATGGGCTTAGTAGTTTGTGTTTTTGTTCATTTATTTATATGCAATTTGTACAGATATTTCCTCTTAAAAGAAACTTACAGTACAGGGTACGGGTTTTGCATAGTAAACTTACACTTTAATATTAAACTTACACACTTAGAAACTTAAACTTAAAAGCATATTTTAAATCATTATATACCTACATTAAGTATGCAATTAAAATGAATAGGTATAGTGCTTTAAGCATATAAATAAGTTATAATATTTTTAGAAAGTGCCCGAGTCCGTATAAATTTTCTATAAATTCTGATTGAGTCGGTTCGTCAACAAAGGCAATCATATTTCTTAAGATAAGACTGAATCAGCTGTTAGTTTAGCCTCAGAGATTTTAATATAAATCAATGTCAATATCAACTTTTATATAGTAGTAATAGAAACAAAACGATTTTTCTACTCTGGCTCTTAGCTAAATCTGGACTTGCAAGTCGAAAAAAAAAGTACAAATCCCCAGCTATTTATAACCTTCTTAAATTTCACTCTTAAGGATACATTTGGTTTGCTGACCTACATAGTCTCTAATGGCGCCACCCCATTCTATTAATTCGAGGGCCCTCGGAAACCTCAGAAGGCTTGCGGTGGAGCAGATGACTCGTTGACCCTTATTGCGAGAACTCCGAAATTCCACTTGGTTATATCTGCTGGATCGTTTCGAAGTGGTCTGTGAAGCGAGGGAATGAGTTGGTCGAGTTTATAAAATAAATTAAAATAAAATAAAAATAAAAATTGCATATTGCGAGCAACTTGACGACCGCTTGGTGCAGTGGTCCACAGGTCGGACTTCTAAAACCAAGGGTCGCGGGTTCGAACATGTGTGTTTGTACTGGTCTGGGTGTTTTCTATGTATAATATGTATTTATTTACAAAAAAAAATATTTAAGTATGTTTATCCGTTGTCTAGTACTCATAACATAACACAAGACAAACCTTGTTACTTAGTTTGGGACTAGAGAATTGGTGTGATTGTTGTGAAATATTTATTTATTTATTACTTGAAGCTCATAGTGTGGTTAGTAAATGACAAAAATCTTAAAATCTAATGTGTGTTCGTCCGCGTGGAGTTGTAATTTTGGGCATAGACATGTACTGTCGCAGACAGTTTTTTAGATCATTTCAAGAGGAATAATTCTTTCATATTTATATTTTTGGTATCTTGAACCGTTTTCGCAGCGTACGCAACTCAAGGATGGTTTAGTAGATTCTGAGATTCAATTTCCTGCCTGCCCCCTAAGTTCATCGGCGTGATTATTTATATCCCAGTTTACTCTCCAGGTGATACTGAGTCAAATAAAAAAAGTCCCGTTAAAATCGGTCTAGTAGATTCTGAGATGAGCCCGGACAAACAGACAGACAGACAGTAATTAGGACCCCCTGTAACAATCTTTCATAAAAATCTTCAATGTACAGAAAAAAAAAACTACTCGATAAGTTTAGTTTAGTTTCACAGTAACCACGCCAAGGCGTAATGTCTCGTAATGAGCATGATAATTTAGACTTCCACTTTAAAGTTATGTAAACATTTTAATATTATCAGCACTTGAAATGTGCTTGGCTACAAATATAATGCTTTATACTCGTATCTATAGGGGATATACTACATATTGATTTAAATACCTATAATTAATATCTTTACTGACCTCTGCTATCCGATTTAACTAAAAGACAAATGGATCCTCCGCAAGTGACTTTCATACTTATTTGAGCTTAGTTTGGATGCTTCATGCTTCTAAAAATGAGTTATGCGACCGTCCATTAAAAGCGTAGTGTCTTTATTTACATTAAATTTCTAAACCTAAATGTATTCACTAATTCAATTCCAAGGTGTCTTCGAGCTGCCTCCCCTTAGTCTCTGGTAAGCACCAGCAGGCTATTATGGCCAGGAGTGGAGCCGTTGCGAACACCGTCGGGGGAATCCATGCACCTTGCGTGACGCTCATGCCTGCTATGAACGGTGCTAGCATGGACCCTACCCTGAAATTTGGAAATGGCAATTCAATTAAATAGCTCTGATCAGCCTATATACGTTCTACTGCTGGACACAGGCTTCACCTCAACTATGAGGTGGTATGAGCCATACTCCGCCACGCGGGCTCAGTGCGGATTGGTGGAGGGGTGTGTGTAAGGCAAGTGATCAAGCTTACTGTCAGATATTATTAGCCGCCTGAAAGCCATTTACTAGGCTTAACGAATAATTTCTGATATTAACCGGGACCAACAGCTTAACACGCCTTCCAAAGCACGGAGATGCTTCTAAATTCTAAAGGGCTATGTCGGTCTAAGCAACTGGATTTGTCATAGATAAGTCAATATCGAGTATTGATGGCAAGGATAAAACAGAGTTGGAATTTAAATAAACAAAACAATGGTTTACCTTGAAGTGGTTGAGGACGCTCCGACAGCCATGTTTCGGGCTACCGTTGGGAAAAGTTCTGATGTGAATGTGTACCTGTAATTAAGCACTGTATTTCAGTAAACTTTTTTAGAACAATACTAGATACAAATCCAGAAAAGACCCATATAGAACCAGGACAAGTAATTTTAATCCCTGATGCAGTTATAATGTATATAACAGCAGCATTTACAACGAAATTTCAGAGAATCATATGGAAGAAGTGTCTGAGGTACCATCGTTGTTTCTGATTGTCATAACACACTAGTGCTTTTACATCTTACATTGGGATCAGAACAAAGTATGTGATATTGAGCCCATTTATTTATTTATTGATAAATATCGGAAGCTGAACTTAACAAACAAGCAGTAATATAAACAACTTACACTGTGGTAAACGCTCCAGCTGCAGCACTGACAGCAACAGTCCCTGTCACTATCTTCAAGTAGAACCAATCGTCAGGCAATGCTAGAAGACCATTGCACACCCCGCAGACCAGAAAGAACGCGATGGCAGGCCGCCGCCGGCCGAAACGCTTCAAGAAGTAACCTGATATGATTTGGCCTGGCACCTGTAATGTTAAGGATGTTATAAAAATCTAATGTCGGTCTTATACTAGTATTTTAAGAAATAATATACTAAATGCTGCAAAACCTTTTTTCTGAGTAAATATCACTGGTGCACCAGGTATTTTACTCTGCTTGAATTTAAGAAAGAATCATACCCCAGTCTGCTTTCACTCCTCTTTTCATTTTACATCTTAGGGAAAATTACAGCTAGAACGTGGTTACTTAAATGATTTGTGTACAAAGAAGGGCAATTATGTTTTGAGATGTATATATCTTTGCCAGAAGTAAGAGAACTTCTACAAGCCGTTTATGCACTTTTCATATATAACTGCGTTGTTTTTCCTGCTGTTTCAAAGCTTGTTGCGATAGACTAGAATCCATTAAATACCTGTAATACTCCCGCCAAGGCGATGGAGATAAAGACGTTTGAACTTGTCTGCCCAATATACTGCTTGCCTCCATAGTAGACGATGCCCAAAATGAACCAAGTGATACATGACAGCACATTCTTCACTCTTAGCTTTGGATGTATCATTAGATCGATATACGAGACAGAAGTTTGGTTTTCCTTCGCTGAAACTTTCAAATCGTCTACGATACTCTGAGCTACTTCTAAGTAGTTGCATGGTGGTAGCTTGTTTCTGAAAAGGTAAGATAATTAGAAGGTCCGAATCTGGAAGACATCGGAGTTAATTTAGAATCAAAACGTCACTTAATACTGGATATGTGTGTAGCGAGTATGATGGCTTGGGTAATAAATAACGACGAAATCAGCATGATTGCTTGAACATAGATTAGTAGGCACTTTTTTAGACATTTTGTTTTGAATGGGGGTCAACATCAACTTCAATGCTCTGATCTCAAAGTATGAAGCGTGAGTACTTGTTTTATGAACATCAGAAACAACCAGGCTCGGGAATTGGACCATAGAGAATTGGCAATCTATATTGTTTCCGTCCAGTGCTCAAACCCGGGACTTCAGAGATGGTGGTACCTTGAAAATCGGTACCCACTTCACTACCCCACGAAGGCACTTCTTAAGATGATATTTACCGTCTCGCAGCGCTTTCCATAACCTTGCTCGCTTCTTCCAACCTCCCCGTCGAGATCAACCACCTCGGTGACTCGGGCACCATAAAGTACAACAGAAACACGATGTTCGGAACTCCGACACTGAGTGAAAAGGCCGTCCAAGATCTGAAGTAGAACGCCAAAGCCGGCATAATCACTTCTGCCATTGCTATAGGAACATGGTAGAACGCACTGACAAACTCCCTCCTGCTGGGGCCTGTGATCTCTATGACGATGACGAAAGAGGTCACCATGAGGCCGGCTGAGGAGGATCCGAGGAGGAATTTTATGAGGATGAAGGCCCAAAACTTAGGACTGAGGGATACCACTAAACTGAGTACTAGTTGCATGGTCGCAGCTATAAGCAAAGCTTTCCTACGGCCGTATCTGTAAGAGGAACAAACATAGATTTAGTATGGATACGCTTTGTGCAAAAAGTACCATGGCTTAAAAGTGTCTGAAGTTTTGATGATAGGGACAATTCCTTAACCCATATTAATTAACAATACCAGAATAAGCGCAGATTCCTTATCGCAATTAAAATTCATTACAAAATTAGATGTAGATTGAATAAGTATCCTGTTTGATTTATCAAGGTTGGTGAGCTTCTTAGTTATGGTACAATATAGCAAAGTATTTGATGATTGAATGTTAATCAACCAATCTTTGTCACACGTCCATTCAATATGCAGCGATTGTATGCATCTTAAAAACCATTTAATTATATAAATTGGCATGACGACACCTATCTTAAATATGTTCAAGACCATGGCGTTTAAAAAACATAGCCCCTGTGGAGTAAATACAACCAATATATTTCCTCAATACTCAATAAATATACGGTCAATTGACTCCAATTTCTGATACATGACCGTGACGTCACGTTCATGTATTCCCACACAAAATCTATGGAGGCAGACGGTTTTGACAGATAATAAAAAGTATGTCAACGATTGGTGGTGTCATCTATCCCATTACTTCGATGCTAACAATATTGCAATGTATGAAAAACGTTGGTATAAACAATGGCAATCACTACATGTAATTAATTATGAGAATATTGTTTGTATATCTCGATTAAATCTAATCAACCCTAATTAAACTTTGGCGTCTGCTCTATTTTAAAATTGTAAACATAAAATTAAATGATACGGTGGTATGATGCGAATAATTTTATGTTTAATTAGATATCATTTAATTTGTCGGTTTTATCTCGACGGTTTTATTGTTGCAAACGCTACCGCTAAGCTAGCCTTAAGATCACCTTATTTATTTAAGATGTCTTACATTTTGTTTCGTGACAGTGTTTTATAAATGCTTTTCATGTATATTTGCCTTTGAAAGGTCATTTCAGTGACAATATCTAGTGTGCAGACGTTAAATCCAACGAATGGACGAATTTTGTGCCCTGTTGTCTAATAACTACATAATATCTTGAATTGATCTCAAACGCTTATTGAAACAGCTAAAAAGGTACTTTGTATCAAATTAACTACACCCCGTTAGTTTAAAAGAAAATGTATTTCTTTGTTCCTGCGTAGACGTGAAAGTGAGAATAAATATTTTACACAAAGCACCACATAAATTAATGTGAAACTCATTAGGCAAAAATATCATTGTTACAGTTTCTTTCAGCTCTGTAAATATCAATAAAAATGTGAAGTGCACGCGGATTTAGTCGAGTCAAGAAATGTAATAAAATGAAATCGAGTTAAACATACGTATAATATTTTATGTTCGATAAGTTGATGTAATAGGAGTTAGTAAAACGTTTAGCTTTTCTGACAGATATCTAACCAATTTTATTTACTAGTGAAGTAATAAAATTAAAATTCATACTTCAATGTTAAGTTGTTATGTTTATATCTGGTAAAGTGATGGTGATCCACCATTGCATATTTAAGTAAGGCTAACTCGAACATTGTCTAATTTATAAGTGGTAGTCGACAAACTAACCTGTCAGCGATAAATCCAAAAACCATGCTCCCCACGAGTACACCCAACATAACCATCATTTGCGCAAAATTCGCCAGCCAGGCCCTTGCACACACCAGCTCAAACGTCGTTATAATCGAATCTGGAAAGTCCGTGATGTACGCGAACTGCTCACAATCATCATAACACTGATTGAGGATCATCTCCGTCGAATTGGTTCGTAGTATACATCTGTGCTGCGTCTTCGGCGCCAGGAATATGATTCCCATCAGCTGCCAGGTGGCCGACATCTTACACGGTATAGCTAGGATGGACACGAGGACAATTTGCCAAAGTCCAAACTCGCCGATCGCTTCGAACAGTCGCTCCTTCTTTTCATCACCACCCACGGATTTTTCCACATTTCTCTGCTCTGCGTCATATTCAACTTTTTTCACATCAATACTCATTGTTTTTATTTAAATGCCTGTTACAATTAACAAACAAGCGACTCTCATTAATGTAACCGAGCAACTGAATATTATCGTTGTGATAATAAACAATGTCATTAAAAACGTGTCAAAGATATCATGATCAGTGTACTAATGTTTTAGTGCGAACAATGCCTGTTGTGTCGTCTCTAGCTACGGCTCTGCGAAGTCTGTTAAGGATCTGTTTCACTAGGTGGTAACTTTGTAGCGGCTCTTTACACGTTACACTTTTAAACTCATAAAAACATACATTTTATGCTTATATTGGATAACTTAATATTTGTAATGATAATTCAAGAATTATCATTCATTCAGTACATCCCATTTTAACAAAGATAAGTCCTTACTGAATGGTTTCGACAGTTCTGGTATGGTACAAATATCAAAAATGTGTCTGTCCGTCCCATGTGTCAGACACCCAAAGCACACGAGCGCTTTAGGTCTAGCGCTCGGTAATTTGTGATCTTCAAAACAATTAGAGAAGACTAGTGGACCCGGTAGACGCTGTTCTGCCCGCTGTTTTCGCAATTTATCAATATTTACTCATCGTTTACACCTTTCCTGGACTTCCACAAGTATTTCAAGGTATTATTGAAATCGGTTCAGCCGTTCTCGAGTTATAGTGAAACTAACAGCAATTAATTTTTATATATATAAAAGCCAGCCCACCTGAATTTCTTTCATGAGAATGCGAATGGTTCAGTAGTTTAGGCGTGCGTGATTGAGTAACAGACAGACAGACAGAGTTACTTTCACGTTAATAATATTAGTAAAGATAAACAATAGGCTTGTGTCCATTAAGAATAAATATAATGGATAGGGGTTTATAATGATTAATTATACTATGGAGAAAATAACAAACAATTTTAATTATTAAAAGCGTTACTGATTAATAATATTTTTTAAAAATAAATTTCGTAAAATGAAACCTTTAGTCACGTGACAGTGAACACCAATCAGAAAGCGTTACGTCACGCCGTGCGAAACTCCAATCGTGTCTTTGACGTTTCGAGTATCACTACCGGTTCTTGATAAAATTATGATTTTTAACAACTAATATCAAGTTGATACAGTTTTTGCTAATTATGATTTGAAGGAATTAACCATGGAATCTGGATTCAGCAAAGCAGACAGTAATAATTTGCCCAGAATCGATGCTGTTATGCTTGGAAATTTTTTCGCGTCGAACAGTGACTTTTGCTCATCTGAATTTCGCAATGTTAAAACTTCCTTGTAAGTATAAAATATTTATTATAAGCTTAAATGCTATGTGACATTTCAGTTCGGTACACAAGAACTTAATGTTTTGACGTACATTTTGCAAGATAATTGATACTTACTGATTCTGAGGTTAGATTTACGAAGTATGAAAAAATGCAAAATAGTAACAAGCTTGTACTCCATATAATTAATCATATCATTTGGCAACTAGAATAATAAAAAGAGTATGTTTGTAACATTAATTAGAAAACTAAAATAAAACGTTCACTCCTAAAAGTGAAACTACTTAACCTGAACTCATGTATTTATTATTTAGAAAATAGGGATTCTACAAAACACATCTAGTTTGCTCGAATTAAGTAATAGATTGTATTGTGTGAAATACTAACATCAAAATGATCTTCACAAAAATACATTCTTGAACCTGTTGATAAAGTATGAGCATCATCTCTTCTTGCAAGTTTTAGCCACTTTTTCCGTATTTCTCCATTGTTTGGAACATATATAAATAACTTGTTTGGCGTTTTTACAGTCGTGCTATCACACTGGGGCACTATACAGTACTTATAATATGAGAAATTCATTTTTAAACGATAAAAACTAGCTATAACGTACGAAGACACGATCGCTCTTTGGTTTGTTTCGCACGGCGTGACGTCATCAAGACGCCATGACAGTCTTGTGCGTTTTGGAACCAAATTGAAATTGGTTTTTTAAAACGCTAAATTTATAATGTAAACGCTCGATTAAAAATAAATAAACCTTTTTTTTCGATAAAATGCCTAATAAGCTAAAGTATTAAGCAGTTATTGAAATTTTGTCAACTAGCCTATTGAGCCCTCCTATTCTCTCTTATCTTATTAACATATCAATTGAAGACTAACAATCATACTTCTCCTTGTCCCCAGAGCATCCTCGGCGAGTTCAACCGCGAGCAGGACGCGTTCATCAAGGGGCAGGGGGGAAGCGGGGGTGGCGCCGCCGTGGCGCCCTGGGTCGGCGCACCCAACGAGCCCGCACTGAAAGAGGAGTGCCTCTCGCTGTCCACCGTGAGTATACATTCTCCCACTATGGTCGCTATCATCATTTAGAGAATTAAAGGAACAGGAGAGGCCAAAGAGGAAGTATATCGCTATCACTGTGAGTTATACTGCCTTTCATCTGCAACCTCTTTCTGTGTTTTGGAGCTGTTCAACGTGTCCGCGCTCGAGTGGGAGCGTCTCTCGCTGTCCACTGTGAGAACACCGACTTCCTTCTACATTCTCTGTACTTCCTCCCATCTGCAGGTGCTTCCTATCTTCTAGAGCTATTTCAACCACGACCAGGACGCGTTCTTAAGGAAGCAGGCTCAGTGGAAGCATTGACAAACTTAAGTCTTCCCCATCGCCAACATATAAGCCCGACAAGCTCGAGCAAAACGGCTATTAACGGTAATGTTTCTTATGATTTTATTTTTAAATAGATTTGTTCCATACTATGCAGATGATGTATTTGTATTCTTAGAATGGCATGCTTGTTAAAGGTTCTCTTATGTCCGTAGCAAGACTAAGACACTAATAAGTGTGAAATCAAAAACTTGTAAAAATAATACATACTTTTGTAGTAACATGACAACTTACTCAAGGATATTATCATCCATACGCTTCTTAAACAAAGCAACAACTACCGATGTAGTTGTGCCTATTGACAATGCTATGTATCTTTGTCTAGAGGGCCTATAATATTTCCATTTCGCGACACGCGAACTTGAGTTTTTGCCGGTAGTTCCCCAGAAGTAGCAATTCCTATCACTCTACAACCTTGACAGTGCAACGTTAGGGGGAAAGGCCTCTGATGCAAAGGTATTAAGGATGTTAGTACCACTTTACTAAAATTCTGAACTGTTCCCCGTTCCAGGACCGACGGAACTTCGTGCGTGCGCCGCCCGCTGGTGTCGAGTTCGACTTCGACTACGACAAGATGTACCCGGTCGCCGTGGCCATCATGGCAGAGGACCCCAACTTGGAGAAGATGCGCTTCGATCTCGTGCCAAAAGTGTAAGTAGCTAGGTACTTATTTTAAATTCTGCCATCCAGATATTTGGCCCTAATCTCACCGCAAGGTCGGCCGGTATATCTGCGACATAAGGGTGCAAGCTTCATCTGCGTCTTGTGTACCGATGGTGAAAGGCTCTACCTCTTCAGCTTTATTATATGTACTGCTTCGTTGGTGTAGTGGTAAAGTTTCTGCCTTACATCCGAGAGGTCCCGGGTTCAAATCTCAGGTAGAGCCAAAATTGTTTCTGAGATTTTCTGTCACAAATTTCTCAAAAACAGCTCGGAGTCGGGAAGTTGGCGGTGTTACACCCCCGTGCCTCGAAAAGCAAGTTAAGCCATTGGTCCTGCGCCTGATCTCTCTCCGGCCATGTCGGATTGCCGACTCACAGAACTTTGAGAGTGCTGGATCAGTGAGTGCACCTGTGTATTGCTCTCACACTTGTGCACTATAATATCTCCTGCGTAGTTGTCTGTTGAAGTTGGCCGCCGTAGTCGAAATCGGCCAGGAGGACTATTATGTATAGATATTGTATACTCTACCGTAAAAACTTTATATTAATTATAATCTTTGCGACGCTGCAGTCAGACGAGATTAATTAAAGACTGTATCAAATAAATGTTTACTCAATACTGATTACAGTATCACAGAGGAGAACTTTTGGCGGAACTACTTCTACCGCCTGTCGCTGATCTGCCAGGCCAACGAGGCCGACGCCGCCGGCCGCCAGCCCAGTGCCGACGACTCCCAGGGTATGCCGGCATCTGATGTCACTTTCACTTAGTAGCATTAAGAACGGACCCAGTGTTGAACCTTGCGGGACACCCTCCTTTGGTTATGAAATAAGCTCTCTAATACGTACGAGTATTATTGTTAGTTGTTTGCAATAAGATTTCCAATTTTCAATTTTTCCATACAACATCATATATGCCAACATAGTTTTCTGCTAAACTTATTAGCAATGAAAATGGACGCATTATGGATTTAGGAATGATGCCTTTTTTGTGGCCATTGTAACTACTCGTACATTTATATCTAGCCTCAGGGTCGTTATCATTATGAACAAATTTTTGGCAATTATTTATTTATCGATACTATATTATAATAGATTGTGTATTGCAAATTAGTGTTGTCCTAAAAAACATTTCATGTTTTTAAATATCGTAATGTTATCATAACAACAGGGGACATAACATAGTTACTTTTATGAGAGTTAATTTAATTAAGATACCAAACTTTATTAGATTATGATCGTCCTTGTGTCTTATTCTTATCCTGTTCTTAGGTAATTAATGTATGAAATAATTAGGAGTTTTCAGTTTCCCTGTTCCCCAAATAAGCTTTTTCAGATTTAAGTAAGATAAACTGGGTCCATTCTTATGTTTGCACGTGTAGTATAGTGTAAAGTCACAGATCCTGCCATGTAAACATACATACCAGCATTTAAACATATTTGCTATTTTTCATTTGACAACTCTTTTTTTTTTCAAATATATTTTCATTTTTTATTTTGTTTTCTTCCTTAAATACAATAGATGATAAATCGACAAGCGACAGTTTGATCGCCAACGAGAAATCTTCGCAAGAGTCGATAGACGATGTCAAGAAACGAATTAAGTCACTGAAAGGCGATAGAGAAAACGATGATGGTAAGAAATGAATCTGTGTTTAATTTACTAATTAGGCACTATACCAAAAGAAGAAAAATAACACTATAGGATACTAAACCCACCGTCCTTATTCTTTTATTCATTTATTTGTAGTTTCATAACACACTAAGCCATATTATTTCGTTTCATTTATTATTTGTTTATCATAATGCAACAAACGAGGTCACATGTATTTAATTTGATAGTATTATTTTCAAAATTGTTACACATTTAACCAACTTTGAGAAATATGTTTAGCATTTTATATTGCATGCTCTTTAGGTGTAAATAGTCCACTGACATTGCACATAACTAACGAAATTTAATTATTAATCTGTCCCCAATAATACACTAATAAAAAGTAACAGTGATAAAAACTTTATTTAAAAAGCATAAACTGACCATTTAGAATAAGAAGAGATTAATAAAGATATTTTTGGGTTCTCTTTTCAGAAGTTTCAGTTACTCTCACAGGCCGAAGCCAAGTGAGATACAGATAAAGAATTAAATAAATAAAAATTAATTTATTTAACAAAGTCTTTTTTCATTAGTCATATAATGTACTGAATTTCTTAGATAGCAATTTTCTATAGAACCAGACCCAGTATCTACCGTTCTGAGCTATTTTTTTAGTTTTATCAGAGGCCTTTGGCCTTTGGCCTGGTTCAGGTGTTAATGGTGTAAACACGGCTCTGATAAAATATATCCTACTAAATGCCCATCTCGGCTATTATTCAAAACCTTTACTCCTTTTAACACACTTTGTCCGGGGTCAGCCGAGCAACCCTGTGACAAATGGCCATTTGTCACAGGGTTGCTCGGTTGACCCCGGACAAAGTGAAGGAAGATTGCTATCTAAGAAATTCAGTACATTATATGACTAATAAAGAAAAACCACCTTGTCTTTGCTTTAAACTATATCAAGAAATCCAATCACAACGTTACATCATACATTTTGTCGAGTTTTCCCATAAAGTTGTCATTGTGTTGGGAATAACTACATTACTTTCAGTTTGGATAAACTTTCTGACTATTCTACACGTTTTTTATATGCATGACTTCTGTATGTGTGCATAGGTATTGTCAAAGATTGGAATATCTATGAGGGTATGGCGCCAGTGGTCGATCAACCTATGGGGACTAATGTGACTTTTCTCAAATGACACTTAAGATACGAGCAATCTCGTCTTTTAGGTCTATGTATTTAGAAAGTTTCTTGAATACTTTTTTGAAGGTTGTGGGTGTTATCATTATTTATGTTATTTTAATTTATAAAAGTGAGTTCAATTATTTAAACATATAATTGTAGAGAGAGATTTCTTTTAGTATCATTTTGTTTGGATCTATCTAAGTGTCGAAGCCCATATCCTCCGATAGAGATCACATTTCATGTTGTGACATTTTATGTTAAACACAAAATGTTTTCCTTTTTCCTGGAATGCAGCTTAAACAAGATGCACGGACTACAATGGGCAACCGCAACCTAACGATAACACCACGTGATGCCGCAGACCTATATACTATCTTAAGTAAATAGAATAACATAGACACATCTAAGTATCGAAACAACAGGCATCAACTTTTCAACATATTTCAAACGTAGACTTATTCCCAATTTTAAATCACCGATAGTATATAGATCTGACATAATATCTAGTCGATATGATGCTTTTTAAGCAGAATGTATTACGCAACATAAGGGCTATCATGCAAATTGTTTCAACCTTGATGAAATAATGCCATCACAATTTGTTAGGATTAGGTGAACGTACACTCTGTAGCTTATCGTCACATTGGTTTAACAATAGCATCACACATCTGGCTATAAATACATTGAATAAAATGTAGTAGATACTTGAATACAGAATACGAAAGGTAGCGAACATCTTGCTAGCAAATATGTTACTTCTAATTAATATGTAAGAAATAATTTTCAATCAATATTTTCCATTCATGTTGATTGATGACACGGTGTTCATACAACTTGCGGATGATTTGTCATGGCATTATTGTATCAAGCAATTCACTGTTATCCTTTCACACAACCTCTTATATAATTTGAGCGTTAATGCGTATATAAAATTTATCGCTGTTTGCTATTTTTCATTTAAAACTTAAAAGTTTATATACTGTATATCACTATGATGCCATATCTTCATCCTTGTTGTTATCTCGTGTGTCGTATATAAATAATGAATGTTATGACAATATAGCTTCTTTATCCCTGAATTGGTGGATATGATATAAATTGTATATATAACATTGTCCTTATTTAACCTGTTGTCTATTAGATAAAGCACAGGTCTGTATTTCAATAGCTTAACACCTAATTGGACACCAATTGAGAACAACATGTGATAAAATCACGCAAGCTTTTCTCAGCACATTGCAAGAGCTATTGAAGAATAGTCCATCATTGTATTACTGTATACTTGTCTCGAATATATACATTTTCTCAATGGAACATATTTTAATGTCTACTGAATGTTATATATGTCTAAGTATCGGTTAAGGTTATATAGCGGTAACGTCACAGTTCATTAATTCGGCTCAGTAGTGTTTACTATAAGTATCTATTGTTCAGGTTTTGACATTGCTACTTCTTCGATTGGTTTATCTGCTTTGAGACTTGATATTGCTTTGAGTATTTGTGTTTCCTTTATTTCTATCTCTATATGCTTATGTATTTCTCAAAGTTGGTCCTACTGCATTTTATTTGTCGTTTCTCTTGGATATAGTTTGCGTATTGTAGCAATGTTGAAACTTACCTTCTGTATATACTGTGTTGTCAGGATTTCTGTAGGTGAGACCCCTTGGGAGTTTGGAGTGCATTTCAAAACTTCTAAATTGTTTGTTCGATTTCCTATGATTAAATTATGTGAGGTCGTGGACTCGCTGTGTAATGGTTGAAACCGTTTTTGTTTTATGGTTTTCCTGAATACAATTTGAGCCATATATCTCTGAGACAAAATAACTTATAATAAAGTTCGTATTTGGTTCTCACTCACTTAGCGGCGAGCGATAACAAGAGCATATTTTGAAGTTCAAGCTTTTTTTACTTAAGTCTAAAATAATTATTGTGGTGTAGGTTTATTAAACTCTGAAACTTGCTACATTACATTAAGTGAATTACAAGTGTCACCTAAAGCGAGCCCACAATCGAACTATGTAGCCGCGACATATCACTTATGGGTGACAGTCAATTAAATTTACCCAATTTCTAACTGCCGTCTCTTTGATCTCAGGGAAATTTCGAATCTTTACGCTGGCAACACAACACTCACTTCCCTTTCTTTTGTAATTATTTACTATTAGATCATAGAGTCAATATTATAATCTGAGGAAAATAATGCAGTGTTATAAAAGTTGTGTAGAATTATAGTTGGTAACAGTAAACACATTTATATTGATAGTAATAATCGAGGACTTATAACGAGAAGTGATAATATTCAGGCCTAGTACGAAGTCGCTTTTAATTTTTAGTTTATTTGTGTTAAGCTTCGTAATGAATGCAGCAATACCGATGATGTGATGACGTTTGGACATTCGTAAGATAGTTGTTCAGAATTTATCGTTGGAATTGTTAAAAACAAAATAATCTGGCTATAGTGTGTTTAGACATGTTTGAATGGATACGACGTAGGGCGGTTACGGTAGACCTACGCGGAAAATTCTACCTTCTAGACGTTCAAAGTTGAAAATCTCTTCCGTACACATTCCGATATTATAAATACTTTATGTATGTATTGTAGAGTTCCTCGTTATTTAGTTTCTAAAAGGATATTTCAACTTGTACCCTAGCAACATTTACATAAAATAGTTATAACCCTTTTTAATGTCAATACTTGAAAAAAAATGTTTAGAGAATTACAACGTATAGTTATTAAATGAATTGGCATTTATAGTTAGTTATTATGAATTGAAATAATTATATTATTCTAAAATAATATTGGAGTTATCATTTAATAGCATTGTAAATTAAGTAGCCTTGTTCCTTTATTGATTTTAACCATACCATAAAAATTGCAGGTAGGATTTATAATCCGTAATAGTATTTTCATTTTTCTAATGCCATTCTGTTTACCTTTTTTGGTCCACAAATAAAACGTTAAGTATCAAGTCAGTTTTCTAGCTATCAGGTCTAACTTAGGCAAATTTTAGGTCTTATTCTTTAATTCCAACTTGTTTATGCAATGCAATTTGCCTGTGACGGAGTGAAAAAACCAACTTGGTATGCTTGTTACTTTTCACAGTGAAATTTAGGTTCACTTTCACATTAAACGTTAATTTTAATGATAAAATTATATCAACAATACAAGCAACCACAACTGCAATAAATTGGCTCCCAGATTAAATGACAACTATACGAGGAGATTTTTTTTTAAATAGATAAACAAAAAAAAATGATGATGGTTTTATAAGTAAAAATAATTTTTTTGTCCGAAACTCTTTCAGAGCAATGGGAGAAAGAGTTGGAAGCTGAGTTAAAGGAATACGAAGTGGTCGCAGATAAGGCTGGTGACGAGAAATGGGAGAAGGAATGCGAAGACCTTCTCGGAGAAGACGTCGATCTCAAGTAAAATACCGAATAGACCGCCAAAAGACCGAGTAGACCCGAGAAGACCGTAGGCCTGTGAGTCAGATAATATAATAAGTGGGGTAAGCACAAACATTATCGTAACGTATTCGTGTCGTCCAAACGTCAGAAAATGACAGTTTCCCCATAAAAATTGACAAATTAGCGAGAGGTTAACGCTACGAATACGTTACGATAATTGTTCGATAAAAAGATCAGATAAAAATTTCAAATATATAATTCTAATTTTAATGCGAGTAGATGAAAAGATATTGAAACGGTTAATGAATGACTTTGAAGTAACCAAACTTATATCTTATGACCGTTGTTAATTACTGTATGGATAGAAAATAAATAAGAACTACCTACGAGTATAAGTCGAAACATAAAAGAACATACATTTGATTTTTATATAAATTGTTGTTTTGTTTTGCTGCAAACTTAGCATTTTATTAATTGATTATGTCTGAAAAACCTTTTTCATTTTATCTAGCTGTAAAGCAATTCTGGGTTATTCAAACTTAAATAATAATCAGGAAATAATAATAATAATAATACTGCCCAAATTCGTTACACTGTAAATAATTGTAGATTTGTAGTTTGTTTTTTATACGAATGTGTGTTGAATATTGTTATTTTAAGGTCTAGTTTTCGATATTTTATGTAAAGATAGACTTATTTATGTTTTTATTGATTGTTATTATAAATTACTTGTACAAATCATTGGTAGGTGAGCTACAGAAAATTAAAATTTGAATGGAAACTTATACGGGATATTCGATTGAAACAATACTGTACAATACCGTAATCGCACGAAGCTGAGTATTTAAAGAATAGAATATTTTCATTTTTTTTATTTTAAATATCGTGAAGCCTTCTTACAATTTCCCAAGTACCTACTTAAAGTGCATTTAAGAGAACCTCAAAGCTTGCAGTGGTGTTTGATGCTTTAAGCTGCTGATTCACTTGTGTTTGGTAATTTAAATACAGATTCAGATTGAGATTTATTGCAGTCACATAATAAAGAGATGTTACAAACGTCTCCTACAGTGACGCCTCGAAAGGGCACAGCAAACACAAAGGCTATAATCCTATTGATTTAAAAAATACAAAGAAAGAAACAACAAAAAAAAACACGGGTTGCACTCCGGGAGTGCCGGCAGAAGTGAAAACTTGATTATTAACGTTGTGCATTTTTGATTTATTTGAACCGTCTTACGGTTTTTCGATCAGCATCACGTGACCTGACGCGAGTTTCACAGTTTCTACCCATGCCACAAAAGTGCTCAACGCCGCTAAAGAAGTTTTCACTTCAAAAATTAAAATAACCACAAAACTTCAATTTTAAAAATATGCTATAAGTTTCCTATTCCACTACAAGTTGAACTTCTAAACTTCATTTGAAATTCGGATTACAGATTTTAATCATCACTTTGGCCATGCAAACTCACTGCGGAAATGAATAGATTTTGTAAATATGCTTTTATTTATCGTTTTTTATTTATATTGCATACTTTTTGTTAAATTGCAATACTAAATATGTATTGTTAATATATTCCCTTTTCGTGTAGTGTGTATCCAAATTACATTCCTGTGTGTATGTTGATCTAATAAAACGTGTTCAATTAAAAAAAAACTTTTTTGTGTATGGACATTATTTTTTGTATTTTCGTCCCTTCCTTAATATCCTAATCTAATTTTGTTCAAAAGTATGATTCAAGACTAGTCATTGAAAAGACTTAAGCCTTTTAGGATAAAATTTAATGCTTAGAGTCCTTTTTTTGAGACTGAATCATAAAGTAGGCCTACTAAGAAGAGTTCTTCACAAAAAAAATCTTTTTTTTAGCATAGGCTTTTTATAAAGTTCGAGCCTTTTTTCGTCTTGTTAGTAAAAATAGCTTATAGTCGCATCGAGGCTCAGGTGAATAGAAACACCAGGGTCTTTAGCCAACGTGCCATCGGTTCATAGCGAAACGATATCTAAGTTCGTTATCGTCTCCGAGATAACGATAACAATTTCGTAGCCAATGTAACACTTATGTCGTCATCGTTGTGTCGAATTGTTTATTCGTTAAAAACAGAAATATTGGCTATGGTATCGAAAATTTAGCTGTCAGTGTCACTGTCAGTCAAGAAGTGGCAAATCGGATCAAACCCGCCAACTTTTTTGTTGTTGTTTTAAATAGTTTTACTATTATGTTTATGTGAGGGTTGCGTTTAATCGTTTTAGGATTTAGTATAACAAAAACACTATTTTGAAGATGGTAAGTAAATGCAGTGTTATTACTTTTAGATGGTCTCCAAAACCTAACTTATGCTTTTCAAAATAGATTCATTTTTATGTCATGGATGTTCAAACGATCGATGATGGAGTAATCTTTATTTTACTTTTTAGTGATAAAACATGGAATCAAGAGTGCGAGCAAGTCCCGAACAATTGTCAACGCTGCTTGAGTATATGGAAACGTAAGTAAATTAAAGTTTTATTCATGAGTATTTAATGTAAACAAAGACGCGACTGTAACAATGAAATACTTGTATTAAAGTTTGTTTGTTTATGTTACAGTCATGGTGACCTGGCGAGGGCAATTGCTGGATCACAAGGTCGCGTAAGGTCAAACCGACTATGGACTGAACTTACCTACTAACATTTTGAATGCTGTTGGTGATGGTGACAGCAAGTTTACAGAGAAGTGGAAAAAAGTAGGGATCTAAAAGTGGCTAGCAATCATAGCTATATTTTCAGAGGTTGTTGGTTTGATTTCCAAACAGGAAATCATTCATCTGATTAATGATTGTTCATGTGTGTTGGTTTTGTGTCTGAATAAGTGGACACACCCTTAAGGTTCTCTGTTATAACTAGACTGGACTATGATGATGATTATCAGTCTCTGACACTCATAGTACAAGCTATGCTTTGGAGTCAATATTTATTTTCCAATTAATTTCTAAATTACTTACCAAATAATTAGCTTTTTAATCTCATTTATACTTATGATTATAACTACACTTTATTCAATAAAGGTGTGAGCAGTTTGGAAGTCCAAGACAAGAAAAGGCATTAGCCATAAGGCATCATGCAAAAGGGACTGGAGGTGGGCCAGCAAGCGGGCAAACTTTGTCAGCTAGTGATGAACGGGTGATATTACATCTGTGTGCCAATTTGTATCGAAATCCGTTCAGCCGTTTTCGCGTGATTAAGTAATTTTATTAAAAATTTTATTTAAGAAAACATTTTCAAAGAGTTGTCCGTAAATTGACAAAAATAACACTCATTTTCTTTTGCAGACTCCCCACAACTGACTGGACCACAGCATTCCACTTCACAGCCCTGAAATATTTTGCTTCTGCCCTCCACGTCTCAAGTGCAGACACCACCACCCCTACCGCTCGGCTCTGGAACGACAGCCTACTTCGCCACCTCCACCAGCCCTAGCAGTGCCATCCCCACCAGCTGCTGCACCGCCCACTACTCCGAGGCGAATGCGTCCACCTGCCCCCGCGCATCTGCTATTGACATGCGGTGGACATCGCCAGCGACACCGCAGTCTGCTGCCTCTCCCGACCGCCCTCGTTTGTGCGCCCGCCGCGCCGTAGACGCCACTGACTGTAGGAATCTATATGAAAGTTTATAATTAGGCATTTTTAATCAATATAAAAAATAATTATGTTCACAATACTTTTGTTTGATTATGGAACTCTCGCGTAGCGTTTGTGGAAACACTATCCACCTGCTCTATACTATGACCCTGTTGCAAAAAAGCTAAGAGCACACAGCACCTGAAAAATATAATAATACATATATATTATGTAGGTTTGTTGTGTTTTTATAATTAAAAGCGGTAACAATATGAAATAATTGAGGCTATATATAGGTACTTACACCGTTATAGTATTAAGTAGTAGCAAACATTAAAACCTTAGATTGGAAGCGCAACATTAGGACATACCTAGTTTAGAATGAAAAATTTTCAATAAATAAATATGAATCTTACCTTTATTTCCACGGGAATTTTAGGGGAACCTTTTAATCCGGCATGACCTTTTAGGTCGTTACATAGCCTCCTAAAAGTTGGATAAACAATAATTTGGGCAAATCCTCGATTGTATCCTTCGTTGTATAAATCGCTTTTGGCGCCTCTCCCACGTGTTCTCATTGTGTGCAGCCAACAATAAACGCAAAGAATGCATATTTCAAATTATTATTACCCTTTTAGCACTAAATAAATACCTACTAGCATGTACTAATATCACTCCGTGTTAAAAGTCAGCTACGAGTAGGTGAAATCCTGCCATATTGTTTCGATAACTACAACATTTACTTAAACATTCGGTTCGTTATCTTTTTTAGCGATCTCGATCGAAGCGAAGACGAACACTTAAAGTGCAGCTTGTCTACGCATTCATATGGGATAACCGCGATAACAATTCGTTTCTTTATCGTTTCGTTACGAATTATAACACTTGTCTACCAACTTGCGATAACGATGACGATTGACCACGTGATTTAACGAGGCTTATGTCAATCCCATACATTTTAATAATATCAAACTTCGATATCGTTTTTAAGTTGTTACTTTGTCTCAGCCCCCAGATATTATCTATTACCAGCAATAGCCTTTTTTAATTACGGGTCGGAGGCTTAAAACCTATTTAGCTTTCTAGCCATGTCAATAAGGCTGCGAGTCTAAAAAAGAGGCTAAAAGGCTCGAGTCTTTATAAAACTATTCAAGACCCAGTTACGTCCAGTCAAAACAGAAAAATCCAGCCCCATAATATTATAGTTACCTTACTTGAATAATTTGCTGCTATAAACATACTTGAATTAAGTTTACCATCAGATCAAAATGTATGGTGATGAGATTCTTATGTCAATGACGATTAAATTAACCTAATTAATAGAAGGAAGTAGTTTTTGTTAATTTTAATACGAGTATCATACCCCAAAAACAACTAGTTGTAAGATAAAAACATGTCAATCAAATAAATATTATTTCATTCTGATTCACGATAATTTTTTAGGCCTAATACACATTTAATAACTTAATTTGCATACATGAGGCTAGGTGCGCTATTATTTGGGTATTGTGTACCTATTTCATTGTGTATTTCATTGAAATATTATCATAAATTTATTTTAATGACTAGTGATGGTAGAGTGCATCAACATGAAAGTCGTTTTGTTGAGTGGATTTCTTGCCCTTCTTGGATTTATAGCTGTAAGTACAGAAGAGCGTCGATTATCCGAACTAATTGAAGGACATGGGTGTTCGGTTAACTGAATATTTCGGTTAATCGAAATGTATAGAAAAATACATACAATACACATGTATCTGACAAACTATGTAAATAGTTTTGTGGGACTATTGTTATTTTACTTTAAAACGTTAAAATAATAAAAAAAAAATACAAGTTAATAAAATACATATTTACGTACTTCCAAGCCAAGGCAAAACAATATCCAAGACAAGTCAACTCTTCCAAAGTACTTTTTAAGTAATCGTTTTGAATTTTTTTTAGTCATGATGTCAAAAATTATGCTGTTTTGGTATATTTTGTACTCGATATGTACCCTCAGTATGCCTACCACGAGCACTTAATCTCAATTTAAGAGACAATTAAAATTAATTATTACAAGTAACAATGTCACAATTAAAATGTTCCATTTCTTTCAAGACTATTCGTTCGATGTGTTTCGTAATTTCCCACTTGTATTGAGAAATACGTGTAGTTTACTCTTTATTTCGTGGTGTGAAAACTCCTCCAGTGTCTCCAAATAGTTCCGGAGAGAGCGTTCCTCGAGTACTGCAACGACAAATACGTGGAGAACGCCACGGTGTACATCAGTCGGTACGGGAGACACAGCCCGTACTACTTCAACATCATTGGCAGGAATAAGCATACCTGGGATAACAACGTCACGGTAAGCAACCCCCCCTACCCCGTACTCTCTAAGTTCTTGAGATGGGCCGAGTAGTTGTTTTACCGAATACCGAGTATTACTCGGTTTACCGAGTACTCGGCCGAGTTACTCGGTTTAATTTGATCAAAAATGACCGTTACGCGCTGCCAGCAATACCTACTCACTGTAATTTTGAATTAATAAATCACGACTTCACTAATCAACATAATATGTATTTGATTTTATGATATTTCCCTTGAACGACATACAGTTTGTAGATCCGCAGCGGCCTGGCTGTCCTGTAATTAACCAATAGGGATTGACAAACGCCAGATTAGGGGGTTGCTCATTGACATTGTATGTGGTCATTTAGGTACATACTTTACTCCAGTTGGCCACTAGCAAACTTATTCCAGACAAGCTGTTTATTAAATTAATAACCGAGTACTCTCCACTTGAACCGAGTTATTCGGTCGAGTACGAGTATTTAAAAAACCACTGAGTACACCGAGTACCAAGTACTAACCGAGTACTCGGCCCATCTCTACTAAGTACTGTCCGTTGTTTCGAATGCAGCCATCTCGGTCACTCTTATAAGCTTATTAAAGCTTTATTGCACAAAAAAACTTATTGTTACAAAAGGTGGACTTAACGCAGTAGGGCATTCTCTACCAGCCATACCTTTGGGACAAATAGAAATGATTAATGGGCAGTGCTCAAAATAAATAAAAGAGAAAAAACAAACATAACTATACGAATAACATGACACATGAGATTAAATATAAAATACCTATACCTACCTACAATAAATTTATATTACTCGTAAGAATACAAATTTATAAATACACATAATATATACTAAAATATAACACTCAATATATATGACGAACTGATTAATAACGATCTATGGTGACGGTTGTGATAAAACAGAAAATTGGCTAATGCGTCTCTTGAATGATAGTTTGCTGGAAGCCTGTTATATATTTTCGGGAAGAGCATTACAAAGCCTAATGGCCTGAAATTGAAAGGAGTTGGATTGAAAATTAGAAGTACGGTGAAATGGAAAGCCAATGTCAATTCAGAGGAACGGAGTTGATGCGAATGTGTCGAACTGAGAAATAAAAGTGGAGACTCGTGATAGGAGGGGGAATTGGGATCGTTAAGTATAGAGAAAGTGGTAAAGCTTGGCCGTTGAGAGCGAACGTGCTGGCTAAATCCGAAAAAAATGAAACTTAATGGGGTCCGCACTGCCTTAGGACGCCATTTTATAGTTAACTTGCCACGAAATAATAGTCCTCCTGGCCGAATTCGACCACGGCAGTCAATCTCAACTGAGATCAGTCAAATACGCAGGAGATATAATAGTGCATAAGTGTGAGCGCAACACACAGGTGCATTCACTGTTCCATCACTCTCAAAGTTCGGTGAGACGGTAATCCGACATTACCGGAGAGAGATCAAGCGCAGGACCAACGGCTCAACGTGCGCACCGAGGCACGGGGTGTTACACCGCCAATTTCCCGACTCCGAGCTGTTTTTGAGAAATTCATGATAGAAAATCTCAGAAACAATTTTTGGCTCGACCTGGGATTCGAACTCAGGACCTCTCGGATGTAAGGCAGAAACTTTGCCAGTACACCAACGAATCAGTCAGTCTTGCCACGTAATACCAAATCGGACGTAACCTCCAAATTTCAATTGTGTCAATTCCAAAAGTTCCCGAGTCTTCGCGTTTTCAACGTATCCTGAGGGGACTTAGAGATTTTAAGTTTAAGTTTAAAAATAGCTTCCTATTTCCTGAACTAAAACTTTTAAGTAAAAGGAAGTTTTTTTTAATTTGAGTGTGAGCAGCAAACACGTTTCCCAATACATGACTAAACATATTTTTCTGCTCTGCAGAATCAGAACAACTTCAAAAACCGTTTTTTTCTTGTATTTAATAACGACTTCATTAACGCTGAAAAACAGGGTTATTTTGCTTTAAATTTTCACTAAACGACGCCAGCGCTGGGACCAAAAAACATCCAACTGTAACCACATGAAAAAAAACTAGAACTGGAAGTCGCAGGACTTACAATACAACTCACAATGTGACACAGAAGATGCACCTGGAATCACAACCTGACACAAACAAAACACTTAACGCGTTTCGCTACTACACGTGGCATCCTCTATGTCCCCAATTTAAAGTATTAAAGATGTCTTCCAGAACTGCTATGAAAAGTTTTGGAGATAGTGGGTCTCCTTGCCTTACTCCTCTGCCAATAATGAATTCTTCGCCTTGTCTCTCCAGTTTAACTCTGCTTGTGCTGTTAGAATATATGTTTTTGACAATATTTATATATGTGCTGTTTATGTTATTGTTGGCCAAAGCCTGCAGTATGGAAAGGTGGGTTTTATTCTAATAATCAACTTAATTGTTTGGGTCATATTGCATTATTACAAACTTCATCGTCCATCATATTTTAGGTGATTATTAGTATATTTATTTTAGATAAACCTGGTGTTCTATGAGTACCTGCACAACGAGTACCGGCGCTCGTTCGTGGAGCTGCACTTCAAGTTGTGCGACATGCTGAACTCCGACCCCTATGTCGGCGCCATGGTGGCCCATGCTGGCATCACCTGCCCAGTTTACCCGGTAAGAGGTCCCGGCAAGGCCCCGTCAAGGCCCCAAGGCAAAGTAATAATAACAGTATTAAGAAGGCTTACTAAACTAATGGGCTTAACTCGCTATTGACTTCGTCTTTGTTCAATGTATGAAGATGAAAAATAAGGTTCAATTGTCAGGTTCATGCATTTATCAAAAGATGGCGACCGCGATTCTATTTAAACATCTATCTAGACATAGCTGTGTCTAGGAGCTTTAACATTGTGAGAGAACGGTATTGCAAGAGCTGGAAGTATGACCGATGTGCTTCGGTCGTAGTTACGAGTCGATAAATAGTCGAAACGCTATTAAAAGCAGTTTTCCATAATACGGTAATGTACCTACATAGATTTTTTTGCTATCCTATATTAAAAAGCTATCTCTTATTTTTCTCATTGAATGACGTAATAAAATAATGCAGTGATTATAATTATGGCGTTAGGAAATATATTATACGTACATGGCGGTTGGTGACCCTAAAAAATCACAAGCCCTTCGAGATCTCATGATTATTTTTCCACAGAAAATGCAACACATGGTGAACATGTCAATTCCAGCAGCAGACTTCAAGTACACAGTACCGTTCAAGAAAACTATGGCCGAGCTGTATTTTGCTCTTACAGCCATGTCCGAAGTCATAGCACGGGCCAACTTCTATGTCACTTTTAGCGATAAAAAGAAACACATCTAATGGAAAACTACTTTTTGTGGTTTAGTTTGCCTTTGGTTTTGAATTTGACTTTTATTTGAAGAAGATAGAATGAATAAACCCTATAGAGGAAACGTCACATTATACACATATAACCTTTGTGCTGATTTCAGAAGAAAGAAAATTGTTCACATTTTAATATTTATCTACATTGCATTTTGAATATTATTATTCTTTATTTGAATTATATTATTATTTCATTTAAAAAAATTATTCACATGAAATGGAAAAATCTTACATGGTAGTATTGTATCTTGCATGGTATAAACAACCCCTATTGTTCCCCGAGAGCTCCATAAAACTTTGCCTCTTCTATAGTTTAGTGGCGTAAAGTACTTAGCCATGGGTGTTCACCTACCTATAAGCATGAAGTTCTTAAACTACACACATCAAAAGTGTCTAGGGATCAAGCATTTTTATGCGGATTTCTTGAGATTGAGATGTGGCTTTTTAATAAATTTATGATTTTATAAATTTATATGGATCCTTTTTGGTGCATTTCATAATTTAAAACAGGAACTGTCAATCAAATTCGAGTAAAAGATGAAAATCAGCTGTCAATATTTTCCCTATAAAAACATACAACGCATTGAAGACATTGTTAGTGCTACTGTTTCCCTACTACTGATTAAAACCAACGTTATTATGGAGCGGCGACGTCATTTAAGCAGGGAAGAAATGCTCAGAGCCGTGGGAATGATAAAAGCTGGTTCCCGGCAACGTACTGTGTCTTTAGCTCTGAATACAAGTCAGAGTGTTATCAGTCGACTTTGGACACGTTACCGAAGCACTGGTACCGTGGCTGAGCGCCATGGAGGACGGTATCGCTGCACCACACGGAGACAAGACCGATACATTCAAATCACAACTCGAAGAGCTCCAACAATAACCGCCATGATGTTAGCCGTGAGGCTTCATCACTTTTCAGGGAACTTAATTAGCGACCAAACAGTCAGAAACCGCTTGCATGAAGTGAACCTTCATTCCCGAAGACCGCTAAGGGTACCACCTATAGCAATGCACAATCTTAGGATTCGATATCAATGGGCTCTTGAACACAGAAATTGGGCAGAAGAACAATGGCGTTTCGTGTGCTTTTCTGATGAGTCTCGTTTTGGTATGAGACCGGATACAAGACGTATACGACACTGGAGAACCCTTGGACGCCAACAGCGATTAAAATCCTGCCAGGAAGTCCATCCTTATAGTGGTGGAACCATCATGGTATGGGCGGGTATTTGGATCGGCGGAAGAACTGAGTTGATTTGGATCAGAGGCAACCTCAACTCTCAAATTTATGCTGAGACGATTGTATCAGACGTCATCGTTCCTCTACAAGTGCAAATCGGTCCCTTATTTCAGTTAATGCATGATAATGCACGACCGCACACCGCAAGAGTTGTAAGACAGACTCTCGCCGCAGCTAACATCAATGTCATGCCCTGGCCTGCTCAGTCGCCAGACTTGAACCCGATTGAGCATGCATGGGATATTCTACAGAGAAGAGCTCTGCCGAATATGGAGGGTATCCAGTCGCAAGAAGACCTTTTTTTGTTGTTGCAACGAACATGGGCGGCCATTCCACAGCGTGATTTGGATGAACTCATTTTGAGTATGCCAAACCGATGTTCTTGTGTTGTTAGTGTTCGCGGTAGAAACACGTATTATTAGTTGTTTAAGTTACTCAATAAAATTTTAAAGAAAACTGTTATTTCAGTCTTTTTTTTCGAACTTTAATGTTAGTGGTTCAAATGTCAAAAATCCCTTTATTAGGAAAATGGCAAATTTCTTTATTAATGCAAAGGTGACTTGGTTTATCGTTACTGTAGACAAACGAAAACACTTTATTTGATGAATCCTTAAAGAAAATTTTAATTAATATCAATCAGGAGAAAAGTTATTGCAAAAATATATGTTGATCCCTAGACACTTTTTCTGTGTGTAATTTGAATTTTACTTACCCTTAACTTTAAATAAAATACACTCTGTATTTAAAGGTTTTTTATTTGTAAATTTTAGATTCTTGATTATTTCTTTCCGAAAAAAATTTGCTGGAGACAGTAAATCCCCTAATTTATTTATTTATTTAGTATTATTATTTATTAATTTATTTTCCTCAGCACAATAGGTACATTAATCCGTATGAAATTTAAACTAAGTATGTACACCTAAGGTGCGAGAGGCTGGTGCCTAAAATAGGTTTGCAATAAACCGGTGCTACAATTTAAGACGGCGTTAGCTAATACTGTCTATAACTTCAGTTTAAGCAAGCACACAAGGAGGGTTATTCAAAATAACCGATTGAAATCTGCTAAGAAAGAACTGCTACCAGTCCGGTAGTGACTATTGAATCAGCCTTTAATCTCTTATGTTTTTCTGTGGTCTTTTATGGCAATAAAATAAAATAAAATTCATTTATTTCTGTAAGTAGGCTAAGAACTAGCACCATTAACAGGCCAGGAATCAGGAAGCTCTTCACGATCGTTTGATGTTTTTTTCCGCAGAAAATGCAATACATGGTAAACATGTCGATCCCTGCGGCGGACTTCAAGTACACAGTACCGTTCAAGAAGACCATGGCTCAGGTGTACTTCACAATCACCGCCACTGGTGAAGTGATAGCAAGAGGCAACTTCTATGTCACTTTTACTGACAAAAAGAAACACATTTAGTAATACTTATAACTGATTAAAGAAACATCTCGTTAAGAAGATCTACTGGAAAGTACTTAGGGTGATGGCACCAATTATCGGCCATGTCAACTTTTTTTGAACTTCGTCTGCTTGTAATTTTAATGTTAATAGCTTTTGCTTTCTTGCAATGCATTTTTTGGGTAGAGGGATACTGATACTTCATTATTACATTCGCAAAATTACAAATCCTCTGTTGTTTTTGATAATATAGAAATTTTTTTCCGAGCATGCCGATTTACCTTAATATCGGCATCTAACACCCTATCATCCGCCGCATGTGACCCTTAAATCGGCATACCTTTTATAAAGTGTAGTTAAGTCAATAAAACGAAACTAAGAAAGTAAAAAAATACTGATAACGTTTTATATTTTTATCTTTGGTGCTCTTAACGATTAGTCACTTCTTAACTATTATTTACCACAATTACTTAGTCTTTTCTTTCATCTCAGTCTTAGAAATTAAAATAAATAATAAACTAAAGATCACAATGATTCAAAATTCTTAAGACAACTAAAGAAACTTCAAGAACAAATTATTATAAGAATAATAATCAAATACAGTCAACAGAAAACTTAACTTTGCTAAAGTTAATCTTCAATTTAAATGCACTAAACAATGGCAATTAAAATCTTCTGTAGCCACATCAAAATAAATTGTTATTAAAAACTAAAGACCACAATGATTCAAAATTCTTAAGACAAATAAAGGAACTTCAAGAACAAATTATTATAAGAATAACAATCAAATACAGTGAACAGAAAATTTAACTTTGTTATAGTTCAATCTTCAATTTAAATGCACTAAACAGTGATGGCAAGTAAAATCTTCAGCCACATCAAAATAATTTCGCCCACGATGAACTATACACTTTAAGTGGAACCATTTGCGGCATATGTCACATCCAATATTTTTATCTTCGTCTTTCTCGACATCACTAATAAATTTTTCTTCACAGCCAGCACAAATAATTTTCTCCTTCTCCATATTTATGTCTTGAGTAGGTAAATCAGCGAGATCAGTTTCGCGATTGCTGTCCTTTAATAATCTCTTCTTTATTGCTTTTGTTTTCTTTGGCTGGTTTAGTTTTTTAATTATCTTTTCAAGTTTTTTCTTTCTCTTTCTGCTTTATTCTCTACAATTCTTTTTTTCTTCCCTCGCGTTGTTTCACAATGTTTTCTTTTTTATCGTCTATTGCCTCCAGGTTTCAAATGAAATAGCTATAGGCATTTTTTGTTCTTTCGGCTTGCTTTTGTTGCGAAAATCCAGTTCTATCGGAGCATATAAATGTTTTCTTAAGGCTGGTGATACAACAAACCTAGAAGTTGGCGTAGATGTTTTAGAATTTGTTGTTTTAGAAAAGTCAAAGTCAGATGCAATATGAATAGTATTCATGGAGCCAATTGAAATCATTGATGGTAATTCCATAGTCAGATTCTTACGATCAGTCTTTGCTTCATATAAATTGCTAGTTTCACAAATTTTACTAAATGTATGTGCATCATCATTCTTACCATGTATTTCAGCTGTAATAGTGATCTCTAGGCCTTGAAGATCAGGAGTACATTAGAATTACTATATCTAAGTAGTTTTTATTTTATACCACGTTCCTGTTTATTGTATAGTTTGAGAGTAGAAGGAAAGGAAGTACCAGAAGTAAGGTGGCCGTTATTACGCATCAATTCCCTTTATATCGGCCGTAGCTAATAAAAATCGTTTTTAGGCGGCCGAGGTTAGGATCTAGTAGTCAAACTGAGCTGTTCTTTTAGTATTAATCTTATTAATATTACCTGTAATATATAAAATAGCTTAAAGTGTATTTTAACGTTTTCAACCTTTTCCCCAATATCGGCCACTCGGACGATATTGAGATTTATCAATAGAACAGATCCCTAATCTCGGCCCCGCGATTATTTGGTAAAAAACAAACAAGTAAATTTAAAAATGTACTATTTAAACACGCTTTGACTATTTTTCTTCAAGAACAAATAAAATAAACTACCATTAATGTGTTTAATTCTATTCAAATACTAACCAACGCAATGCGTCGACTCAGGGATTTGACTCGGCAATGCTACCAAAAGAAACACATCCGTACCTGCGTGTGCACTTTTGCCAACTGAACGTTCGATCGTTGAGGCACCAGCACGAAAATATGGCAGGTTATGTGTACATAACGTGCCATATTTTCGTGTGTTTCATGTATTTCATGTGTGTTGACATAGAGTCGATTTTTACACACAACAAGCATAGCTTTCAACACTATTTCTATAGTTATATTCCATTTGCTCGAAAAGGCCGATACTAGGAGACGGCCGATATATGGTGCCACCACCCTATGCACATTTCCCATGAATAAAATTTTAACAATTCGTCATTTATTTGGATTTTGGTATTTAAGAAACTGTAAACATGAATTTTACGTCTGCACCTATGATGTGCTTCGATGCTTTGATTGTTCGACAGGATAGAATATGTTAAACCACAGACACCTACTAACACATATGGAAAAATTACCTTAAATACGTACAACACGCCTACTACAAATTACTCAAATAATTATTTCAATCGAGTGTTTATTTGATTTCTTATACTCAGTTAAAATTTTCAATTTCTTTGGCGTAGTCAGACATAAGCTCGAGTTAGGGCTTCAGCCTAAAAACTTAACAAACAATTGTGTGTATCATTGTCGAGTGTGAACTTTTAAGTATTGTAGTTAGATAATTAAGTTTTTTTAGGTTCAGTAAGGTACCTTACGTTCAGACAGACCTAGCGTGGGGCAATTGCGCGACTCTGCCCCACCATAGCTACGCCCATGATACCGATACAACCTTTTTAAAGCAGTCACACTTAAGGTCACGTTACTGTGTATGTTGTTACTTGTAACTGTACTAATACTACAAGGAAATGAAAAGCAACCACTTGTTTCTTATTTTTAATATACATTTTAAGTCTCTTCATCTACCTTAAATTAATTAAAATTATTTATCACTTATATCATCAATACTGTCAGGTAGCACCTTCCCTTTAGTCTCCGGCAGTAGCAAGCATAATCCACCAGCCAAAATCGGGGCGGTTCCAAACACCAACGTAGGTAACCAAGGCACCGCGGTCGCGTTCGAAATGAATGGTGCTACCATGGACCCGATTCTCATAGCTGTAGAGGCGGCTCCCACGCCCATGTTACGCACCACTGTAGGATAAAGTTCCGAGGTGAAAATGTAGATGGTTGTGGCCACTACGGAGGCACAGCTGACTCCTAATGTGCCTAGGGTGAGTCGGATGGCGAAGGCGGGGGGGAGGCAGCCCAGGGTGATGCTGCACAGGCCACCGAGACACGAGAAGGCAATGGTGGTTGCTCGCCGGCCGAACGTCTTGATTAGCCAGATAGATAGCAGGATGGAGGGGATCTGGAATATATATATGACAAAAGGTCAGATTTGAGTAGTTAGGTATATAGGTGGAGATAAGTGGGTTCCAATGCATTTGAGATTTGTTTTGCGATGGTCTACAATTTATATCTTTACTTAATAAAAGTAACCGGGGTAAACTAAACAGCAACTAAACTTTATTGAGATTCAGTGAATACATTTAAGCAAAATTAAAAATAGAAAAAAAGAAAAATGTTTTAATATTATACGTCACATCTTTCACTGGTTTACATAAGTTTTTCTATCCATTGTAATAGGATGACTATCCTAGTAGGTAGGTACAATCTTTGCTTCCTTGACCTTGCCAAATGTGCACAAACCACTGACCTCTATTTACACTGGACTGGCTGCTGTCACAATATTTTTGTGCTTATTTGAGTGTCGCCATTTTGGCGCTGTAGGCAGATACGAGTGTTCATGGAACTAAAATTAGTGACGTTTTACTCCCTTTTCTGTAGCGAGTTTTGCAAAACACACATTTCCTCATGATTATTTAGCTTAACTTTCACTATATGATATGAAATACCACGAAATAAAATTAAAATACTTAAAAACCTCAACGCTGTTGCAATCTTCTACGGTGGCCATTTGCAATAAACGTCAAAATTAGTTCTCGGGACACTCGCAGTGGCGCTTCAAATTAGCACACAAAATTAGCTGTCATTTGTATGGAACAGCCTGTCCAGTTTGTAGTAATAGAGGTCAGTGGCACAAACTTGCAAAATTAAAAAAAAATTACACGTTATTTTAATCTGTGCAGAGCGGCGCAAAAAAAACAAACAAAATGCCGGCCCAGCGCCATGCGTGGTTGCCAAATAAATGTACAACAACATCACATACATTGATCTGACTCCGTGGTAAGTAGCATAAGCACTTGTGTTACAGATATTAGAATCAACAGTGGTATTATAAAATATACTTGTGGAGTGCTATACTGGTGAATAATAATAAAGTCTTCGATGAAATCACAAATTGTTTATTTACGTCAATGATATATTTACGTTCACAACAGATAGTCCACAATACACAATAGAAGGAGAAACAGAGCACAGAAGTCAGAAATGGTGAAGGAAACGATTAGAACGAGTAACAGTCAATATAACGAAAATTAAATAAAAAGATCGTAGATTTTTTGTGACAGCCAAAAATATATCTTTTATCAACAACGGTTGCTAGGTAACAACGAGTTAAAAGGTTATTGTTATAATCTATGATATTATGTGGGTTCCCCACATCACTCCCCCCTGAGAGACCTTGCCTAAGGTCGATAAAAATTCGGAAGTCGAACTTGACGACCAGAACGGGTGGTTTTAGTGCAGGGAGAAGAAGTGGTGTTACTGACAGGCTTTGCCGTATCGGTGTTTGTTTGATGGGACAATATGTAGGCAGGTTTGAGTCTGTCTACCGATACTGTAACATCTTTACCTTTGACACGAATCTTGTAAACTTTGTGTCCCCTCTCAATTACCTCGTATGGGCCTGAGTACGCAGGCTGTAAGGAAGTTCGCAAGGCGTCTTCGCGTAAAAATATGTGGGAACAAGAAGAAAGATCTTTAAAGACAAATACCTTTTTAGTGGAGTGGTTTGATGTGGGTACTGGCTGAAGATTGTTGGCAAATGATCTGATCCGTGCCGAAAAATCGGTTAGATCAGTAGTACATTTGACAACACTATGGTCAAAAAATTCACTTGGTAACCTAAGGGGCTCACCATAAACCAGTTCTGCCGATGACGTCTGGAGGTCCTCCTTGAACGAACTTCGTATACCCAGCAGAACTATAGGTAACGCCTCAGACCAACTGCTATCACTGTGGCACATAATGGCAGCTTTTAGTTGGCGATGGAACCTTTCCACCAAACCATTGCATTGAGGGTGATATGCAGTTGTTCTGCGGTGCTTAAAACCTAGTGTTTTCGACAGTTGCTGAAAGGTGGCACTCTCAAATTGTCTACCACGATCGGTCACGACATCCGTGGGGCAGCCAAATCGAGCGACCCATCCCAGCAGAAAAGCATTGGCCACAGTCTCCGCTGTGATATCGGTAATAGGGACAGCCTCAGCCCATCGCGTGAAGCGATCGACTACTGTCAGACAGTACCGGTATTCGCGGGAAGGAGGTAGAGGTCCGATGAGGTCTAAATGTACATATTTAAATCGCGCCGTGGGTAAGTCGAGGGTACATAAAGGCGATTTTACGTGTCGACTTACCTTTGTGCGCTGGCATGCAAAACATGACATAGACCATTCTCGGCAATCTTTTCTCATCTGTGGCCAGACGTACCGCTGCGCTACGAGTTTGGCGCTGGCGTTGGCTCCCGGATGGCTAAGAGTGTGCAAACTGTCGAAAATTTGTTTGCGCATGGGTTTGGGTACAAATGGCCTGGGGGTCGATGTACTGGTGTCACAGTACAACTCAATACGACTTCCAGGTATTTGTATTTTCTTTATGCGTAAAGAAGATTCGTTATTGAGGTAATGAGCTCAGGGTCAGAATTTTGCATTTTGGCTAATTCCTCCAGATTTACCGGTTCGGATATTTCGTCAATTCGTGATAGTGTATCGGCGACTGTGTTATCCTTACCTGAGACGTGCTGGATATCTGTGGAAAATTGGGAGATATAATCTAAATACCTATACTGACGAGGGCTACAGTTATTTTTTCGTTCACGAAAAGCGTAACAGAGGGGTTTGTGGTCGGTATAGATGGTAAAGTGCGTAGCTTCCAACCAGTGGCAAAAGTATTTTATATTTTCATAAAAGGCAAGGAGCTCTCGGTCGTATGCTGAATATTTCCTTTGAGCCGAACTCAACTTGCGTGAAAAGAAAGACAATGGTTGCCAATGACCATTTTGCCACTGTTGGATAACGCCTCCCATAGCGTCTTCTGAAGCGTCGGTGAACAGTCCGAGCTTGGCTCGAGAGTCTGGATGTGCCAATAGAGCTGCGCGACACAAACTTCGCTTACAGTCCTCGAAAGCTTTAACGGCGTTTCCGTCCATGACAATTGGATGATTCGCTTTGATGGATCCAGTCAGCAAGGCGTTCAATGGTGCCTGAATTTGGGCGGCTTGTGGTATGAATCTTCTATAGAAGTTAATCATTCCTAAAAACCGCCTCAACTGCTTGGCTGTTCCAGGCTGAGGGAATTCCATTATGGCTTGAACCTTACTTTCAAGTGGTTTGGTTCCGTGTTCTGAAATATGGTAACCTAAAAACGTGACTTCTGATGCACCGAACACGCATTTGGAAGTGTTGATCACCATACCGTAGTCTCTCATTCTAGAAAAGACCTGTCGGAGGTGATCTTCATGTAGAGCCTCGGTGCTAGAAAAAATTAGAAAGTCGTCCAAATAAGGGAAACAAAAATCAAGGTCACGGGTCATTTCATCCACAAATCTCTGGAAAGTCTGCCCCGCGTTGCGTAAACCAAATGCCATGTACTGAAATTCGAATAGTCCGAAGGGTGTGGTGATTGCTGTTTTCGCGATGTCCTCTTCGTGGATTGGCACTTGATTGTAAGCTTTGGTCAGATCCCGAGTAGAGAAAACTTTACAGCCTGAGAGGCTATGGGAGAAATCGTGGATATGACGTATCGGGTACTTATCTGGTATGGTCCTTGCGTTGAGCGCCCTGTAATCGCCACACGGTCTCCAACTTTTATCTTTTTTAGGAGCCAGGTGCAGCGGTGATGCCCACGGTGACTTGGATGGACGGACAGTACCGTCAGCCAACATTGCGTCAAACTCAGCCTTTGCAATTTTCAGCTTGTCTGGGGCTAACCTGCGGGGTGAACATGACACTGGGGGACCTGGTGTTGTGTTAATGTGGTGTACAGTGTTGTGTTTGGTTGTACGCAGCGTGCCAGATGGTTTGGTTATCTCGGGAAATTCAGCAAGTAAGTTATGATATTTCGATGTACCAGTCACGACCTTTACACTTAGTATGTGGTTAACATTATTAACAATACAAGCTACAGTTTCGAGATAAGTTGTACCATCAATTATTCTTTTATTACGTACATCCACAAGTAAATTGTAATAAGATAAAAATCTACACCAATTATTGCTTTAGTTACATCGGCAACAACAAATTTCCAGTTAAAGTCCCTACGTAGACCTAAATTAATATTAAAATGTATATATCCATACGTATTTATGGCGGAACCGTTAGCTGCGCATAGTTGGTAGTTGGTCTTCTCACGACGATCACGGAGTGCCGAGCGAGGGTACACGCATAAGTCGCTGCCAGTATCGACGAGAAATTGAACTTTCGATCGACGGTCCGTTACGAAGAGGCGACCAGTGGAGGGTAGGCAATCGTCAGCCGCCATTACAGATTGCCGTGAGCGTTTCCCGATTTATAATCACATGGTTTCACGCATTTCTTTGCTAGGCTTCCAAATTTGTAATGATACCAACACTGTGTGAACTTTCTGTAATTTGATTGGGAGCGGGTTGATGATGATCGCCGGCGGTTTTGCTGCGGTGTCTGTCTGGTGCGAGGACGGGATCGGTTGTTGTGCACTTCCGCTGTGAGTGCGCTAACCTGCTTGGTTAAGTCTGCTATACTCCGAGCCATCATGTCTAGCACTGATGGTGTACTAGCGCTACTGGTGGCTGCTACTTGCGGTGATGATGGAGCGATGTCGTGAACTCTGTCGGCTAAGTCTGCTAGCTCGGTGAGGGTTAAACTCACTTGAGATGCAATCACTGTCTGCAAGTTGGTCGGTAGTCGACTCGTCCAAAGTGTACGCAGAAAATCGTGAGGTATGTTGGGACCGGCTAAGTGCTGCAGGTGACGCAAGAACTGTGATGGCTTACGGTCTCCGAGCTCCTCAGATTGTAACAGCTGTTTCACTTTTCTTTCGCTGGATGTAGACAGCCTCTTGATCAGCTCACTTTTTAATTTTTCATATTTACCGGTGTTCGGTGGAGAAGTGATTACATCCTCTACTTCCACCGCGTATTGGCGATCAAGATGTGAAAGTACGTAATAATACTTCGTATTATCGTTGCTGATTCGTGCCATCTCAAACTGCCCTTCGACTTGTGAAAACCATATTGAAGGCTTTTCCGGCCAAAACGGGGGTATTCTGACGCCAACTCGAAACGTCTCCGGTGCTGGTAACGGGTTTCCGTGCGCCTGTTGTTCGGTAGATGCGTCTTGCATATTTGGATCGTCGACTGTAACACTCGCGTCGGAATATTCCTGATCACTGCTCATAGTACAATGTTTGAATCGGGGTCACCACTTGTGGAGTGCTATACTGGTGAATAATAATAAAGTCAGAAAAAAAATTAAATAAATTATTAAATAAATTATTAAATTAATTATTAAATATTAATTATTAAATAATTAAACAAATTATTATTAATTAAATTAAATTAATTACTATTTTATCACGTCGGGGTCACCACTTGTGGAGTGCTATACTGGTGAATAATAATAAAGTCTTCGATGAAATCACAAATTGTTTATTTACGTTCACAACAGATAGTCCAGAATACACAATAGAAGGAGAAACAGAGCTCAGAAGTCAGAAATGGTGAAGGAAACGATTAGAACGAGTAACAGTCAATATAACGAAAATTAAATAAAAAGATCGTAGATTTTTTGTGACAGCCAAAAATATATCTTTTATCAACAACGGTTGCTAGGTAACAACGAGTTAAAAGGTTATTGTTATAATCTATGATATTATGTGGGTTCCCCACATCCTTAAATAAATATACATATAACACCCAGACCAGTACTTGACAAACAGATATGTCTTCGTCTACTATTTCTTGTATTTTATCATCATCATATCAGCCGTTCGACGTCTACTGCTGAGCATACTTGGCAGCTTGACCTCCCCAAGGATCTTCAACGCGATCGGTCTTGCGCTTTCCGCATCCAGCGGCATGCATAATATAACTACTGCATTGTTTTTTGTCTGGCTTTTTAATACAAAACCAAATGACTTCAATCTTCATTATTTAACGAACACTAAACCCTGACCTACACGGAGTTTTTTTTACCCATTTTTCAAACTAACTATCTGATATGATTGACACTACCGTTTTAAAGATATCGGCGAGAAGATTGAAACAAAACTTTATCATTTGTTCGAACTTGAATGCGGAAGAAGTCGCGGGCGGCCGCTAGTCTATTGAAGAATCCTTTGCCATATTAAATCATTGATGTGATTGAATAAATCATCGTTTTACCTATCTATTATAAACAGAAGAAAAGTAGTCTGCTGGGATAGAGTCGGTAAAAATGAATTTTAGCTAAATAGATATGGTACTACCTTGGTATTTTCCTTCTTGACCAGTAAATGACAACATACTAGAAAGCGCAAATCTAAGTTATGAAATGTAGGTCACCTCCGTTATGTTTACGTTATACCTTGGAAGATGACTGTGGATGCAAACTTGCTCCTTCTCCCTACTGGCACGGCAAAATTTGGGAACCTAGGTACCTTTAAATCGGTAGGTATTAAACTAAACAGAAGTTGTGAAACGAATCTGGATGGCGCCAGCCGCGGCCACAATCACGAAGGGGTCAAAGCTACTCTGACTGATGTACAGGCTCAGTCCGAAGAAGATGACGCCAGTGACATTGCTACTTCTTCGATTGGTTTATCTGCTTTGAGACTTGATATTGCTTTGAGTATTTGTGTTTCCTTTATTTCTATCTCTATATGCTTATGTATTTCTCAAAGTTGGTCCTATTGCATTTTATTTGTCGTTTCTCTTGGATATAGTTTGCGTATTGTAGCAATGTTGAAACTTACCTTCTGTATATACTGTGTTGTCAGGATTTCTGTAGGTCAGACCCCTTGGGAGTTTGGAGTGCATTTCAAAACTTCTAAATTGTTTGTTCGATTTCCTATGATTAAATTATGTGAGGTCGTGGACTCGCTGTGTGATGGTTAAAACCGTTTTTGTTTTATGGTTTTCCTGAATACAATTTGAGCCATATCTCTGAGACAAGATAACTTATAATAAAGTTCGTATTTGGTTCTCACTCACTTAGCGGCGAGCGATAACAAGAGCATATTTTGAAGTTCAAGCTTTTTTACTTAAGTCTAAAATAATTATTGTGGTGTAGGTTTATTAAACTCTGAAACTTGCTACATTACATTAAGTGAATTACAAGTGTCACCTAAAGCGAGCCCACAATCGAACTATGTAGCCGCGACATATCACTTATGGGTGACAGTCAATTAAATTTACCCAATTTCTAACTGCCGTCTCTTTGATCTCAGGGAAATTTCGAATCTTTACGCTGGCAACACAACACTCACTTCCCTTTCTTTTGTAATTATTTACTATTAGATCATAGAGTCAATATTATAATCTGAGGAAAATAATGCAGTGTTAAAAAAGTTGTGTAGAATTATAGTTGGTAACAGTAAACACATTTATATTGATAGTAATAATCGAGGACTTATAACGAGAAGTGATAATATTCAGGCCTAGTACGAAGTCGCTTTTAATTTTTAGTTTATTTGTGTTAAGCTTCGTAATGAATGCAGCAATACCGATGATGTGATGACGTTTGGACATTCGTAAGATAGTTGTTCAGAATTTATCGTTGGAATTGTTAAAAACAAAATAATCTGGCTATAGTGTGTTTAGACATGTTTGAATGGATACGACGTAGGGCGGTTACGGTAGACCTACGCGGAATATTCTACCTTCTAGACGTTCAAAGTTGAAAATCTCTTCCGTACACATTCCGATATTATAAATACTTTATGTATGTATTGTAGAGTTCCTCGTTATTTAGTTTCTAAAAGGATATTTCAACTTGTACCCTAGCAACATTTACATAAAATAGTTATAACCCTTTTTAATGTCAATACTTGAAAAAAAATGTTTAGAGAATTACAACGTATAGTTATAAAATGAATTGGCATTTATAGTTAGTTATTATGAATTGAAATAATTATATTATTCTAAAATAATATTGGAGTTATCATTTAATAGCATTGTAAATTAAGTATCCTTGTTCCTTTATTGATTTTAACCATACCATAAAAATTGCAGGTAGGATTTATAATCCGTAATAGTATTTTCATTTTTCTAATGCCATTCTGTTTACCTTTTTTGGTCCACAAATAAAACGTTAAGTATCAAGTCAGTTTTCTAGCTATCAGGTCTAACTTAGGCAAATTTTAGGTCTTATTCTTTAATTCCAACTTGTTTATGCAATGCAATTTGCCTGTGACGGAGTAAAAAACCAACTTGGTGTGCTTGTTACTTTTCACAGTGAAATTTAGGTTCACTTTCACATTAAACGTTAATTTTAAAGATAAAATTATATCAACAATACAAGCAACCACAACTGCAATAAATTGGCTCCCAGATTAAATGACAACTATATGAGGAGATTTTTTTTAAAATAGATACACAAAAAAAAAGAAAAATGATGATGGTTTTATAAGTAAAAATAATTGTTTTGTCCGAAACTCTTTCAGAGCAATGGGAGAAAGAGTTGGAAGCTGAGTTAAAGGAATACGAAGTGGTCGCAGATAAGGCTGGTGACGAGAAATGGGAGAAGGAATGCGAAGACCTTCTCGGAGAAGACGTCGATCTCAAGTAAAAGACCGAATAAACCGCCAAAAGACCGAGTACACCCGAGAAGACCGTAGGCTTGTGAGTCAGATAATATAATAAGTGGGGTAAGCACAAACATTATCGTAACGTATTCGTGACGTCCAAACGTCAGAAAATGACAGTTTCCCCATAAAAATTGACAAATTAGCGAGAGGTTAACGCTACGAATACGTTACGATAATTGTTCGATAAAAAGGTCAGATAAAAATTTCTAATATATAATTCTAATTTTAATGCGAGTAGATGGAAAGATTTTGAAACGGTTAATGAATGACTTTGAAGTAACCAAACTTATATCTTATGACCGTTGTTAATTACTGTATGGATAGAAAATAAATAAGAACTACCTACGAGTATAAGTCGAAACATAAAAGAACATACATTTGATTTTTATATAAATTGTTGTTTTGTTTTAGCGCAAAATTAGCATTTTAATGATTTATTGTGTCTGAAAAAGCTTTTTTATTTTATCTAGCTGTAAAGCAACTCTGGGTTATTTAAGCTTAAATAATAAACAGGAAATAATAATAATAATAATAGTGCCCAAATTCGTTATATTGTTAATAATTGTAGATTTGTAGTTTGTTTTTATACGAATGTGTGTTGAATATTGTTATTTTAAGGTCTAGTTTTCGATATTTTATGTATAGAAAGACTTATTTATGTTTTTATTGATTGTTATTATAAATTACTTGTTTAAACCATTGGTAGGTGAGCTACAGAAAATTAAAATTTGTATGGAAACTTACTCGAAATATTCGATTGAAACAATACTTTACAATACTGTAATCGCACGAAGCTGTGTATTTGTAGAATAAAATATTTTAATTTAAAATATCGTGAAGCTCACTGCCTTATTACGATTTCATAAGTACCTACTTAAAGTGCATTTAAGAACCTCAAACCTTGCAGTGGTGTTTGAAGCTTTAAGCTGCTAATTCACTTGTGTTTGGTAACTTATATACAGATTCAGATTAAGATTTATTGCAAAGTTTAATAATATAAAGATGTTACAAAACGTCTCCTACAGTGACGCCTCGAATGTGCATAGCAAAAACACAAAGGCTATAAGCCTATTAATTTAAAAAATACAAAGAAAGAAACACCAAAAAAAAAATTAATGTTTAATAAGCACAAACTTCAATTTAAAAAAAAATTTAAGTTTCCTATTCCACTTGTTGAACTTGTTCACAAGTTGAACTTCTGATTTTCATTTAAAATTTGGATTATAGATCTAAGTCATCATTTTGGTCATGCAAACTCACTGCGGAAATTAATAGATTTTGTAAATATGCTTTTATTTATCGTTTATTATTTATATTGCATACTTTTTGTAAAATTGCAATACTAAATATGTATTGTTATATATTCCCTTTTCGTGTAGTGTGTATCTAAATTACATTCCTGTGTGTACGTTGATCTAATAAAACGTGTTCAATTAAAAAAAAAACATTTTCTTTTTCGTGTATGGCCTTTTTTTGTATTTTCGTCCCTTCCTTCATATCCTCATCTCATTTTGTACAAAAATATGAGTCAAGACCCAGTTATGTCAAGTCAAAACACCAAAAATCGCGGCCAAAAATATTATAATAGGTCTCCTGGGCGATTTCGACCACGGTGGCCAATCTCAACAGAGATCAGCCAACTGCGCAGGAGATATTAAAGTGCACAAGTGTGAGCGCAATACACAGGTGCACTCACTGGTCCATCACTCTCAAAGTTCGGTGAGACGGCAATCCGACATGATCGGAGAGAGATCAGGCGCAGGAACAACGGCTTAACGTGCGCACCGAGGCACGGGGTGTAACACCGCCAACTTCCCGACTCCGAGCTGTTGCAGAGAAATTCATGACAGAAAATCTCAGAAAAAAAATTGGCTATACCTGGGATTTAAACCCAGGACCTCTCGAATGTAAGGCAGAAACTTTACCACTACACCAACGAGGCAGTCAAAAATATTATAGTTACCTTAAATGAAAAATTCGGTGCCATAACTGTACTTGAATTGATTTTATCATCAGATCTGAATGTATGGTGATGAGATTCTTATGTCAATGACGATTAAATTAACTTAATTAATAGAAGGAAGTAGTTATTGTTAATTTTAATACGAGTATCATACCCCAAAAACAACAAGCTGTAGGATAAAAACATGGCAATCAAATAAATATTATTTCATTCTGATTCACGATAATTTTTAGGCCTAATACACATTTAATAACTTAATTTGCATACATGAGGCTAGGTGCGCTATTATTTGGGTATTGTGTACCTATTTCATTGTGTATTTCATTAAAAAGTTGTCATAAATTTATTTTAATGACTAGTGATGGTAGAGTGCATCAACATGAAAGTCGTTTTGTTGAGTGGTTTTCTTGCCCTTCTTGGATTTATAGCTGTAAGTACAGAAGAGTGTCGATTATCCGAACTAATTGAAGGACATGGGTGTTCGGTTAACTGAATATTTCGGTTAATCGAAATGTATAGAAAAATACATGCAATACACATGTATCTGACAAACTATGTAAATAGTTTTGTGGGACTATTGTTATTTTACTTTAAAACGTTGTTAAAATAATAATAAAAAACTACAAGTTAATAAAATACATATTTACGTACTTCCAAGCCAAGGCAAAACAATATCCAAAACAAGTCAACTCTTCCAAAGTACTTTTGTAAGTGATCGTTTTGAATTTTTTTTAGTCATGATGTCAAAAATTATGCTGTTTTGGTATATTTTGTACGCGAGATGTACCCTCAGTATGCCTACCACGAGCACTTAATCTCAATTTAAGAGCCAATTAAAATTAATTATTACAAGTAACAATGTAACAATTAAAATGTTCCATTTCTTTCAAGACTATTCGTTCGATGTGTTTCGTAATTTCCCACTTGTATTGAGAAATACCTACGTGTAGTTTACTCTTTTTTTCGTGGTGTGAAAACACCTCCACAGTGTCTCCAAATAGTTCCGGAGAGGGCGTTCCTCGAGTACTGCAATGACAAATACGTGGAGAACGCCACAGTGTACATCAGTCGGTACGGGAGACACAGCCCGTACTACTTCAACATCATAGGCAGGAATAAGCATACCTGGGATAACAACGTCACGGTAAGCCGGTACCCCGTACTCTCTTAAGTTCTTGAGATGGGCCGAGTAGTTGTTTTACCGAATACCGAGTATTACTCGGTTTACCGAGTACTCGGCCGAGTTACTCGGTTTAATTTGATCAAAAATGACCGTTACGCGCTGCCAGCAATACCTACTCACTGTAATTTTGAATGAATAAATCACGACTTCACTAATCAACATAATATGTATTTGATTTTATGATATTTCCCTTGAACGACATACAGTTTGTAGATCCGCAGCGGCCTGGCTGTCCTGTAATTAACCAATAGGGATTGACAAACGCCAGATTAGGGGGTTGCTCATTGACATTGTATGTGGTCATTTAGGTACATACTTTACTCCAGTTGGCCACTAGCAAACTTATTCCAGACAAGCTGTTTATTAAATTAATAACCGAGTACTCTCCACTTGAACCGAGTTATTCGGTCGAGTACGAGTATTTAAAAAACCACTGAGTACACCGAGTACCAAGTACTAACCGAGTACTCGGCCCATCTCTACTAAGTACTGTCCGTTGTTTCGAATGCAGCCATCTCGGTCACTCTTATAAGCTTATTAAAGCTTTATTGCACAAAAAAACTTATTGTTACAAAAGGTGGACTTAACGCAGTAGGGCATTCTCTACCAGTCATACCTTTGGGACAAATAGAAATGATTAATGGGCAGTGCTCAAAATAAATAAAAGAGAAAAAACAAACATAACTATACGAATAACATGACACATGAGATTAAATATAAAATACCTATACCTACCTACAATAAATTTATATTACTCGTAAGAATACAAATTTATAAATACACATAATATATACTAAAATATACGAACACTCAATAAATATGACGAACTGATTAATAACGATCTATGGTGACGGTTGTGATAAAACAGAAAATTGGCTAATGCGTCTCTTGAATGATAGTTTGCTGGAAGCCTGTTATATATTTTCGGCAAGAGCATTACAAAGCCTAATGGCCTGAAATTGAAAGGAGTTGGATTGAAAATTGGTACGGTGAAATGGAAAGCCAAGGTCAATTCAGAGGAACGGAGTTGATGCGAATGTGTCGAACTGAGAAATTAAAGTCGAGACTCGTGATAGGAGGGGGAATTGGGATCGTTAAGTATAGAGAAAGTGGTAAAGCTTGGCCGTTGAGAGCGAACGTGCTGGCTAAATCCGAAAAAAATGAAACTTAATGGGGTCCGCACTGCCTTAGGACGCCATTTTATAGTTAACTTGCCACGAAATAATAGTCCTCCTGGCCGAATTCGACCACGGCGGTCAATCTCAACTGAGATCAGTCAAATACGCAGGAGATATAATAGTGCATAAGTGTGAGCGCAACACACAGGTGCATTCACTGTTCCATCACTCTCAAAGTTCGGTGAGACGGTAATCCGACATTACCGGAGAGAGATCAAGCGCAGGACCAACGGCTCAACGTGCGCACCGAGGCACGCGGTGTTACACCGCCAATTTCCCGACTCCGAGCTGTTTTTGAGAAATTCATGATAGAAAATCTCAGAAACATTTTTTGGCTCGACCTGGGATTCGAACTCAGGACCTCTCGGATGTAAGGCAGAAACTTTGCCAGTACACCAACGAATCAGTCAGTCTTGCCACGTAATACCAACGTAACCTCCAAATTTCAATTGTGTCAATTCCAAAAGTTCCCGAGTCTTCGCGTTTTCAACGTATCCTGAGGGGACTTAGAGATTTTTTTTAAGTTTAAAAATAGCTTCCTATTTCCTGAACTAAAACTTTTAAGTAAAAGGAAGTTTTTTTTTAATTTGAGTGTGACCAGCAAACACGTTTCCCAATACATGACTAAACATATTTTTCTGCTCTGCAGAATCAGAACAACTTCAAAAACCGTTTTTTTCTTGTATTTAATAACGACTTCATTAACGCTGAAAAACAGGGTTATTTTGCTTTAAATTTTCACTAAACGACGCCAGCGCTGGGACCAAAAAACATCCAACTGTAACCACATGAAAAAAAACTAGAACTGGAAGTCGCAGGACTTACAATACAACTCACAATGTGACACAGAAGATGCACCTGGAATCACAACCTGACACTTTCGCTACTACACGTGGCATCCTCTATGTCCCCAATTTAAAGTAATAAAGATGTCTTCCAGAACTGCTATGAAAAGTTTTGGAGATAGTGGGTCTCCTTGTCTTACTCATCTGCCAATAATGAATTCTTCGCCTTGTCTCTCCAGTTTAACTCTGCTTGTGCTGTTAGAATATATGTTTTTGACAATATTTATATATGTGCTGTTTATGTTATTGTTGGCCAAAGCCTGCAGTATGGAAAGGTGGGTTTTATTCTAATAATCAACTTAATTGTTTGGGTCATATTGCATTATTACAAACTTCCATCATATTTTAGGTGATTATTAGTATATTTATTTTAGATAAACCTGGTGTTCTATGAGTACCTGCACAACGAGTACCGGCGCTCGTTCGTGGAGCTGCACTTCAAGTTGTGCGACATGCTGAACTCCGACCCCTATGTCGGCGCCATGGTGGCCCATGCTGGCATCACCTGCCCAGTTTACCCGGTAAGAGGTCCCGGCAAGGCCCCGTCAAGGCCCCAAGGCAAAGTAATAATAACAGTATTAAGAAGGCTTACTAAACTAATGGGCTTAACTCGCTATTGACTTCGTCTTTGTTCAATGTATGAAGATGAAAAATAAGGTTCAATTGTCAGTTTCATGCATTTATCAAAAGATGGCGACCGCGATTCTAGTTAAACATCTATCTAGACCAAAGATAATGGACATAGCTTTGTCTAGGAGCTTTAACATTGTGAGAGAACGGTATTGCAAGAGCTGGAAATATGAACGATGTGCTTCGGTCGTAGTTACGAGTCGATAAAAAGTCGAAACGCTAATAGCGTTTCGACTTTTTATCGACTCGCTATTAAAAGAAGTCGTCCATAATACGGTAAAGTACCTCCATAGATTTTTTTGCTATCTTAAAAAGCTATCATACTCTTATTTTTCTCATTTAATGACGTACTACTGCAGTGATTATTATTATGGCGTTAGAAAATATATTATACCTACATAGCGGTTGGTGACCCTAAAAAATCACAAGCCCTTCGAGATCTCATGATTATTTTTCCATTTTCTGTGGACAACACATGGTGAACATGTCAATTCCAGCAGCAGACTTCAAGTACACAGTACCGTTCAAGAAAACTATGGCCGAGCTGTATTTTGCTCTTACAGCCACTGTGGTTTAGTTTGCCTTTGGTTTTGAATTTTACTTTTATTTGAAGAAGATAAAATGAATAAATCCTATAGAAGAAACGTCACATTATACACATATAACCTTTGTGCTGATTTTAGAGGAAAGAAAATTGTTCACATTTTAATATTTATCTACATTGCATTTTCAATATTATTATTGGTACTTTCATTTAAAAAAATATTCACAAGAAATGGAAAAATCTTACATGGTAGTATTGTATCTTGCATGGTATAAACAACCCCTATTGTTCCCCGAGAGCTCCATAAAGTTTTGCCTCTTCTATAGTTCAGTGGCGTACCTAAAGTACTTAGCCATGGGTGTTCGTGTCTACCTACCTATAAGCATGAAGTTCTTAAACTAATTTGAATTTTACTTACCCTTAACTTTAAATATTTATTTTCCTCAGCACAATAGGTACATTAATCCGTATGAAATTTAAACTAAGTAGGTATGTACACCTAAGGTGCGAGAGGCTGGCGCCTAAAATAGGTTTGCAATAAACCGGTGCTACAATACGGTAGTTGACACCACCAATCGTTGACGTACTTTTTATCAACTGTCAAAACGCTTTTCTTCATAGAGCTTGTATGGGAATAACACACTTTGACGTCACAGCGTGCAATGCCGACTGAGTGACTAATTATCATTTGAATTCCAATTAAAAATCAAATAATACGAACTGCAGAAAAATATTAGTGTAAAGGCATCTGAAATTATGAATTATTTTAGAAAAAAACAGTTTTTGAATATTTCTTTCATAGTGGAAACAAGCCTATTTAAGACGGCGTTAGCTAATACTGTCTATAACTTCAGTTTAAGCAAGCACACAAGGAGGGTTATTCAAAATAACCAATTGAAATCTTAAAGAACTGCTACCAGTCCGGTAGTGACTATTGAATCAGCCTTTAATCTCTAATGTTTTTCTGTGGTCTTTTATGGCCATTAACAGGCCAGGAATCAGGAAGCTCTTCACGATCGTTTTATGTTTTTTTTTCCGCAGAAAATGCAATACATGGTAAACATGTCGATCCCTGCGGCGGACTTCAAGTACACAGTACCGTTCAAGAAGACCATGGCTCAGGTGTACTTCACAATCACCGCCACTGGTGAAGTGATAGCAAGAGGCAACTTCTATGTCACTTTTACAGACAAAAAGAAACACATTTAGTAATACTTATAACTGATTAAAGAAACATCTCGTTAAGAAGATCTACTGGAAAGTACTTATGCACATTTCCCATGAATAAAATTTTAACAATTCGTCATTTATTTGGATTTTGGTATTTAAGAAACTGTAAACATGAATTTTACGTCTGCACCTATGATGTGCTTCGATGCTTTGATTGTTCGACAGGATAGAATATGTTAAACCACAGACACCTACTAACACATATGGGAAAATTGCCTTAAATACGTACAACACGCCTACTACAAATTACTCAAATAATTATTTCAATAGAGTGTTTATTTGATTTCTTATACTCAGTTTCAATTTTCAATTTCTTTGGCGTAGTCAGACATAAGCTCGAGTTAGGGCTTCAGCCTAAAAACTTAACAAACAATTGTGTGTATCATTGTCGAGTGTGAACTTTTAAGTATTGTAGTTAGATAATTAAGTTTTTTTAGGTTCAGTAAGGTACCTTACGTTCAGACAGACCTAGCGTGGGGCAATTGCCCGACTCTGCCCCACCATAGCTACGCCCATGATACCGATACAACCTTTTTAAAGCAGTCACACTTAAGGTCACGATACTGTGTATGTTTTTACTTGTAACTGTACTAATACTACAAGGAAATGAAAAGCAACCACTTGTTTCTTATTTTTAATATACATTTTAAGTCTCTTCATCTACCTTAAATTAATTAAAATTATTTATCACTAATATCATCAATACTGTCAGGTAGCACCTTCCCTTTAGTCTCCGGCAGTAGCAAGCATAATCCACTAGCCAAAATCGGGGCGGTTCCAAACACTAACGTAGGTAACCAAGGCACCGCGGTCGCGTTCGAAATGAATGGTGCTACCATGGACCCGATTCTCATAGCTGTAGAGGCGGCTCCCACGCCCATGTTACGCACCACTGTAGGATAAAGTTCCGAGGTGTAAATGTAGATGGTTGTGGCCACTACGGAGGCACAGCTGACTCCTAATGTGCCTAGGGTGAGTCGGATGGCGAAGGCGGGGGGGAGGCAGCCCAGGGTGATGCTGCACAGGCCACCGAGACACGAGAAGGCAATGGTGGTTGCTCGCCGGCCGAACGTCTTGATTAGCCAGATAGATAGCAGGATGGAGGGGATCTGGAATATACATATATATGACATATATATGGTCAGATTTGAGTAGTTAGGTATATAGGTGGAGATAAGTGGGTTCCAATGCTTTTGAGATTTGTTTTGCGATGGTCTACAATTTATAAGTAACCGGAGTGAACTAAACAGCAACTTAACTTTTTTGAGATTCAGTGAATTTATTTAAAACAAAATTAAAAATAGAAAAAAAGAAAAATGTTTTAATATTATACGTCACATCTTTCACTGGTTTACATAAGTTTTTCTATCCATTGTATTATGATGACTATCCTAGTAGGTAGGTACAATCTTTGCTTCCTTGACCTTGCCAAATGTGCACAAACTTGCAAAATTAAAAAAAAATTACACGTTATTTTAATCTGTGCAGAGCGGCGCAAAAAAAAAACAAACAAAATGCCGGCCCAGCGCCATGCGTGGTTGCCAAATAAATGTACAACAACATCACATACATTGATCTGACTCCGTGGTAAGTAGCTGAAGCACTTGTGTTACAGATATTAGAATCAACAGTGGTATTACAAAATATACTTAAATAAATATACATATAACACCCAGACTAGTACTTGACAAACGGATATGTCTTCGTCTACTATTTATTGTATTTTATCATCATCATATCAGCCGTTCGACGTCTACTGCTGAGCATACTTGGCAGATTGACCTCCCCAAGGATCTTCAACGCGATCGGTCTTGCGCTTTCCGCATCCAGCGGCATGCATAATATAACTACTGCATTGTTTTTTGTCTGGCTTCTTAATACAAAACCAAATGACTTCAATCTTCATTATTTAACGAACACTAAACCCTGACCTACACGGAGTTTTTTTGACCCATTTTTCAAACTAACTATCTGATATGATTGACACTACCGTTTTAAAGATATCGGCGAGAAGATTGAAACAAAACTTTATCATTTGTTCGAACTTGAATGCGGAAGAAGTCGCGGGCGGCCGCTAGTCTATTTATATCCTTTGCCATATTCAATCATTGATGTGATTGAATAAATCATCGTTTTACCTATCTATTATAAACAGAAGAAAAGTAGTCTGCTGGGATAGAGTCGGTAAAAATGAATTTTAGCTAAATATTAATATACCTTGGTATTTTCCTTCTTGACCAGTAAATGACAACATACTAGAAAGCGCAAATCTAAGTTATGAAATGTAGGTCACCTCCGTTATGTTTAAGTTATATCTTGGAAGATGACTGTGGATGCAAACTTGCTCCTTCTCCCTACTGGCACGGCAAAATTTGGGAACCTAGGTACCTTTAAATCGGTAGGTATTAAACTAAACAGATGTTGTGAAACGAATCTGGATGGCGCCAGCCGCGGCCACCATCACGAAGGGGTCAAAGCTACTCTGACTGATGTACAGGCTCAGTCCGAAGAAGATGACGCCAGTGATGAGCCACACCCCGCAGTAGCAGGTCGTCTACAGCCACAAAGAATGGTGGAACAGCTTCAAGTAATTTAAAAATATTTATCACTTTCGGGATCGAGACTTACCTTGACGCCACTAGCAACGGCGACGTTACGAAAGGAGCTGGTTTTTCTGACTGATGTATACAAGTCTGGTGGAACAGCTTCAAGTAAATCAATCGCCGAATGCAACAGAACCATGATGGTGTAGTTGAAAGGGGCACATCTTTGGGACCGTGGCTAACCTGGATGGCGCCAGCGGCGGCCACGCTCACGAAGGGGTCAGGGCTGCTTTGACTGATGTACTGGTTCAACCCGAAGAAGGTGACGCCAGTGATGAGCCACACCCCGCAGCAGCAGGTGGTCTTCAGCCACAGGGCGTGGTGGAACAGCTCCAAGTAGTTCGGCTTTGGTTCGTCCGAGCGCGATCTGATGTCTTGCGACATCTCAGTCAGGGTCTCTTTGATTTTGGTTGTAGGCAGGTTGTTCCTGGAAAGAATATCAAAAATAAGTTTTGTAAGATTAACTAGACTAGACTAGACTTGGCAATGTTGTTTGCGCAACATGGAAGCATTTAAGGCTTTGCCAAACAAAGAGCAAGGCACAGGAAATTCAGGTAGCTGTGTATGTATTCACTATGAAATAAAATGTATTTGAATGTCATAGTAAACAATACCGCTAAGTCACGTCACGCCTAATGTTAGATACCTACACTATTTTTAGAACCATTAAATATATTAGGATTTAACCTGCATTTTTAATTTAATATGCAATTGCCGTTTTTGTTATATTTAAAGTTTCTTATTTGTTAGTTTTAACTTGTATATCTTCGGACTGGGTGGGAGTTGAATATTGAACTAAGTCTTAAATGAAAGCTAGAAGAATAGTGTTAAAAATACGATTTTTATTTGTTTTAGAATAATTTCAATAAGCTAGGAATGGGCTAAAACCATAAGCATGAAAAATTGAAAAAAAATAATGTTTTTATCGAAAATTGGTCCCTCTGCAAATGTATATTGTACAGAAATGGTTTAGCCCAGTCATATTAGGGCTTTCACCTCGGAATGAAAGATAATAAGCTGCAAATAGGTATGAACCTTTGTTTTGGCATTCTAAATGTTGTCTCAAAAGTCACAATCGTTATCGTGTCCGCGTCTCAAGATATTCAAGGTCAAAGGTCACAAAAATCGGTTTTTCGCGAATATCTGGCTTCCTATCGGTTAAATGAGATTTGCATTTATTATAAAAGTTGTAGGCTATAAAATTCCCTACAACTTTTGTTTAAACTTTTTTTTCATACGACCAACCGTTTTGAAGGTAGAGCGCGAAGAGTGCACATCGTACAGTCATATACGGCCTAATGCAAGGTCAAGCGTGAGTTATGGTTATCAGTACGTTATAAAGTCAATTATTTACTTGGAAATTATAATTATTAAACAATGCCCATGTACTAACTATTAATTATTTATATTTAATTAAAGTAAGTAACGTGATTACTGATTATTTATATATAATTATTCATATTTAACTATTTAAGTATAAAATATTATTAATTCTGGATTATATATTTTAGTTTTATTTTAAGTTAACACGACGTTATACAGGGTGTCCAGGAATTAATGGATAACCCTTTAACTGCGGGTAGCTTGACCGATGCCCTACTGGTAAAAAAATTATGACCTTAGTAAAAGTGTCACGGTTTTAAAAATATCGCCCAGAGACAATTTTATGAAAAAAAATCTCCCATTGCCCAGTAATTTTCATGCCATTTCACCAAATATCAACATTTTTGAGTTCTGTTTTTTTTTTAAATACACCTAAATAGCTGGCGCATAAAATGAGTAGGTACATTATTTCAGTGCCTGTGAATAAGTAAATAAATAAAAAATACAAAAAAAAGATTGTGAAAAATTTTCTCACTTTCCGTATTACTTCTGCCTTTGACAACGTACGGTGAAAAAAAAAAGTATGGAGCTCAACGTGCCAATTATTTTAAAAAGTTGCTTGGTTAATACACTTTCTAAAATGATATCAACATCGTTATTTCCTCTACTAAAACTGTTTTTATTTGTCTTAGAATACGAAGAGGGCTATTTTGTTATTTTATGAAGACACTATTAATTATTGCTATTTACAAATTTTGTGGTGCTGAGTGAGCTTTGAATGATGTGTAACTGGTTTTTGTAGGGTCTGACGTCATAATCGGTGATTAGATTACCTGCGCTCGGGCTTAGTCACCTAGAAAGAGATAGAGTCATTATGTGTACTGCTGAGAAAAAGAGAGGTATGCTTTATGTAGTTTTTAATGTTGGAAGCCAGCGTGGTATTTTTAAGAAGTTTGCGCCAGCTATTTAGGTGTATTTAAAAAAAAACAGAACTCAAATATGTTGATATTTGGTGAAATGGCATGAAAATTACTGGGCAATGGGAGATTTTTTTTCATAAAATTGTCTCTGGGCGATATTTTTAAAACCGTGACACTTTTACTAAGGTCATAATTTTTTTACCAGTAGGGCATCGGTCAAGCTACCCGCAGTTAAAGGGTTATCCATTAATTCCTGGACACCCTGTATAATGTCGTGTTAACTTAAAATAAAACTAAAATATATAATCCAGAATTAATAATATTTTATACTTAAATAGTTAAATATGAATAATTATATATAAATAATCACGTAACTTACTTTAATTAAATATAAATAATTAATAGTTAGTACATGGGCATTGTTTAATAATTATAATTTCCAAGTAAATAATTGACTTTATAACGTACTGATAACCATAACTCACGCTTGACCTTGCATTAGGCCGTATATGACTGTACGATGTGCACTCTTTGCGCTCTACCTTCAAAACGGTTGGTCGTATGAAAAAAAAGTTTAAACAAAAGTTGTAGGGAATTTTATAGCCTACAACTTTTATAATAAATGCAAATCTCATTTAACCGATAGGAAGCCAGATATTCGCGAAAAACCGATTATTGTGACCATTGACCTTGAATATCTTGAGACGCGGACACGATAACGATTGTGACTTTTGAGACAACATTTAGAATGACAAAACAAAGGTTCATACCAATTTGCAGCTTATTATCTTTCATTCCGTGGTTGACCCCTTTTTTTACCTAATATGACTGGGCTATCAAAGTGTCTTGAACAAACTATTAAAAAAAATGAAATGCATATTTTGAAACAATTTATTCCAAGCTTTAATTTAAAACTAGTTTGAATTTTTAACGCCCATCCAGTCCAAAGATATTCGAGTGCAAAGTAAAAACGGCAATTTCATAGGTATAAGTATATATGTATGAAATGTATGTAAAAATATTGCAATAAGGATACCGTTTTTGATTTCGTACGGAAAAAATAGCGGCCCATAAAAAAGTAAGAATCCTTAGGCATACAGGAAAATGTCTACCTAGCAGAAACATCCTATATACCTACTTCACCTTCTTCTCGATGACCTTTGATAAAATATGTGCTTTTCACAAGGTGCACGGCAGGAAACAAGCGTTTTATTTGGTGCAAGTAGATTTAAAGTGACAAACTTGATATCAATTGTGCGATGATCAAGATACAACTGTGCCACAGCAAGCATCATAGTAAGACAATTTATGTACCAAATATTCCAAACGTATACTCACATCTCGGCAGCTCTTGTGACGATCTTCGTGGCCTCTTCGACTCTGCCTACACTGACAAGCCATCTCGGAGACTCGTTCAAAACGAAAAAGTACCCCAAATATATCAGAGGAGGCACAGCCAAAGCCAGGGAGTAGGTATCCCACCTCCTGAATAAATATGCGAAGAGAGGTACTGTCATGTGACCAATGATGAAAGGAATTTGGAATAGGCAACCAAGAAGCTCTCTAAATCGAGGCCCGACAGTCTCCATAATAATCACGAAGGATATGACCATGGTGCCCGCTGTGGCCATGCCGAGGAAGAAACGGGACAGAGTGAAAACGAGGTAGCTTGGCGAGAATGGGACGACGAATCCGAACGCGATGACTGTGGTGATGGAGAACAGGAATGTGTTCTTGCGGCCATATCTGAAATATAAACTTCTGTCAGAGTAGAGTTGGGATGTTATCCATACTAATATTATAAATGCGAAAGTAACTCTGTCTGTCTGTCTGTTTCTCGATCACGCCTAAACTGCTGAACCAATTTGCAGTTTTGGTATGTAGATATTTTGATACCCGAGAAAGGACATAGGCTACTTTTTACCGCGGAAAAATGACGCATTCCCATGGGAAAATTCATGTGGGCCGATCGCTTTTTTAAATATGAAAATAAATTGCTGTTCGTTAGTCACTAAAACTCGGGAACGGCTGAACCGATTTTAATAATTTTAGCCTTGAAATATTTGTAGAAGTCCAGGGAAGGTGTGAACGATGAAAAAATATTGATGAATTGCGAAAACTTAATGTGATACTGAATAATAATAAAAAAAAACAGCGGGCTGACGGTGTATACCGAGTCCACTAGTTTCCTGGTAAATTTAGGAATTAAAATAATATGTAACACCTCTTTTTGACTCTTCTTCGTATAGCTTATAGGTCGTATATAGGTGTAGTTATTATAGGTCGTGTAGGTATAAGTATAAGTTTATTACGTTATTATTACCGTTGCTTTCTTTCCGAGTTCTGAGAAAACTGAGATCTTTATCTTTTTGAGTTCATCTTAGTTATCATCAATTTCTGTGTGCATATTTATCAATGTTATATCTTTTGTATTGGTTTTTGGCAATCTGATTGATATCTTTTTATTTTTGCAGTATTATGCTGCTCATCCACCAGAAAGACTTGGTGCGCACTGCAAAAGAGTGGAACTCACTACCTGCGTCAGTGTTTCCCTGCAATTACAACTTAGGAATCTTCAAAGCTAGAGTGAACAGGCATCTTCTAGGTGAGCTCGCTCCATCGTAGACTCAGTCTTTGCCTCGTTGGGCTTAGTCTTGGGTCAAGAGCAAACCTATCCCAAATAAAAAAAAAAAAAAAAAGACCAGATAAGAGACAACACAATATATTCTTTTATGAAGAATTGGATTTTTTCCAATCATTGAGTATTATTCTGATCATGCCTTTTTGTCTCGATCGAAAAAACTAAGATATACGAAGACAAATATTTCGTGCTAGTTATCAAGTTCAAAAATTGCTTTAACGTTATTAACCTTTCGTCGAGACGCCATAGCTTGACAATCGCATTAATGTTTATTAAAATATTTATTAAACGTGACTGGTACTGTTTTTATGACTTACTTCAAGAGCAAGAAAGCAGTGCGAATCATCATTTAAATCAGTAACCTATTACAATTATGAATATGGAATATAACATTTATAATCTCTGCTGATAAATATTACGACTCTATTTATTCTGTACGTCTGAGCACACTTCGTTTTATTACTCCTACTTAGATTTATTTTTTAATTAAACAAGGACAGCAGAGTCTAGTAAATTTGATTGCTTTCAGTTTTCAGTTTATGTCTTAATTTACAGAAAATGACTTTGCAAAACTCCTTTATCTATCAATGTGTAGGCGTAACGATTAAGTGACTATCAACTTCATCAGCCGCTGAGACGTTCTTTGCTGAACTAAGTCCTCCCCAATAAAACAGAACTTAATTAATAATATTTTTTTTACTTGATAGTAAATAATGAAAAGTCACCTGTCTGATAGAAATCCAAAGAGTATACTGCCTAACAGTATACCTAACTGTAGCACCATTTGAGTGAAGCTTGCCAACCACTGCCTCTCACATATCAGATCCCATTCAGAGACTATGGTATTGTCGAACAGACCTGTGTCATACTCGTATCTCAAACATTCAGCATAGCAAGTGTTTATATCAGATAAACCGTCTAAAGCTAAAGAAGAACCAATATCCTGGAAAACGCTTGAATTTCTGTCAATGCCAGAATTTGATAAAATATGTGGCATCGATAATGCTGTGGAGTTCTTAAATTCGGCGCAGCGGAAGTTCAATTTAGGAGTCAGAAATAATATCGCCATCTGGACCCATCCAGATGACAGTTTGACGAGGAACACCGCAGCGAATATGATGAACTGCCATCTTCCAAAATGGCCGACCAGTTTTGACAAGGTGTCTTCTTTCTCGCTCGGGGTCGGAGCTAGATTCTGTGAGATTATCCTTTGGATTGTTTGGACCATTTTTGTGATTTTGCTGGTTTTCTTTTTCTGCCACGAAATTCCTATTGTTTTGGTCACAAGTCTTTATTATCGTTCGTTGCTCTCAGACTATAAACCAGTAAGTATTACAAGCAAATTCGTGAATCTTTAAGATGAACAGCTGTTGTAAATTGTCGTGTCGTGTTCACTGTATGTCAAACATATTTCAATTTATTTGCTACGTGTCCTGAAAATAACAAAAAATAATGTTACTTATATATCGAAATAATATTCTATCATCTAGACTAGACCAACTGCAATCTTTTTGAGATGAATTATGAGAGAAAAAGAAGGTTCTTGGATCAAAGAATGTCATGAAGGGTAAGAGTTTGATAATTTTCCTAGATTTAAATAAATTACAAGTACCTATACATCACAAGATAAACATGAACCTTATCTACCTTACCTATAAAAATTTAACGTTAAATATTAAACTTAGTTAAATATCCATCAAGGTTTATTTTCATTGCTGATTTAGTAAATGTTTGAAGAAGAATAGCAAGTGGAACAGATAACATTTATTTCACCTTGACTTATATTCGTAAACCGTATTATATCATTTCTAGCGCAGCCTTCGTTTTAACATAACTAGTTTCATTAAAAAAACATTATTTATTTACAAACGGCATGTGCAAAGTAGTAGGTAGGGCACATTGAACGACAGCTAAATTCAATACATTATTGAGCTTAATTGGCTAGACGACACCACCAATCGTTGACATACTTTTTATTATCTGTCAAAACGGTCTGCCTCCATAGATTTTGTATGGGAATAATGAACGTGACGTCACTAGAAATCGGAGTCAATTGACCGAATTTTTATTGAGTTTTGTGTGTTTAAAAATTGGTTTCGACAGCTTTTTGGAAATAAACTGGTTATAATTACTTCATAGGGGCTATGTTTTTTAACGCCATGCTCTTGAAAATATTTAAGATAGCTGTCATCATGCCAATTATTTGCAGTGTTCTAACAGTTGATTCGAATGTTAAACGTCTAATGAACTTTCATTGGATCTTTCATTCACAATGTTCATTAAAACAAAATAATCATCTGTATAAATATAATTATACTGTGATACAAACATATTCAATATCATAGACAGTAGGAGGGTATTGTTGATGGGACACTGATTACGACATGACTCCTTCATTAAGATTTTGATAGAAGGCAAAATAGAAGGAAAAAGAGGAAGATGAAGACCAAGGAAGAGTTTCATGCAACAACTGAAGGAAAAAGTTTAAGTAATGTCGTACCAGGAACTCAAAGAGAAGGCGCACAACAGAATACAGTGGCGAATGCTCCACCGACAAGAGCAAGGTGCTTCAATTTGACGACCATTTGGTGTAATGGTCAAGAAGTTGACTATTAACCAAGAGGTAGCGGGTACGATCCCCGCAATGTGCATACATTTGTGTGCATGAACATGTCTGTTTGTACTGGTCTGGGTGTTATATGTATTATTTAAGTTTATTTGTAATACCACTGTTGATTCTGATATCTGTAACACAAGTGCATAAGTTACTTACCACAGACAGAGTCAGATCAATGTTCGTGATGTGTATTAAATGTACGTAATGTTTAAAAAAATGAAGAAGAAGAATTATCTGTAAACTTTTGTAGGTCGAATTACATCTATATTGACATTGAGCGAAGATCCAAGGTTATTTATCTCTTAGCCATTGGCACTGCTCGTTATCCGTTATGCCGAGTTTATGGTAGAGACACATAATAGAGACGATTAAGGACTGGTTTACCCATGTTCAATTTATTTATTCAACTAGCTGGTAGTCTGCTTCTTCTTACAGGCAAACTATGAACGTCGAATAACAACCGTAGTGGTTGAATTTCACAAAATCTCGTCGTTGGTCTTAAAAAGGACCCGCATGTATAATTTGAGCCCTGTAGCACCTATAGTTTATATGAACTTTCATCCCCAAATCAAACCCTTAGTAAGACGATGAATTTGCAAAACCCCGTCCTTGAAAGAACCTAGGTACGTCATAGTCGTAGATAGAAGGATCCTACATGCAAAATTTGAAACTTCTAAGCAAATGTAATTTCTGAGATTTCATGATGAGTAACTGAGTGAGTGACCTTTCAAATTTATAACTATTGTACCTAGATAGGTAATTTATCATTTAGCAATACAGAATCCACCAGATAATCTACGAAATAATCGTCCTCTTGCTCAATTTTTTGAAAAAAGACGGAAAAACTGCTTCATTTTAGAGACCTCAAGAAGGAAGGCAGACATCGGGCTGTCAAACTTATTTATTTTAATGATTTTTTGAAAATCATAAAAAAAACTTAATCTAGGTACATTAAAACCAGTGTGATTATAAACCAGTATTGGTTTTACCGCACACTGCGATTCGACGTCTGATAACTTGATAACTGGAATCGAATTTATAAGTTAAAGTCAAATTCAAATGAATAATCATCTTAATTTGTTTACTACCTAGGTTCTGTTTGATGCACACGTGAACACGTCTTAGATCTGGATACGCAATTTTGAAAGACTAGTTTTAGCTATACGCAAAAACTCTTGGTATTTCCCATGTGAGATGATAAATATGTTTTGTATACCTACCTACACATAAGTAACAAGTTTGAATTTAATTATGCTTTTAATACACTTAGAGGCACTTTACTATTGCAAAATAAAATAAAGGTCAATATAATCATGAGTTCTGTAAGCTATGATTGACTGACTGTTTGCTATTAAAAAAAACTAGCAAATGGAGCTTAAAAATAATGTAGCTCTTAAAATAAAGGCATTTTACAATACAACAAAATGGATAGCCCGGTAACCTGTTTGTTACCTGTGTATTATGTAATAATAGTCCTCCTGGCCAATTTCGACCACGGCGGCTAATCTCAACAGAGATCAGCCAACTACGCAGGAGATATTATAGTGCACAAGTGTGAGCGCAATACACAGGTGAACTCACCGTTCCATCACTCTCAAAGTTCGGTGAGACGGCAATCCTACATGACCGGAGAGAGATCCGGCGCAGGACCAACGGCTTAACGTGCTTTCCGAGGCACGGGGGTGTAACACCGCCAACTTCCCGACTCCGAGCTGTTTTTGAGAAATTCATGACAGAAAATCTCAGACACAATTTTTGCTCGACCTGGGATGTAAGGCAGAAACTTTGCCACTACACCAACGGTGTGTCTTATGTATTGTGGCCCGCACGTCACGGCAAACACTGTGGTATCTTATACCTTTGTAATAAGGGTAATTTTGTAACAAAAATGCACTGTATGGTGCAGTGGCGATGGCGAGCATATGCGGCTACCCAGGCTTGAACCCTAAGAAACGTACTACGGAACCTGAAACTCGGCAAGCTATATCTCATGAAGGTAGTAGCTAGAGATTGAAAACCTAGGTACAGACTAGGTTACTAGTAGGAAGGTTCCTATTTGCTCAAAAAGGAGCGGAAATTGCTCAAAAATCAAAATCGGACTGCAAAAACAAAATTTCCAGGTAAGGAAAACCCCGAATCAGCCAGACTGGTAAGCTTCAACATCTGGAAGACTTTTAACTAACCTTAGCTAAGAAACACAAATCGGTTGTCTGTAAAGTCGGCTTACAGACGATAGTTGAACGTGACAACGTCTTTTTCACGTTGCCTCTGTCGCTCGTTCCGCGCTCTCGTATGCACTTCAAGCCTTGAATGGAACGCCTCAGAGCGAGGTAACGCCGCATGTTTTTTGGTGCGTGCAGCCGGCTCCATCGAGTCAGACCTTCCGTTCGGAAGCTACGATACAACAGACAGACACACACAAAAACATAAACACACATACAGAGAGGGGTCAAACCTATAACACCTTTCTTTTTAGTCGGACGTTAAAAAAAGAATCCAAACAAAAAATATATTTTATTTCAGGGTTTAGTAAGCTTAAAGTTATTTATATTTATTTGTTTACCTTTCGCTACTTTAAATTGTCACACACAACACTAACACAAGTCACGATCTTAAGGACGCGTGTAAAAAAATTTGTTAGTCTTTTTCCGCGATCGTGTCCTTGTTGCATCGTGCATAGGTTTTTATTTGATAAAAATTTATTGCACGAGAAATGTACTCGTACAGAGGGATTCAATGCTAATAATAATAATATCCGTTTGACTGCATGCAAGTAACTTATTTGACATGTATAAAAACAAATAATCCAAAAAAATAAAAAATAAATTAAGTTAACAAAAATTCAAACTATATAGAAAAAATCAAAGGATCAGCCTTGCCATACAAAGAGGAAACGCTGCCAGCCTTTTGAGCACCATACCCAATGGCAGCTCTGGGGGAGATATTTTTTCTATATAGTTTGAATTTTTGTTTCCTTAATTTTTTTTTTATTTTTTTTTAATTATTTGCTTTTATACTATTAGGCTAGTTGTATTCTAATATCTTAGTTTAATTATCTCTAGTATTTGAATTTGAATTTGCTACAAGCATTTTCTGCCAGTCAACCTCAAGGTCATGCAGAAAGCAGACAATGAAAGGTTTCGTTGTAAAAGTGGTTTATATTGATGTCCACATTCCACTTACTCGTTGCGAATCACCTGAATCTATATCCTGGTTACTGGAATGTTCTTATTAATCCCCGAAGATGAAGACGTGTGTTATTTGTTTCACACAAACGCAATCTTCTATGCCATTTGTGTGAAATCGTATCTCCGGAACGGATAGATCGATTTCAGTGCGTTTTTTTTTATTCGAAATACAATTTGACCACGGTGGTTTGGTTCTGATTTGGTGGTGATCAAAATTCGTTCAGCCGTTAAGCTTACCAGCTGTTCTCCTGGCTGATGTCGGGGATTTTTGTTTTAAAGATCTTTTATCCAATTATATAAGTAAAATATTAATAATATAATATAAATATTTCACAACATACACACCAATTCTCTAGTCCCAAAGTAAGCTACTAGGCTTGTGTTATGGGTACTAGACAACGGATAAACATACTTAAATACTTTTTTTTTGTAAATAAATACATATTATACATAGAAAACACCCAGACCAGTACAAACACACATGTTCATGCACACTTATGCTTGTACTGTGCGGGATCGAACCCGCGACCCTTGGTTAAGTCCGATATGTGGGCCACTGCACCAAGCGGTCGTCAAATTGTTTCGTATTTGGGATAATCAATATTAATCGATCATTAAGTTCTGTAAGTAACTTATAAAAAAGGGTGGGAGGATTGATATCCGTGGATATGCATCGTGATATACACATCAGACACGACTACACGACAAACTGTCGGTCTGTCACGCTTAACGCCTTAACCACTGAACACATAAGGATGAAATTTGGCACACATATTCTATACAGGGTTATTGGTAACTCGACGTATTCCTTAAAAAGCGACAAAGAAGAGGTAATCAGCAACAAAAAAGGTTCCACCGACTAGGGGTTAGAAACAATTGAGTTTTAAAATATCGTGCTTTTAAGATTGCGAAATATCTTGTTAAAGGGGCTTAAAGTGCAATATTTTGTAATTTATCGACCTCTACCATACCTTTGTAGGAAATCACCTTTACTATAAATGTTTTGAAGGAAAACGTCGACTTACCAATGACCCTGTATATTTAGTTATTTATTTGATAAAACCTCTGATATCCATTCTAATATTATAAATGCGAAAGTAACTCTGTCTGTCTGTTTGTTACTCAATCACGCCTAAACTACTGAACCGATTTGCATGAAATTTGGTATGGATATGTTTGATACCCGAGAAAGTACATAGCCTACTTTTTACCTCGGGAAAATGACACATGCCCATGGGAAAATTCAAGTGGCCTATCGCTTTTACGCCTAAAGTACTTAACATATTTAAATGAAATATAGAAAAGAGATAGTTTAAGACATATGAACGGACATGAGTTACTTTTGAAAGAAAACAACACATTCCCATGGGAAAAATTACTTTCCGGGGAATCTGATCGCTTTCAAAAAAAAAAAACCTACTTAATGCGGACGAAGACGCGGTTAAAAGCTAGTTTATCATTAAAAAAAATGTTGTTTTGATCATCATTAGCTGCCAGTAAGTTGATGATGATTGGAACCACGCATGTGCTATTAAATAGGTAGTTTAGTTAATGACTGTCGTGGTCTGGCTGGTACCTATTCTGTCTAATTGTACTATTGTGAAGTGTTGTGTACCTACTGTGTACAATATGGCTTGCTTAATAATATCACAAAGTCATTATGTATAATATGCGCTTGTGGCGCAGTGGTTGCAGCGCTTTGGTAGTGATACCCAAAGTTAAGCAACCTACGGCGCGGTCATGTTTGGGATGGGTGACCATTCTGACCATTTAGGTGACGTCTATTTACAAGCATCTCCGTGCTTCGGAAGGCACGTTAAGCTGTTGGTCCCGGTTAATATCGACAGATATTAGTCGTTAAGCTTGGTCAGAGGCCCTCGGGCGGCTTAATAACATCAGACAGTAAGGTTGGTCACTTACCTTACAGACACCCCTCCACCGCACCGCACTGAGCCCGCGTGGTGGAGTATGGCTTGGACCACCTCTTAGTTGAGGTGAGGCCTGTGCCCAGCAGTGGGACGTATATAGGCTGATGAGAAACGTCTTCTTAAATGTTAGTTAATTTCAGACAAAGGAATTTTTTATTGCCTAAATCGTTAGACGTGTTTGCTTAATTTTTTTTGTCATTACCGAAAAGTTTGCTTTGATTAATTAATGAAAATCACAATCACTCAATCCTTTGATAATGAACAAGTTAACACTTTTTGATGATGGTTTATTATACGAGTATTATATAAAATAAATGATAATAAATGTTATGACGACAGAGTTTAATGTCGCTAAACCTAACTTTAGTTACCTGTTTAAACAAAACTTGGGCTTAATTTATCAAGTACTTACCTACAGCACAGAAAAGTATCCAAAAAGAAACAATAATTAATAGGCCTCGTACTAAAACTTCTAACGTAGGTAACTAAAAATAACTTCCCGATATCACAACACAATTATTTAACACTACGATAAACACATGTCTATTGTAATTTTATTATAATCAAGGAACGCACCGCTCTTAGGACAGTTAAGTAAACACTGAGAGGAGAGGTTGATAAAGTCACACTACACACGTAAAGTGTCAAGTGGGAAATCGGGCAATGTTTCAACCGTCTAGCGATAGAGTGTGGCCTTGGCGGAGATCGTGATAAGGTGACAAGACAGAAGTACTTGAAGTAAGACTACACGTCGTCTTTGATGTGTTCCGATTAGCGATGAAAGAGACGTAGTCTTTTTAGTCCTTTTAAAAAGACTTGACTCCATCTTACAGGACTCGACTCTAAAATAAAGACTAAAGGTTTGAGTTTTTATTAATAAGACTAAGTCGTTGTATTAAAAGACTAAGCAACTTAAATGACTATAGTTGTTTGCAAAAAACTAAAACGACTAAAACGTCTAAAGCTGTTTTTAAAAGGACTCGCGCCTGAACATAATAAATGAATGCTTTAAAAATGAGTCTAGTCTTTTTAATAGGCCTTAAAAAATGAGTCTAGTCTTTTTAATAGGCCTTAAAAGACTAAGTCTCCTTCATCGCTAGTTCCGATTGTTGTTGTGTGACGATTTTTGAGCTTTTAAGTAAGCTTATCCTTTCTAAATCTCTCTGTTCAACCCAAAGGTATGACTGGTAGAGCCCATACTATTGCCCTACAGTGTTAAGTCCACCTTTGGTACATAGTTTTGTTGTGCAATAAAGCTTTAAAAAATAAATAAATATCCGGGATTTTTCGAGCGAATTGATGTCTTAAAATACCAAAAGCAAGCCAACCTTTTTGACGCTTTATGAAAACAAAGTTATAATATATGGTCATTATGATTTTTCGTGGTAAGCATTCACGTTGCAAACTATAGGTAATATATCATTTCCATGATACACTACCTACTCCGTCCGGCTAAGCTAAGTACCAAAACCACTGATTAATTAGATTGCCTGCTACAGAACAGCATTGGGTTTGAGTCAAAACGTCCTCATGTAAGGTCGCAGGACAGCGCAGGCGCACACACGCTGCCATAGAAGACATCACTTGGCGTATTTGAAACGCGCAGTAGACGTTACGTATTATCCTATCACACTGCACCGCGCTCCGCCGCGGATTCTGCTTGTGCCGTACTAGCGCCTACCGCGCGGTAACGCATTGTAAATGTGTTGGGGCGCGTGTTTTTCAAACAAACTGAGGTACTTGCATACTATAACGTTGCACGTTCCAAATTTGTGCAGTATTGAAGTCTAGTTGATCTGGGTTAATTTAAATAGTCGTGAGATGTGCGTTTGGGACTCCTTGCGAGGTAAACTCGGGCCGCTGCATTAATTGTTGCATCAAATGGTTTTTGAATCTCTCGAAGTAAATTACTTTTTTTGAAACATGACTGTGAATGATATATCCTTTTGATAGATCTTTATATTTTTTAAATTAGCTAAAAAATAAATATGCATGCACTGCATTTCGTTTATGATTCGAAACTATTGTTTGTATTAGTATTTTCGCCGTGGTTTTGTAGTAGTGTCAAAACTACTGTTGTCTTTCTCTTTCATACGACTATTATTCTATCACTGACCTCTATTACTACACACAAATAATAAATAGTGTAAATAGAGGTCAGTGTATTCTATAGACTATCTATTCGTATTTCACGCAGTCCTCGAAGCCTGTCTTTTAGGTTATCAGGAACGTGGGCGGTCTCAGAATCTATCCCGCGCCCGCGCAACCCAATGTGGACAAGCACCCACTTAGAGTGCTTTCGACCTGGAGATGTGCTATGCTGCGTTGCTATACATATTGATATCCACTAATAATACGTTTGGTATCCAATAATAAAATTATTGATCCTTATAGCATAGCACTGCGCACATTTATTTTTTCAAGTCATAAATGTCAAAAAAATTGAGTTAACCATGCCAAAACTTTCCTTTTATACTAATCTATTGAGTGCTCAAAGATCGTTTTTTTTTTAATTTTATGACATTTATGACTAGAACTGGAAGTGCGACTGGTAGAAACGGATTCAACTAAGCTATGTTTTTAGAAAAGCATGCTCCCATAGATACTCGCTAGCAGTCTAGCTATGTCAGCCTTTCCTAGTATCAATACATCCAATAGAACAAGCTGCGCATTTTTATAGCAAACCTCGTCTCGCTCCATAGCAGATAGATAGATAGATAGTATAAGTGGAAATGGTCACAATGTTACATAGTTCAGCTTTAATACATATATACATAGCACATCTTTATGTGGAAATCACCCTTATGCTAAACTCTTTTGCAAAAAAAAACGGGCACTTTAGATTTTTTCCTCTACTTTAATGAAGAAGAACAAGAAATAGGTTTTATTAATTTGACGATGTATTGGCATGGCATGTTATTTGAAGCATCCTGGCATGATTCTTTACGTTCCAAATTTAAAATTTGAAATTAATAAAAGAAAAATAATGATTATTGTGGATTATTCTAAAATTGCTTTACTAATGGCGCGAATTGCTGAAACGATTTTTAACTGATTACGATATTTTAAAACTTTTTGGACTTTTTCTGCAAATTAAACAATTTAATCTTTATTTTTACATTAAATACCACTTTTTGATATGAGTGATAAAGCGATAAGGGCCGGTAAAATTATAGCCCTACTTGAAGAAGGTTGTTCGCAAACTTACGTGTCTCAGCGGCTAAATGTGAGTCGTTCAACTGTCCAGAGGACTTGGCAACGGTATCAAGAGACCGGTTCGGTCAAAAGAAGACCCGGTTCGGGAAGAAAACGATGCACAGAACCAAGAGATGACCGCTTTTTGGTGAGTCAGGCGTTGCGGAATCGTAAGGCGTCAAGTGTGGACCTGAAGAAGAGCCTTGAAGAAGTAAGAGGAGTAGAAGTTAGCTTGTGGACGGTCAGGAGGAGGCTTTTGGCTGCCAATATCAGGAGTTACCGCCCAGCTCGGGGCCCTAAATTACTCCGTGAGCACCGTGTTGCTCGACTTCAGTTTGCTCGGAACTGTGCTTCATGGACTCTGGAGGACTGGAATAAAGTATTGTTTTCTGATGAAGCTAGAATCTCTTTGTGTGGAGAGGACCGACGCCGGCGAGTGCTGCGAAGACCACGGGAACGCTATGCGGAAGTGTGTTTCGAAGAAATCACTCCTTATGGCGGAGGCTCCGTTATGTTTTGGGCAGCAATTAATTCGACGGAGCGTACGGAGTTAGTTTTCATAGAAAATGGAACATTAAATGCACATCGGTACATAATGGAAGTCCTAATTCCATATGCACAACCCACATTGACTGCACTTGGGGAAGATTCCATTTTTATGGACGACAATGCTCGCTCGCACCGTTCTGGCGACGTGGAAGCGTACATGCAAGAAGTTGGGATCCGTCGTTTAGATTGGCCAGCTCGAAGTCCTGACCTCAATCCAATTGAGCATGTCTGGGATGTTCTAAAGAGACGTGTAAGATCAGTGCAACCTGCTCCACAAAACATCAGGGAGCTAAAAAGAGTCATTGCAGAAGAGTGGGAACGAATTCCTCAAAACGTTATTAAAAACATCGTGGAAAGCATGCCCAGAAGGATTCAAGCTGTGATTTTGGCAAGAGGAGGTCACATTCGGTATTAGGTTTTTACATTTGTAACTTTATTTAATTAAAAAAAGTAAAAAAAAATCTTATCTTTATTGCCGACCACTTCTTATTGTTTGGGCGTGTACATCGGTTTTAAAGAATCCATCGTTTTTTTTTCTTTTAGTTGCCCGAACTCACTTCACGCGCATTAATTTACACGATTATAAGTATACAGACTACGTCAAAGAAATAAATTTCATTTAATTAACTCAAATCGACCTTAGAACGTAAATTTCCTTAGGTGCCCGTTTTTTTTGCAAAAGAGTGTATATCCCCGGAGACATTAGCGTATATTTCACGGATTTATAAAGCACCCAAATTCGAGTGTTGATGATTTTTAAGACAAGCATATAAACTTAAATGGGATAAAATAAACGTATTTTTTTAAAGTGCTTTTGTATCTTCGTGCCCTTGACCTACTATGCCATATCGTAAAATCCAAATATCATGGTCATTGATGTTGCAATTGCAAATAAGTGGGTTTATAGACAGAGTGACCAAATTGCTAAGCAAATAACGTTTATATGTATAAAGTAAAAATGCATTACCTTATGAATGAATCAATGTGTCAAGTATATTTAAAATCTCCACAGCAGAAAATCAAAAACCTGTTAACCCTTCTTTATAGTTAGTCTCGCTAAAACTCGAGAATGGCTGAACCGATTTGACCAATTTTAGTCTTGAAACATTCGTCGAAGACCAGAGAATGTTTAAAAGATCTGAAAATTTAAAAAAAAAGCAATGGGAAGGACAACGTCTGCGGGTCCGCTAGTTTGACAATGATTTTTTTATTAGTTTTTCATTATATTTTTGGGTTTGTTATTTAAGATATGTAATTTATTTCATTTAATATACCAGGTTGGTTGGGTGCGTCACAAACCGCCAAACTGATGTGATCCGGCATGGCTAATCGCGAATCGAACTTGCGACCGGTGTGGCCGGTTTAGATGCCCACTCTCCTAGCTGTTGTACGTAGTTTCAGATGTAGTCGTCACTGTCGCTCTTACAAGCATGATCGTGCGTGCGAAAGAGCCGGCTATACCCGAATATACGACGGAAACGTGAGAGAGTACCTACGGCCTCAGACGTCAGCTACTCGCGTAGGGTTGCCACCCGTACTTTATAATAAAGTATTGTACATTATTTCAGGCAATTGTACTCTATACTTTATAGGATCCTAAGGATGATTGAGGACAGAATGGACTTTGTTGTTCTCAATAGGTTCACTGCTTTGCATGTTACTAAATGTGCAAAGAGGACCTATCTAGCCTATGTACTTTCGTTTAATTCTTTCTCGTACTAAGTTTACCTTAGTAACATAGTTTTTAAGTTCATACATTGTTACTAACAAATGGACGTAATTTGTCTGAAATAAAAGATTTTTATTTTTTTTATTATTTATAAGAACAATAAAGTAGGTAGGTACACGATAATACTTTATTTCGCATGATTTGGTTTCTTTGTGATTTTGAACTTGAAGCTTAGTCGTAATCGTAAGTATTAATATAATTGTACTTTTGAAATAAAATTATTTGTTAAATATGTTTTTAAATATAATAATAAAGAAAAATGAATTGTACTTTATTTTGATACTATGTACTTTTTTTCGTACCTTTAATAACCAATGTACTTTAATTTGCAAAATAAAAGGTGGCAACCCTACTCGCGGAGGTCGTCGCCTTGATTTAGATACGATTAAATATTTTCTGACGTCGCAGTGTTGCAACTTGCATTAGTTGCGATCTTTTTTATTGGTGCCGTAAAAGAAATAAGAACGGAACTTTAATTATTTGCCTCGGTTTTTTTGTGTGCGTCCGTCAGCGGAGGTGCTTGTGGCGCAGTGGTTGCATCGCTTTGCTAGTGATACCTAAAGTTAAGCAACCTAAGGTGCGGTCATGTTTGATATGGGTGACAATTATGACCATTTAAGTGACGTCTATTTACAAGCATCTCCGTGCTTCGGAAGGCACGTTAAGCTGTTGGTCCCGGTTAATATCGATAGATATTAGTCGTTAAGCCTGATCAGAGGCCCTCGGGCGGCTTAATAACATTGACAGTAAGGTTGGTCACTTACCTTACAAACTACCCTCCACCAATCCGCACTGAGCCCGCGTGGTGGAATATGGCGCGGACTACCTCATAGTTGAGGTGAGGCCTGTGCCCAGCAGTGGGACGTATATAGACTGATGATGAGAGAGTCAGCGGAATATACGACGATCGTTTTGTGCAGTGGTCCACATGTCGGACTTCTAAAACCAAAGGTCGCGGGTTCGATCCCCGCACAGAACAAGCATATATGTGCATGAACACGTGTGTTTGTACTGGTCTGGGTGTTTTCTATGTATAATATGTATTTATTTACAAAAAAAAAGTATTTAAGTATGTTTATCCGTTGTCTTGTACCCATAACACAAGCCTCGTAGCTTAATTTGGGACTAGGAAATTGGTGTGATTGTTGTGAAATATTTATTTATTTATACGTACACACGGCCACATGTTAAGTTAATCACCGCGGTATCTTAAGCTTACTTCGTAATGAGAGGGATTTTCCAACAAAAATGAGTAGCTTGATGTGGAACCTTGTGTACTTACCTTCCTTGGTACACTCACCGTCACTAGCACTACAACTGGAGTGTGAACATTTTCAACCTAATAACGGTTGTACAAGATTTTACCGGCCACCATTTTTTTAAATATTGATATTATATTTTAATAAGTGATAATGTTTTTTAGGGTTCCGTACCTCAAAAGAAAAAAACGGAACCCTTATAAGATCACTTTGTTGTCCGTCCGTCCGTCTGTCTGTCAAGACCGTTTTTCTCAGGAACGCGTGGAGGTATCGAACTGAAATTTCTATATGATACTTAGGTCTACTGTCCCTGGAAGCTGTAGAAAAATCAACCTTCTAAGCCAACGCAATCAAAAGATACAGCCATTTAGGCCGCAAATTTCCGCAAATTTTCGAAACTCGCACGGGAATCAAAACCTACAGGGTACTTCCCGTAAACTTAGAATCTTGAAATTTAGTACGAAGTCACATCTTAATTACAGATATAGGAAAAATTACGAAAACCGTAAATTTTCAGTTTCATCATATAAAAAAAAAAATTTGTCAATTTTGTAAATTTCAAAGTTATCTACAGGTTTGTACGGAACCCTCAGTGCGCGAGTCCAACTCGCACTTGACCGGTTTTTTTATAAATAATAATAATAAAACCATTTATTTCATACAGAAAGAATTATAAAAAGTATTGTAGCGTCATACACATATAAATCAACAACAAAGAAAAACTATTTCGCTACACTATTATGCAGCCGAATGCACTGCATCAAGTAGGGGCAGTCTATCCGCCCTGCCACAACGCGCAGAATGTCATTGGAGCTCCCACGGACACGGTTTAGCATCGAGGCTGCTCTCTTCCGGAGTATAGCATGAAAGCCATCAATCAGTATGAGCCTCTGCGAAGATGCCCGATGCGCTGCAGTGCCGCGACAGCTCCAACAGCATCCTGAACGCGTTGTTGTATTATATCCGCAAGGCGTTGATGCCTTTCTGCGTGTAGCTGACCCACAGGGAACACGTGTAAAAGGACTGGCAAAAATCGGTTTTAATATGGGTTTTTGATATTTTTTATATTAGGTTAGGAAAAAGATGTATACACTCTTTTGCAAAAAAAACGGGCACCTAAGGAAATTTACGTTCTAAGGTCGATTTGAGTTAATTAAATGAAATTTATTTCTTTGACGTAGTCTGTATACTTATAATCGTGTAAATTAATGCGCGTGAAGTGAGTTCGGGCAACTAAAAGAAAAAAAAAACGATGGATTCTTTAAAACCGATGTACACGCCCAAACAATAAGAAGTGGTCGGCAATAAAGATAAGATTTTTTTTTACTTTTTTTAATTAAATAAAGTTACAAATGTAAAAACCTAGTACCGAATGTGACCTCCTCTTGCCAAAATCACAGCTTGAATCCTTCTGGGCATGCTTTCCACGATGTTTTTAATAACGTTTTGAGGAATTCGTTCCCACTCTTCTGCAATGACTCTTTTTAGCTCCCTGATGTTTTGTGGAGCAGGTTGCACTGATCTTACACGTCTCTTTAGAACATCCCAGACATGCTCAATTGGATTGAGGTCAGGACTTCGAGCTGGCCAATCTAAACGACGGATCCCAACTTCTTGCATGTACGCTTCCACGTCGCCAGAACGGTGCGAGCGAGCATTGTCGTCCATAAAAATGGAATCTTCCCCAAGTGCAGTCAATGTGGGTTGTGCATATGGAATTAGGACTTCCATTATGTACCGATGTGCATTTAATGTTCCATTTTCTATGAAAACTAACTCCGTACGCTCCGTCGAATTAATTGCTGCCCAAAACATAACGGAGCCTCCGCCATAAGGAGTGATTTCTTCGAAACACACTTCCGCATAGCGTTCCCGTGGTCTTCGCAGCACTCGCCGGCGTCGGTCCTCTCCACACAAAGAGATTCTAGCTTCATCAGAAAACAATACTTTATTCCAGTCCTCCAGAGTCCATGAAGCACAGTTCCGAGCAAACTGAAGTCGAGCAACACGGTGCTCACGGAGTAATTTAGGGCCCCGAGCTGGGCGGTAACTCCTGATATTGGCAGCCAAAAGCCTCCTCCTGACCGTCCACAAGCTAACTTTTACTCCTCTTACTTCTTCAAGGCTTTTCTTCAGGTCCACACTTGACGCCTTACGATTCCGCAACGCCTGACTCACCAAAAAGCGGTCATCTCTTGGTTCTGTGCATCGTTTTCTTCCCGAACCGGGTCTTCTTTTGACCGAACCGGTCTCTTGATACCGTTGCCAAGTCCTCTGGACAGTTGAACGACTCACATTTAGCCGCTGAGACACGTAAGTTTGCGAACAACCTTCTTCAAGTAGGGCTATAATTTTACCGGCCCTTATCGCTTTATCACTCATATCAAAAAGTGGTATTTAATGTAAAAATAAAGATTAAATTGTTTAATTTGCAGAAAATGTCCAAAAAGTTTTAAAATATCGTAATCAGTTAAAAATCGTTTCAGCAATTCGCGCTGTGGGATACATATATTTACATTATTTAATTATTTATAAAATACCTAACACTAACACTTATAAATTTATTTAATATTTATTTCACTTATATAATACAATACACTTACATATTAAACTCATTCGAAATGCTTACACACTAATATTTACATTTAAACACAAAACATAATTAAAATTAATTAAACAAGCAAACCCGAATGATACCCGTAGTATGCGGCGAGCGAAATAGATCGCCGCGCGATAAGAACTCGGCACTGATCGGGAATGATCGTGCGAGCTCGCGGCGAGCGCTCGCCAGTCGAGCGAACGCACTATAGCGCAAGACCCGTGTCGCTCGATGCGCCGCGGTCCGAACCTACCTACCGCGCGCGGCTACGTAATTAGTTTTGTAAATTCGTATCCGTCCATATCTGTTTGTTATTGTTTCGTGTCTTTAACTTTCATTCTTCGTATGACTCTGTGACTCTTTGTGTACTCCTTCTGTTCTTTCTTGTGTAGTTGTAAAATAAACTGTTATAACTGTGATTCCGGACTAAGTTATTTTACTCAATAAAACCTACACATATAAAATAAACCGGAGTAACAGCCCCGCTACCTCCATACTGGTGACCTCCGAACGGAACTCAACCGAAGAGTCATGATGCTGAATCCAGATGACGACGACACGAACGGATCCAAGGTGAATACAATGCCACGACACCGCCCTGAAATGGTCGAAGCTTCTGCGTCACCAGCCGTGCAGTTACGAATACCGCCATTTTGGCCAGAAAAGCCGGCGATTTGGTTCGCTCAAGTTGAAGGTCAGTTTGCTATAATGCGGATTACTGATAGTGCGACCAAATTTTACCACATATTGGCTACACTCGACCGACAGTATGCCGCTGAGGTAGAAGACATCCTTATCGGTCCAGCCGATTATGATAAATTAAAATCGGAGTTGATTAAACGGTTATCAGTGTCGCGAGAAAACAAGGTCAAACAGCTTTTGATGCACGAGCAGCTCGGTGACCGAAAACCGTCTCAATTTCTCCGGCACTTGCAGCATCTTGCTGGACCTGGCATACCTACCGATTTTTTGAAGACGATTTGGACGAGCCGTTTACCTGCGAGTATGCAGCCAATCATCGCATGCCAACCATCATTGTCTTTAGACGCGCTAGCAGAGCTAGCCGATCGCGTCAACGACATTGCAACGCCATCACAGCAGGTTGCAGCTACGAGTTCTTCGCCCATCAGTGAGCTCACACGTCAGGTGGCGGAACTGACTAGACAAGTGAGTGCCTTAACCACGCAAGTCAACCGCCGCCCACGATCCAGAGAACGACGTCAGTCACGTCAACGAGGCCGATCTTCGTCGTGTCGGTCACAGTCCAACTACAGACGGCATCCGCTTTGCTGGTACCATTACAAGCATGGTAACCAAGCCCACAAATGCGTCAAGCCCTGTGACTTCAAGACGGCGGGAAACACTCCAGGCAGTCAGTGATGGCGACTGATGACTGCCAGAGCTCACCGGGTCGCCTCTTCATCATGGACCGTAGCTCCAATATACAATTTTTAATAGACACTGGTAGTGACATTTGTGTATATCCCGTATCTGCGCTCCGTGAGCGCCTGTGTAAAACTAATTATCAGCTAAGCGCTGCCAATGGTTCGACTATCGATACATACGGTTACATACAGCTCAATTTAAATTTAGGCTTACGTCGTAACTTCCCATGGCGTTTTGTGATTGCAGACGTAACGAAAGCCATAATCGGTGTGGACTTTCTTTCACATTACCGCCTCATCGTGGACGTGAGTAATCAAAAGCTGATCGATAGTTTAACCAATGTGAGCATAGTGACTTCTATATCTAAGCCTGATTGTTTAGTTTCTAGTGTGAAAATTTTGTCTGGTGGCAATACTAGATTTCATAATATTTTGTCCGAATATCCGGAGATAACACGCCCTGCTGGTACTCCGGGTATCATTCGACATAACACTACTCACCACATTCGCACACTTCCAGGCCCCCCTGTATCTTGCTCACCTCGACGTCTCGCTCCAGACAAACTCAAGATAGCTAAGCAAGAGTTCGACGCTATGCTAGCCAACGGGACAGCCCGTCCCTCTGGTAGCCCATGGGCGTCGCCGCTTCACCTGGTGTCCAAAAAGGACAATGGTTGGCGTCCATGCGGAGATTATAGGTTACTTAACGCACGAACTATACCTGACAAGTACCCAATCCGACATATTCAGGATTTTTCTCATAGTTTGTCTGGTTGTAAGATCTTCTCGACCATCGATCTGGTTAAAGCGTATAATCAGATTCCCGTCTTCGAGGACGATATTCCGAAGACCGCCATCACTACGCCCTTCGGATTGTATGAGTTCCCCTTTATGACGTTTGGTTTGCGTAATGCAGGCCAAACTTTTCAGAGATTTGTCGACGAGATGACGCGTGGACTCGACTTCTGCTACCATTACTTAGACGATTTTTTAATTTTTAGCAGATCAGCCCAGGAACATGAAGACCACTTGCGCCAACTCTTCACACGCATGAAAACTTACGGTGTTTTGATCAATACTGCCAAATGCGTCTTTGGTGCTTCTGAAGTCACATTTCTCGGCTATCAAATCTCTGAAAAGGGCACAAAACCTGTGGATGGTAGGGTTCAAGCCATTGCCGAATTCCCAGTCCCAAAGACCGTCAGAGAACTCCGTCGATTTTTAGGAATGGTGAATTTTTACAGGCGATTCTTGAAAAATGCCGCTCTAATCCAAGCACCTTTGAATGCCTTATTGACCGGTTCCGTCAAGGGTTCTCATCCAGTCGTCATAGAGGGAAACTCACTACAAGCTTTCGAGGACTGCAAAACCAGTCTTTGCAATGCAGCTCTGTTGGCTCATCCTGATTCTCAAGCCAAGCTAGGACTAGTAACTGACGCCTCCGACACGGCGATAGGTGGAGTCTTACAACAGCGTAAGGAGGATGGAGCCTGGGAACCTCTAGCATTTTTCTCCCGTAAGTTGAGCCCGTCACAAACGAAGTACTCTCCATATGACCGTGAGCTCCTTGCCATTTACGAGAGCATCAAATACTTCCGCCATATGCTAGAGGCAACTCATTTCACTATCTATACTGACCACAAGCCACTGTGCTACGCGTTTCACGAGCGGAAAAGAAGCTGCACACCGCGTCAGTATAGACATCTCGATTTTATCTCGCAGTTCACAACTGATATTTTACACATATCTGGAGCAAACAACGTTGTTGCCGACACTCTTTCCAGGATCAATGAACTGCAGATACCTGTCGACCTTGAAGAAATGGCCAAGCTCCAAGCCACAGATCCCGAACTTGCAGCATACTTAGGTGGCGAATCTTCTCTTCGCTTGATAAAGACAAGTGTACCTGGTAGCCGTACCGAATTGTACTGCGACGTCAGTACACCGGCTCCCAGACCTTTTGTCCCACAGCAACTGCGTCAGCAGGTATTCAATTGCCTGCATTCTTTAAGCCACCCAGGACCCAACGCTACAGCTAAACTTGTTGCTCAACGTTTTGTCTGGCCCCTCATGCGGAAGAATTGCCGCGAATGGTCTAAGGCATGTTTGACCTGCCAGCGCTCCAAGGTAAGTAGACACGTTTCTTCACCACTAGGTACACACACCTTACCTTCAGCGCGTTTCAAACATGTCCATATAGACCTGATCGGCCCTTTACCGCCTGCTGGTGATTTCCGGTATTGCCTTACAGCCGTCGATCGCTTCACGCGATGGCCGGAAGCTGTACCACTTACCGACATCACCGCCGAAACAGTGGCCAAAGCGTTTGTCTCCTGTTGGGTGTCCCGATATGGCTGTCCCACAAACGTCGTTACAGATCGTGGAGCACAATTTCAGTCAGCACTTTTCCAGCAGCTGTCAAAGTCTATCGGCTTTGACCATCGCAGGACTACAGCATACCACCCACAATGTAACGGCCTAGTGGAACGCTTTCATAGGCAATTAAAAGCGGCAATCACCTGCCACGCAACCTCCAACTGGGTTGAGGTCTTACCCCTCGTTCTTCTCGGCATCAGGAGCGCCTTTAAAGAAGACCTCCAATCCTCATCAGCTGAGTTGATGTTTGGTGAACCACTTCGTTTACCTGGTGAATTTTTTGGTCATGATATCACCGGATACACCACTGACATCACTGATTTTTCAGCGCGTATGAGGTCGTTTGCCGAAAATATACGCCCAGTTCCAACTCAGCATCACAGCAAAAACAAGATCTTCGTTTTCAAGGATCTCGCCACTTGCAGCCACGTATTTCTTAGGGAAGACGCGCTCCGTGGCTCATTTCAACCAGCCTACACAGGTCCACACGAAGTTTTAAAACGAGGTGCTAAATATTTTAGGATTAATATTAAAAACAAAGACGTGACAGTTAGTATAGACCGCCTTAAACCAGCCTACTTACTGTCCGATGACAGATCCATAGCACCACAGGACGAACCGTCTTCGGATTCATCATCTTCTGATTTATCTCAAACACCACAACCCGATCACGATCCCTCAGTTGTCAGAACAACTCGTTATGGCAGGAAAGTTCGCTTTCCTGACTATTATCGCCCTTAACCAGGTCTCTGGAGGGGAGTGATGTGGGATACATATATTTACATTATTTAATTATTTATAAAATACCTAACACTAACACTTATAAATTTATTTAATATTTATTTCACTTATATAATACAATACACTTACATATTAAACTCATTCGAAATGCTTACACACTAATATTTACATTTAAACACAAAACATAATTAAAATTAATTAAACAAGCAAACCCGAATGATACCCGTAGTATGCGGCGAGCGAAATAGATCGCCGCGCGATAAGAACTCGGCACTGATCGGGAATGATCGTGCGAGCTCGCGGCGAGCGCTCGCCAGTCGAGCGAACGCACTATAGCGCAAGACCCGTGTCGCTGGATGCGCCGCGGTCCGAACCTACCTACCGCGCGCGGCTACGTAACCAGTTTTGTAAATTCGTATTCGTCCATATCTGTTTGTTATTGTTTCGTGTCTTTAACTTTCATTCTTCGTACGACTCTGTGACTCTTTGTGTACTCCTTCTGTTCTTTCTTGTGTAGTTGTAAAATAAACTGTTATAACTGTGATTCCGGACTAAGTTATTTTACTCAATAAAACCTACACATATAAAATAAACCGGAGTAGCAGCCCCGCTACCTCCATACGCGCCATTAGTAAAGCAATTTTAGAATAATCCACAATAATCATTATTTTTCTTTTATTAATTTCAAATTTTAAATTTGGAACGTAAAGAATCATGCCAGGATGCTTCAAATAACATGCCAATACATCGTCAAATTAATAAAACCTATTTCTTGTTCTTCTTCATTAAAGTAGAGGAAAAAATCTAAAGTGCCCGTTTTTTTTGCAAAAGAGTTTATATAAAAATCGATATGGTTATTTTTTTACTTCAGCTTAAAATTTAAAGGTGGTTAGGTTTTCTAATACCATACAAATCATTACATAATTTGTTTGTGACTTGAGTAACATCAGAGGGATGTAGAAACGGAATCTACAAAACAATCATAAGTGTGCATGAACATGTGTGTTTGTACTGGTCTGGGTGTTTTCTATGTATAATATGTATTTATTTACAAAAAAAATGTATTTAAGTATGTTTATCCGTTGTCTAGTACCCATTGCACAAGCCTCGTAGACTCGTAGCTTAGTTTGGGACTAGAGAATTGGTGTGATTGTTGTGAAATATTTATTTATTTAATTAAACAAATGAAACGCTTATTCTTCATTTTCTTTATGTTGTAGGGATCACTACAGGCAATGTACATTCAAGATTGCAGTTTTCGAAACCCTGCGCTAATTTTGCAAGAATAATCGTTTGATCGATGTCGGTGACATGAGTACATATTCACCGAGCAGTTTCTATATATATATATACTAGTTTATTAAATTTTAACACATTTAACATGCTCCGCTTAAAGTACCGAGCAGTTTTAGCCATATAATATTGCCGAGATCCGACTCGGCAAAAAGGCACGAGACGTCTTTAATAAAAAAACTCATGACAGATTTTGGGAGTTTTATTTTCGTTTATTTATCATTGGTTTATCCCTTGTAAGCCCTCTTCAGACTTAACAGATACAAAAATGCCATCATTTTATTTAGCACTTGAGACATAGCATTTAAGCTTAAACACATGAAAAAATATCTTTGTGTTTAGGCGCAAAATGGGTCTGAAGTTAGCCCATCTAACGCATTTTCTGTTTTTTTTTAGTATCTAATGTTACTATCATATGAAGCTAACTGTAAGGCCTACCAATTCTAAGTCTTTTAAAAAATTATTCTAAATTTTTCAAAAAATATTCTAAAGTATAATAATTTTGTCATGCAACATTCTTCCCAAGTAAATATAAATACTATGCATTCTTCATTCAACATTCAACTTCTCTACATTTATTCCAAGACAAGACACGTAAGAATCTACTTCACCAGGTGCTATACGTGTCTAAAGTGAGATCTTAAGAATTTTAACTTTCTGAGCTTGATCTTGCTGTTCCAAAAGGATGATAGTTCCACCGACACGGACAAAACTGGGCTTATTATAAGTATTATGGAGCATTTGTTGTACATTAGACACGTGGAATTTCAACCAGGGAGTTTATATTTTTTTTTATTTATCTTATTTTCTGACATTATTTTCAGACATTCACACTTATGTAATGATTAATGAATTAATGAATCTAATGTTTGTGAAATGAAGTTATTATTTTTATGATTTTGTTTTGTGAAAAGTATTTTTATGACATTATGATCCATGAGATTGAAATAAATGATTTGAATTTGAATATATCATTTTTTTATAAAGTTATCTTTTCTATGTTTACACTCTTTGTACCTGAGATGAGCGGACTTTTATGGGATATTCGTTACTTTAATAAGCAAGAAGCTTTGATATGAGTGAACATTAAAGGCAACAACAAATTTACGGTTTACCATTAAGTAAAGACACGCCAAAATATGACGAGAGGTTAAAGCGGAATACGGGTAAAAACAAACAACGAAAAGTTTAGTTTTATTGCATTTTGCGAGTAATTACCGATCAGATTTTGAATTATATGAGCTCAATATGAAGAATAAATAAGAAACGTAGAATATTTTACCATTTGTGTGCATCAGTTGGTGTTACAACCATTGTGTTAAAAGTAAGGTTTGGATTTGACGACCGTTTGGTGCAGTGGTCTACATGTCGGACTTAAAAACCAAGGGTCGCGGGTTCGATCCCCGCACAGTACAAGCATATGTGTGCATGAACATGTGTGTTTGTACTGGTCTGGGTGTTTTCTATGTATAATATGTATTTATTTACAAAAAAAAAAGTATTTAAGTATGTTTATCCGTTGTCTAGTACCCATAAAACAAGCCTCGTAGTTTAATTTGGGACTAGAGAATTGTGAAATATATTTATTATTTTTTATTATTAGATCTTGAAAAAAATTACAAAGTAGTCCAACTGCGGTTACATTTTGTTCCTCATTACCGTAAATAATTCAGAAGTCAGTCTGATCTTAAATGTGTAATATATGATTCTTATTAAGTACATGTTCATTTAATCTCAATATAAATAACGTCACCTTTTATAACACCTCAAATTCTCTACTAATCTACTAAATCTTTAACAATGGCTAACTTTGAATCCGATTTGCTAATAGACTACTTCATAGCATTGGATGCTATGTTGCCCAAGGAAGTGTAGGTACATTAAATACTCTGGAATTGTTTCATAATCACTATATTTCTCTTCAGTTGTTCACTACTCCCAAATTTTCGTTGTAACATGCCTTGTTTATTTTAGACATAAGCCGGTTTTTGGGTTTTAAAGAATCGCGATGAAACCATACGCTCTACTGACGATTTTTTAGGCTCAAATTAAAGCTTATGAAATTTCCTTTAATGTCAATAATATGATTGAAACTTTCAAAGCAACCGCTCTCCGATGACGAGGTCAAAATTAAAACCATTCATAAAATAACACTTTGATGAAAAAAATGGGCTTCATTTTGAGATGGTTGTTTCTTGGCAACTTCTGCACCTGCAGAGATGGTTATGTCACCAAATAGTAGCAAAAGTAATCTCCTTTAAAACTCATACACATGCTTTACGTTAGACGCATTAGTTTTAATGACATAGTCAAAAATCCGGATACCAACTGAAAAAATAAAAAAAATAAGTTGCTTCAAAATTAACACATGTATTTCAAAGCTGCAAACTTGAACTGATACTGTTAATAGTTTCCTCAACTTATAGTAAACTAAGAATTAGCAGTTCTAATCTAAGGCGTTTTTGAGTCATTTTGCCGGATGTGCTGCCCGACCTAATGGGCATATTTCGTACCTACTTACTTATTTACAACATGTTATATAATTTATAGTATAGTATCAGGAACAGGATACGCCATAACATGGTGTTATACGTCATACAAAAGCTTTTTTGGTACATCTAGTGATGTCACACCACTTTCGATACACCAACGCGTTCGCGTAAAATGGACTTTCTTATGCCATTCGTTGGAATAACTTTTGTGAGTGCACACTTGTCCTTGGATAGTTTATTTTAAAGGTATGTATATTTTTATTAATTTCCATTTTGGTAGATTCTGCTTAGATTGTTAATCAAATGATGGTAAGCTTTATTGTAAAAAATCCCTTTTAAAATATGAAAGCAAAATCACATGAGTGCAAAATATTGTGAACAGTAATGACTAATGTCGTATTTATGCATAACCAAAGATAATGAAGGAAAAGGCATTATCTTTGGTGTACGAGCAAGCGACGTACAGTTTTAGTTAAGTCATCAATTTACACGTTGACCTCATTTACCTGTATTCATCATTTTTCACTTGATCAAATCAGTTCGCATTTAGCCATCAAGAGCGCCGCGCGTACTCATTCAGTTTATCATAAGTTCCGTTTGTACCAAGTTTTAGTCTCCAAATATACATCAGCTTATCATAATCAAGTTTTATCATTTATCAAATTTGCTTCGGTTCACCCCGGACATTTGGCATAACTAATACGCGTTTTTAACAAAATGTGATTTTTCTAAAAAAAATCTAAGATAGTAATAGTACGAGAGCCCACGACCAAAACCATGTCTCATAGCAATACGGCAAAAACCCTATAAAATCGTTAGATTGTATGATTCTGAACCCGACTAGGTGTGTAGTAACGGTCGAAAGTGTAGCAACTGCGTGGGAGGCCATTTCTGCTGTGTCAAAAAAAAAAGACAGTCGGTATTATAGCAATACGTCTGATAGTGAAAATGTACATAGATTTTATAATTGTATTACGAAAAAGTTTGTTTTCAGACATTTTGCGCGTAGCATATAGCCTGAGCGCATTTTTGAAAATGTCAACAAATTTAGCCGACCTGTATCATAGCAATACGGATTATTTTTTTTTTCAACTTTTCCTATTGCTGCCATGATTACCAATAACCTGTTTTCAGACACTTTAAGTGTAGCATATACTCCCAAAAACGAAAATAACGTTTCGGAGTCGCCTGGCCGACGCCTAAAATGTTTTTTTAAATTTACAGTCTTCATAGATATTCATTAATCTCCCTTGTCTATTATATGTACTTTGACAGATGACAGATGTCATTACTTATTTCTTTTGTAAAAGTTACTCAAGTGTGCTTTAAATAAAACCAAAACTATCAAATCAATCAGTATTTAATTTCAACAGCCTCAGCGCTTGTTACGCTCCTGCCCCTTCCTTTCCCTTCATCCCAGTTTCCTTTTGTGCGATTTATTTCAGTCCTTCAACTTCAATGTTAAGGTTTCGGGTAAATTCTTTGTTAATTATCATCTAATAAATTCAGGGTCGCAACGTATTCATTGGTTTGTAACAGAAAATTAAAGATGCCTCAATACGATTTTTAAATGATATCTGAGTATCGAAAACTTGTCTGATAGAGAAGGTGATACACTTAATTTGTCTGATATAAATTTTTTGCACATGTGGACAACTTTTTTTATCATGTCCAACAATTTTCAGACATATTGCTATGATACCGATCGGTAAAATTTGTTAACATTTTCAAAACGGTCTCAAAATTTAATGCGTTCACATTTCCGTCTGAAAATTGTTTTGTTCGCATTAAATAACCAAAATTTACTAATAAAAAAGATTTTCAGACGTATTGCTATGAGACATTTTTTTTGTCTCATTTTTAATTTTTATAAGTGATTTTACGGGTTTGCGCTACACCACTAACGTCTGAAAAATATGTTTTCGGTGTCTCAGAACTATCATTCAACTACAGTCTGCAAATCAGACATATTGCTATGATGCAGTTCGGTAAAAGTCTTTGACAATTTTGAAAATTCGGTCAGATCAAACGCTACGCGGAAAATGTCTGATATTGGTATTTTCGAGTTCAGGATAATCGTATCTATCGATTTGATGCAGTTTTGGCCGTATTGCTATGAGACAAAAATTTTGGTCGTGGGCTCTCGTACTATAAGTTTGCGTGGCCCTTAGAATGTTCCTGTGAGAACTGGGACAACACGACGATGACCATTTCGTTATTAACAAGTAAAAATGTTTGTCGACATGTTAAGACAATAAGTGACCGCTTTGTCTATAATGGAATGTTTACTTTCAAAATGGACTCACGATACATTCCACTTGAGAAGTTTTTTTTTAATCATCGTGGTTATTGTCTATGCTATCCCCGAAATTTTAAAGTAAAATACTTCAAATTATTAATTTCAGGTCAGTGCGATGAAACTCATCACTCTTGTTACAACAATACTTTTCATTGGAACTAGCAATGGAATAGAAGTTGAAAATGACAAGTCAATAGACCAAAACATAACCCTTCTTCCAAGAAAAGGTGGATTTCGATTTGAAGATGATATAAATCCTGATTATCCTAGTCAAAATGACAACAGCGAAATTACATTTGAAGAACAGAGTGCTCATTTCAAATTCGACGAATCTCCTGATCAACTTCAAAGCACTAGACCTATTAAGTTTCAAGATGATAACAGAATAGAAGATGCTGGCGTCAAAAAGAAGAGAAGAAGGAGGCGGCGGAAGCCCAAATATCAGGGTCTGGGACCATATCCTGGAGCTCAGGGACAATTTCCGGGTTTTCCTGGTCAGCCGCTACCTGGGCAGCCATTTCCTGGTCAGTTTTCAGGACAAAACCCTGCAGCACAAGGATTTTTTCCTGGACAACAGATACCTGGCTTCCCATTACCTGGTCAGGGTCAATATCCAGTAGCCCCTGGTCAAGCATATCCTGATGATGGACAAGGTCTTGGACCAGGAGGTGTACCACCCGCAGGACATTATTACAGTAAGTAGTACATACTTAATTTGAACAGATATACGCATGTTCTGGGTTTAATTTTGTTATTGAACCGTCCTAGTGCTTAAAGTTCATTAGTCCATAGTGATCGCTAAAAATGAAATTAAATCTGGGTCCCACCTTTAGGTATAGGTTTAAAGACATTTATGAGAATATGAGTGAACATAAGTAAACAAACTGGTTGTCGTACATTGCATAGATACCTACTGTGGTACACACATAAATGAATAGAATAACATCTATACAATTACTCATTCGATACGATAACATTATCTCACATCCTTACAAACAAAACAAACCTTCTTCCATTTTTAAATTCATTTAGGCATTAGATCGTTGAGTTTGTAGCCTGTTTTCATATTTAATCACTTGTTTTAAGATATGGAATAGTCGACCAAACTATGAAGCTCAAATAAGCTTTTAGAATAGTATCACGAAATAACATTTGCCAATGAGAATTCAAAAGGCGTTTTGATTATTATGCGTATTATTATTATATATTCATCATAAGTATCTAACAGAGCAGTAAATCATTGTATTACTATTGTCTTGTAGTAGATACTATATTCATATATATAAAACTCTCGTAACACTCGTTACGAGATAATATTCGTTCCCGTACTCCTTCGAAACAGCTTGACCGATCTTCATGAAATTTTGTGCGCATATTGAGTAGGTCTGAGAATCGGCCAACATCTATTTTTAATTCCCCTTAAAATGGTGAAATCAGCCCTTAGTGATAAGGAAAATAATTTATATAGCAAAACAACGTTTGCCGGGTCAGCTAGTTATTATACTGACGACCGCTTTGGTGTAATGGCCAAGGAGTTGACTATTAACCAAGAGATCGCGGGTTCGATCCCCGCACTGTACAAACATTTGTGTGCATGAACATGTCTGTTTGTACTGGTCTGGGTGTTATATGTATTTGTTTAAGTGTATTTGTAATACCACTGTTGATTCTGATATCTGTAACACAAGTGCTTAAGTTGTGAGACCATGGAGTCAGATCAATGTATGTGATGTTTTTGTATATTTATTTATTATATAATACTGATACTGATCAGCCTATATACGTCCCACTGCTGGGCACAGGACTCACCTCAACTATGAGGTGGTCCAAGCCATACTCCACCACGCGGGCTCAGTGCGGATTGGTGGAGGGGTGTTTTGTAAAGTAAGTGACAAACCTTACTGTCAGATGTTATTAAGCCGCCCGAAGGCCTCTTACCAGGCTTAACGACTAACATCTATCAATATTAACCGGGACCAACAGCTTAATATGCCTTCCGAAGCACGGAGGTGCTTGTAAATAGACGTCACTTAAATGGTCAGAATGGTCATCCATCCCAAACATGACCGCGCTTTAATTTGCTTAACTTTTGGTATCACTATCAAAGCGCTGCAACCACTGCGCCACAAGCACCTATTGTTATACCTCTATAATATCTTATACAATTTGTAGAGCCACCCCGCCGTCCAAAGCAGTCCTTAGCGTTTGAAGCCCTAACGAGGGTGACGGAAGCCCTTACCTCCATAGCGCTGTACGATGACTACCAGTGCGTGCCACGGCTATTATGCGAGGCTGCCGGGGGCGGAGCCCTAGGGGCATCCAATGCGCTGCAGTCAGTCGTCGGGCTGCAACCTTTGTTGACGTAAGCTATTTCCTAAAGATCGTTTAACTTTTAAAAAGAGTTTATGAGTCCCCTGCAAAATTTCGTGCGTTGCAATCTTCAAATTGCACAGTGCAATCTGCTCTAAGTTTGCGTATTATAATTATATTTTTATTAAATTGTACTTGTGCAATAAAGAAATATTATTATTATTTAATCATTACTTACCTTAGTCGTAGTTCGTCATCCTTTGGCCAAATATTTGTACATTTTCTTAGATTCTATGGTGTTCAATTGTAACGTCAATATTTTTACTTTGAACTATTATTTATTAATAGTAAGTTAAAAATCTTCACATTTAGTTTTATTTGGAAGGTTTTATTATTTTTTGATGGTCAGTGAGGTAAAAAATTCTATAATTTTCTAAAATAATGAACAGACAGATGCTGCAGAATTTATCTTGATGAGCTGTTCTCTGTACAATTACTTTTAAGAGCTGGTCTACTAACCTGAGGCAAAGCAGGTATTTTAGTCACTTTAGAACCCATTATAACATTTTCAGACTCCTATCAGCTTACAGCGGGATCAGCGCCTCTCCTCTCTTCGTGTTCGGCCGAGCCGTCTTACTAGGCATGACGTCCAAGGGGAACCCGGCGTCCTGCCGCTACGCCTACCCGCAGTGCCCAACCGACCCCGAACAACTCGTCTACTACTTGAACAACCACAACGGAGGCTTCTTCCGGTTCTTCAATGCACCTCAGCAGCAGATACCACAGAATCTGGAGCAGTTTTACAATCAACTAACTAATTTTGGACAGCCTAATCAACAGAACTATGGCTTCTATGATCCTCAGAATCCACAAATCAATCAGAATGGACCACAATACAACCCGCAGATTAATCAAAATGTTCCACACCCACAACAATATGGTTTGAAAGATCCTCAAAACATCAATGGACAGTACGGCTTTTACAACCCTCAGTACGGTTTATATGACCAGTTGAATTCGAGTCCTGGCCAACAGTTTGGGCCCAACCCCCAAGCATATGCACAGCAACCAGGTTATCATCAACCCAATGATCAGCAAAACTATGGACTTTACAATCCGCAGTACTACCAAATACCACAACCTAATCCATCAGGTCTTTATCATCAGTATCCAGGACCTCAAAATCCTTATGCCAATAAATATGGCTACGGAAATCACAAGAACCGTAAACCAAGCAAAGACAAGTATGGTTTCGCCAATGTCAACTTTAAAGATAGCGGTGCTGAAGGAAATAGAATACAAAAACGTATTCAAAATAAACCTAGTTATGATGAATATATTATTGATAACGAAAATAATAGTGGTGTAAGCAATTATAAATGGACTTTTCCAGATAACAAGAAAAATAAAGTTGGTAACGATAATGTCAGAGGTGGGAAAAATCTAAAATTCCCAGAAGGATATATTTCAAGTGATAATTGCAATGATAATAATAAGAAATCAAAAAGTATAACATTTCCCGGTTCGCAAAATTATAAGTATTATGACTACCCTCCGAATAATGAAGGTTTTATAATTCGTCCTAATATCCAAAATTACAATGTTGATAATGCTCCTAGCAGTTATAGTTTTCATACCAGTAATATGTACAATGTTGGCAGTGGTACTTATGGCATTGATGATGACGATGAAATTCAGACTGTGTACATTGTGCGCGATGATCCAAATAATCCTGAAATTGTTAAAGTACGAAAGGGACAAAAAGTCGGGTGAACTTTTTCAATTTAAGGCTTTGTTTAAGAACAGTTGTAAAATTAAAACACACTTAAAGAAAAATGGACTACTGTTACAGGCGGAACTTAAACCCGCACCTCTCGCAAGCCGGGCGATAGCTCTCCCAATTGTGCTACCGTGACACTTAGGCTACAGCCAGCCATGATTCATCACTGCTGTGGTTAGAGACCAGCAACATTCGAATGAGTGTTTAAGTGTGTTTTAATTACACATTGTAAAGAAATTTGCATTTTTATTGCTAAAAAATAAAGTAACAAAATAAAAAATAACAACGGGCAGGACGTCTGCGGGGTCCGCTTTTAATGATAAAAAAAGTTATAGAAGATTTTTCAATTAAAAAAAATCTTGTTATCATTAATTACAACCAGAAAAAATGATATTTATCTCAGATAGATGTGATGTGAATGAATTTTAGTAGAGTCAAGTTCTTTCGGAATTTTTGAGACAAATTTAAAGTTTTTTTAATCAGCTGTCCCAAACATAAATTATAACATTGTTGTACTTGTTGAAACCTGACATTTACGATCACAAGTTAAGTACTACAGGTTGCAATTACACCCGTTGCTATAATAAATGATAATAAATGTCAAATTGGTCTACAATTAATAAGTGATGATGACCTTAACTTTACTTTTACACTTAAAGGACGTTCACCCTTCGTATCGCCGACAAATATTTAGTGGTTACGATTCGATTTCGATCAGACTGTAGGAAAATACATCTTTATTGCGTAACAGAGCGAGCGATCGAGCGTTAATTTAGCCGTTTGTGTACTATGAGTATGTCTGAAGGAGAGATATACATACATAGCTAACGAAACCACCAATTTTTCTTTCAGTTTACCACAATTTGTAAAAGAAAACCATTATTTGCTTTTTTATGAACAATAGGATATTTCTAGGGATCGTTTACTTTTGTAAAGTTTTTTAAAGTGTTATTAGTGATGGGCTGAGTAGTGGTTTTACCGAGTACCGAGTACCGAATATTACTTGGTTTAATTTGTGGTCCTAAAACAAGACCAAACATGACCGCTACGTGCTGCCAGCAATACCTACTCACTGTAATTTTGAATTAATAAATCATGACTTCACTAAACAACATAATATGTATTTGATTTTATGATATATCCCTTGAACTAGATACAGTTTGTCTATCCGCAGCGGCCTGGCTATCCTATAATTAACCAATAGGAATTGACAAACGCCTGATTAGGGGCTTGTTCACTGACTTAAGTATGTGTTCATTTAGGTACATACTTTGATTCCTCCAATTGGCCACTAGCAAACTTATTCCAGACATGCTGTTCATTAAATAAGAGTTATTCGGCCGAGTACGAGTAAAAAAGCACCGAGTACGCCGAGTACCGAGTACTAACCGAGTACTCGGCCCATCTCTACTATTTATCATTTTCCTTTCCCCAAGCCCGAGCCTGTTTAACTTGACTATGTTTGACTTATTAAAGTTTATACTAGACGTATTATGGATGTTGCTTGTAGCTTATACAAAAACAATGATTTTATAAATAATAAACTTTGCTTGTAGAGTTACGAAGATAATGTCTCGCCGCTAGGGTTTAAAATTTCAATGTTGGCGATCGGTGATACTAACATATCACATGTTCTATGATATTAATAAGTTTTAATGATATTTGAAATCGCAAGGTGTTACAGACCCTTGTCGGAGCCCGTTCGTGACATTATGCCGTTTTTGGGAAAAGCAAGAGTTTTCATGCGCGGGCGCAGGCGGCGCGCCTTCAACTTAGAGCCACCTCACACGTGTTTGTTTTCTTAATTTTTGACCGACTTCAAAAATAATAAATAAATAAATAAATATTTCACAACAATCACACCAATTCTCTAGTCCCTAATTAAGCTACGAGGCTCGTGTTATGGGTACAAGACAACGGATAAACATACTTAAATACTTTTTTTTTTGTAAATAAATACATATTATACATAGAAAACACCCAGACCAGTACAAACACACATGTTCATGCACATATATGCTTGGACTGTGCGGGGATCGAACTCGCGACCCTTGGTTTTAAAGTCCGACATGTAGACCTTTGCACCAAACGGTCGTCAAAAAGAAGGAGGTTCTCATCTCATTTCAACCTAATGTTTTTGACAAACCAATGCTGCACTTATCCATTTCAATGAAATTATCAAGACCATTTCTATTTGTAAATCACAAAAATATTAGGGTTCAAATGCAATAGATCAAGTTGACGGAATCAGTTGTTACTTTCAAATCCATGACTAAAGCTGAAAAAGAGGGTTATTTTGCTTTAAATTTCCACTAAACGATGCATCTCCTGAGTTTTGTTGGTGTCAGTGTTGTGATTCCAGGTGCATCTTCTGTGTCACGTTGTGAGTTGTAGGTATTGTAAGTCCTGCGACTTTCAGCTCTAGCTATTTCAGGTGATTACCGTTGGATGTATTTTGGTTCCTGCGCTGCCGTCGTTTAGTGGAAATTTAATGCAAAATAATCCTCTTTTCAGCTTTAGCAATAGATCAAGATGAAACTGTTTTTTACTCAAATTTGTAATTTTATCTTAAACACAATAAAAATCTCTCAATAACTCCTAGTTTAATCTGTTTCGTGAGCGTGGGCCTTAACAACATAATATTATATTCATTTTTTGTCAGCCATTTTGATTTGAGTGTTCCGCGTATCAAAATAACCGCAGCAGAAGTGTGTAAGGTGAGGTGGTGTTTTGTGTGTCAAGGGACGAGGGAAGACCACGCACAGAACGGAAAAACTTATTTTTCTACCGAGCAAAGGGCACTAGTTACAATTGACATAAGTACATAATAGTTGGTGATTATGAAGGATTTTTGAGACGCAGGCAAATGTCATGTTGCAACTTTTTGATTCGACATCCATAGTCTTGAAAGGTCCTGTTAAGAGGCTTGTTTATAAAAGAAATATTCAAAAACTGATTTTCTATTAAACGATTCATAATTTCAGAGATAAAGAAAAATATCAATTACTGGGTTTCATTAATATTTTTCTTTTATAAATAAAATAAATAGTCACTCAGTCGGCATTGCACGCTATGACGTCAAAGTGTTTTATTCCCATACAAACTCTATAGAGAAAAGCGTTTTGACAATTGATAAAAAGTACGTCAACGATAGGTGGTGTCAACTACCTCATTGTGTTGCACTTGATGTGTTGTACTGTAGTAGGTAACTTACAATTTTATTTTTCTTTCGTAACGTTACAATAGGCTTGTTTCCACTATGAAAGAAATATTCAAAAACTGATTTTCTCTAAAATAATTCATAATTTCAGATGCCTTTACACTAATATTTTTCTGCAGTTCGTATTATTTGATTTTTAATTGGAATTCAAATGATAATTAGTCACTCAGTCGGCATTGCACGCGATGACGTCAAAGTGTGTTATCCCCATACAAACTCTATGAAGAAAAGCGTTTTGACAGTTGATAAAAAGTACGTCAACGATTGGTGGTGTCAACTACCGTATTATTGTGATTTGATTTAATTGATTATTTGACTTCTGCAAAGGTTTCTAACGTAAGTCGTTAACGCTTACTTAATTTAAAACTAGCACGTTTAGCTAATGGGAACCTCTAATAAGGAATTCTTAGACATAATAAATCCCTTAGCACCAAACGCATCTGGCATAGCAAACGAATTAGAAGAACTTCTCAAAGAAGCCGACGAACGTGATGCAAATATTGAACAATGCATGTAAACACCGGTTATGCAAGATCTAGCTTCTAGCCCTGCTAAGGACTAGGTCTAAGCTGTTAACCGACGTGTTGCAAAAGCTGCAGTAGCAGGATGCGAGGATGAAGATAAGGGCTCTTCTGAAACGGGTGGTATAGCAGTATTATCATACAGTGAAAGTTAAACGCTCGAAGGACAAGCTAAGGCAGTCGATGCTTAGCGCTGCTAGCGAGCGCACGTCGGTCGCGAGTTCAAAATGTGCTTCGGATTACGAATCGATGTCCTAAACTGATTTAAGTATGTCAGTTATTTTAATAATTTAACTAATACGAAGACGTTACGTATTGTGTTTTGAAAATTTGAAAATAACGGTCATCCATCGCGTTTTTGTCGGATCTAGTTTTTGCATGCCCGTTGTCTCCGAAGTTACAAGTGCTTTATTTGTTGTGATAAATTGATTGGAATATCTGCTATAATAATCATCAATTGGTGTTGATTTATTCATCAAGTGCAGTAGTGTTGTTCTTTAGAATTGTTTAATTTTTACAGCAGTAGCAGCAGTTTTGTATCAAGTTCACGATGTGGAAAATTGTCCTTTTTATCTTGACTAAATCACACATTCTATGTGTTATTTTTACCATCTCCACAATCTTAGGTGTTTGTAGAGCCTGTATTTTGGTCTTATCAAGATTTTTAAAAGGTTATTCACTTATCTGAGACACAGTTTTCGCATAGCTATGATAAAACGGTAGCTTGTATGTAGGTGTAACAGCTTTTTGTTCAGGCGATGTTTTGTGGTTATACACTTGTCTTTTAATGTTGTTTTAGATAGAAAATTATTAAATAAAACAATCAAAGTAGAAAGAAATTAAGACGTATACCTATTGATGGTTGATATCCGTGAAATAGGTAAATTAGATTTCGATCAATTTAAATCGCTGCGACAAATCTTTAAAAAAATTATGATAACAAATATTTAAATGTCAAGGATGTAGAGTTGGTTGAATCAATCAGAGTAGATTTAGCAGTTGTGCAAAACTTTATATCATTCACAACTGAAATAGTCTAAATAATTTTCTAGCAAGAAATCGTAATTTCCTTTTCTCGATTCCCAAAGAAAAAAAAGACTTACGAGGCTTACAAGTCTATATACCTGTCTACATTTGATTTGAACTTGAATTAAGATTATCAGTTCTTTACCACATCTTACCTATAAACCACATAGCAGTCAGTCTATGGTGTGACCCAGGCCACTCCTAACTCGGTGTCATCCCACATAGGTACTTGTACTTACTTTGTAGAACCAGTCGGGAAACCAATTAAGATGTAGAGTATGTTGGTTTCTTAAATTTGGTTCCAATCGAAAGACCTTTTGGAATTGTTCGGATTATGTGTTATTAGTTTGAAATCGCAAATAGGGTTGGCAAAGGTCAAGAGTGTACAAAGTAGAATAGGTACCTACATGCATTCCATTTCATCCAGTAATTAAAATAAAATTAAATCTCCTGTTTTTTTTTATTTTTTATTAATATGGGTTCGCTCTTGACATCATTCTCCCTCTAGGAGGTAAAGAAGATGTCGACGATGTAGCGAGCTTACCCAGAAGGTGCCTATTTATTTTCGCTTTGAATGAGCTCAAGTTATAAGAAAGAGGGAACACCGTCGGCGGAAGCGCAAATTGTCTTATGGATGAGTAATGTGGTTAAAATAATTAATTAGAAATTCATTTAAAAGTGATTTTATGACCACACTATGAAAATAAAGAGGAAGGTACAAACAACATATATTGGTCTATATTTTATCACTAAGTCAAAAATGTAAACAAACATAGCGGCTTACTTTCACGTTTTAAGTGCAAAACTATGTGAAAACACATAGTTATTCTTTTGATATTGTGAAACAGTTTACGGTGATGGTGTTCTTATGACTTACTTTTCATAATCGTACGTCCCGTAAATCTTTATCTGTTCGTGGAGGTTATGTTTTCATTTTAGACTAAGTTTTTAAAAATTGACTATACTTTAATTAATAATTTTATAGTATTAGTTTGCATTTTTTAATATTATATTTCACAGCAAGAAAACCTCTTTATAAAATCAAACATATTTATCGCAGTTAACTTTCTTTATGGCAACCCTAATTGTTAAGGGCTAGGGAACATGCATTATGCATGACATTTCGTTTTAGTATCGGATATAGTTTTAAGATCATTGGGTCATCGTAAAATATGTCCAATAAAGTAAAACTACCTGTTTTGGGACATATTGGATATCTAGCATGTGTTTCTACTTATTGGTTTCTAATCATTTTGTACTATTAAAGTAGGTATTAATACTGTGTCTGTAATGGAATATGGATAGTGTTGTAACTTGTATGATCGTAAATTTATGTATCGATAAAATTATTAGCCTTTTTAATGGTTTAACGTAAGTGCGATACTCTCTTTACACATTTTTAAGATTCTCGTAAAAATTCTCGTAAAATATACATTTTGGTATCTAATTAATAATTATGTAGATTAGGTATACTTAATTGTGTTGATAATTTTAACGTATCGTAGTTCGAATCCCTTAGTGTTAGATCACTGAAGCATCTTTAAATACTCAAAATGTTATTTTAGAAAATAATTAGTTGAAAAAAAAATCTTCACAAAAATTGCATAACTAATATTCTAGACGTTTCAATGTTACGTTATCTTAACTAATCAGACATTAATACTATGAATATTAAAGTGAGAAGTCATTATTTAGGTTTAGATATAAAATTTGCTAGTGTAATCACCTAAAATGCAATTTCAACGCAAATTTTAATTCGAAAATCGTGTCAAATATTTTTTTATCAAAATATCAATCAGTTGGTGAAATGACGTGTTGTAACAAAATTATAAAAAAATATCTATTACTAAGCTAGAAAAGTGCATCGATAATTAATAAAACAGAAATAAACAGTTAATCGAAAAAAATAATTGTCAATTTAATAATCCCCTAAATCGGCCAAATGCAAAGCTCTCTCATATAAAGGATTATTAGAATCGTTGGATTTCAACTCGGTAAAAACTCTCTGAGATCATGATACAAAAGCTTAGTAATATTTCTCTAAATTATGACAAAATCACAATAGTATTCAGAACACAAAACTTCCTAATAACAACTGCCTAATAAATTAATTAGTTTTAATCTTTACTACCGTAAAAATTTTCTTGTATTTCGTAATCAAGGAAACTCTTCCAATCATCACTTGTCTTAGTTAAAATTCCGGCAAAAATAGAAGTCCCGAGCACGACGGAAATGCGCCCGGCGGAAGGAGTCCAAACGCTTCAGTGTGTGTGTCACGATACCAACACGAACGAGCTTTTTATATCGATATCTTATCGAAAAGTATAATATATTTATAAGAATAATTATCAAGATGAGACATTTGATATGGTAGGCGTCCCGTTGTCTCATCAATATCCCAGTAACCAGTCCAGCAATTTCCCCTCCATAGACCCATTATAGTTCACATCTTCTCTGCATTAGTCCTTGCACCTAGTGAGTGCTGTATTTTGGTTGTATTTAGTCAATAGTGCAGACAGAGATAGTATTCGCTTGGTGATAGTATTGGTGTACACATCCCTACACATTCATGTATTACTAAGGGGCCTCTTCGTGTTGGATCCCCACGTACGCCTTCCAAAAGGACCGGCCTTGTGCTGTGATACCCTAGAGGATACTACAAATAATAATAATATACAACAACATCACACACATTGATCTGACTCCGCGGTAAGTAGCTTAAGCACTTGTGTTACAGATATCAGAATCAACAGTGGTATTACAAATAAACTTAAATAAATACATATAACACCCAGACCAGTACAAACAGACATGTTCATGCACACATGTTAGTGCGGTGCGGGGATCGACCCCTTGTTTTTATAGTCAACTTCTTGATCATTACACCAAAGTGGTCGTCAAAAATGAAAACGTAGTAAGAGTAACGAGTGAATTCGTTTAGATTTTTGTTAATGTATTTATTGAGCGATCAAGGATCGTGGTAAAGATGATTAAAGTTAACGCATCAAAAATTATGAAAACTTAATTATTGAGTCTTAGTGTCAATTTTTTAACGATAACACCTTTATGCTCAGGCTTTGTTCATCTTCCCTGAAAGCAATGCATAAACGGATTTTTTATTATTAATGTGTATAATGTTTAGGATATAGTCCTCCTGGCCGATTTCGACCACGGCGGCCAATCTCAACAGAGATCAGCCAACTACGCAGGAGATATTATAGTGCACAAGTGTGCGCGCAATACACAGGTGCACTCACTGTTCCATCACTCTCAAAGTTCGGTGAGACGGCAATCCGACATGACCGGAGAGAGATCAGGCGCAGGACCAACGGCTTAACGTGCTTTCCGAGGCACGGGGGTGTAACACCGCCAACTTCCCGACTCCGAGCTGTTTTTGAGAAATTCATGACAGAAAATCTCAGAAACTATTTTGGCTCGACCTGGGATTCGAACCCAGGACCTCTCGGATGTAAGGCAGAAACTTTGCCACTACACCAACGAGGCAGTCTATAATGTTTATTACAACATATTCGTACCGAAATTTTATTCTAACATTTCAATGTTCCCAAGTGCTTTAGCTACTTACCACGGAGTCAGATCAATGTATGTGACGTTGTTGTATATTTAATAAAAAAATTAAAAAAGTAATTAAACTAATATCTAGTGCTTGCGTATGTTACACAAAACTAAGTGAAGTAAGTGTAAAACATTATTACTCGAAAATATCTTAAACCAAGGGTCGCGGGTTCGATCCCCGCACAGTACAAGCATAAGTGTGCATGAACATGTGTGTTTGTACTGGTCTGGGTGTTTTCTATGTATAATATGTATTTATTTACAAAAAAAAGTATTTAAACATGTTTATCCGTTGTCTAGTAACCCAAAAACATGCCTCGTAGCTTAATTTGGGACCAGACAATTGGTGTGATTGTTGTGAAATATTTATTTATTATTTATCTTTCGAACGTCAATGCAGTTAACATTTCCTACGCCCATCCCTAAAACGTTTCGCGACTAAATAAAAATAGCCGGTCACCTAAGGGCCCGGCTTCCTCGTGGAGTGGAGCAGATCAAACGGTGCGTCTGCGCAGCCAGAGATTAATTTTCACCATAATTGCGTCTAATAACTTTGTAATAACCGTCTATTTAGGGACGCAGAGTTTTGGCGCCGTTTGGGCCGTTTGAAGATTTCGGCTGTATCGGGTTATTTGATCTTTTTTTCTGGAGTCTTTGGGAATAGATATGTTCAAAATAGAAATACAGTAGGTTTTTTATTACTATAGGTGAGTATTAGTGTTAGTCTGTTGATTGACACTTAAACGTTTTTAAGAATTACCTACTCATTAAAAATCCAGCTTTACATTAGTAAGTGAGCATTAGATCACCTTATCTATGTGGGTATAAACATTCAAACGATTCGTTTCATGCATGCATTTTCTCTTAAAATTAATATTTTTTACCTAGTTCCACTCTAATTATTGAGTTGAATTTATATTTTAAGAGCTGTTTATTCTCTCTTAATCAGAAGCGTTTGCTTAACTATCTCATTCATGCTAGTTATTTCGTTTTAAAATAAGTTAGCCCCGTTGTTTTAATCCACTGCGTCCTAAACATGGCGTCACCCAATTTCGCGGCAATTCTATTTTCAAATTCTGAAACTGTCGCGCGCTTCCTGATCCAATATGGACGAACGCATACAACTGTCATTGCATACTCTTGTAATTTTGGACTGTAGCCCGTTAAGCTTATGACACAATTTTGAACACGTTTGGAAACAATATATTTTTTATTTGAAAATATTTTTCTTTTTTAGATCTGTCGAAGTTTAAACGTGGAATGGGTTGACGTTAAGTAAGCAATTTGATTCCTTCTGTAGTGTTTACACGGGTTTTTTTGATTTAGTGAATACAACACATCTAAATACACTGCTCAACAAAGTCTAGGGAACAGGAGGTTTTTAGGGAATATTTTTATTTTTATATATTTTTGTTTTAAAGTTTATATACCAATCGATGCGCAATTTAATGCTTAATTAGTTGCGTATATAAATAAAGGATTCAGTTTTTGAATTACGAGGTAATTTTAATGAAAAACACAGAAAGTGCATTACAGAACTAAACAAAGAAATTTAATTTAATAAAATTTTTAAGAACAAATATGCGGGGACTTTTTTAATACTCAGTTGGACCCCCTAAGGCATTAACAACAGCTTGACATCGTCGTGGCATATTGATTATGAGACTATCGATTGTCTCTTGTGGAAGAAGACTCCATTCTCTGGAGAGATGTGAAAAAAGTTCATCTGCTGTGTTCAAATTTTGAGGGAGATTTCTAAAAGCCCTTCTCTTTAGTAAATCCCACGCATGTTCAATGGGATTGAGGTCCGCGGACTGAGCAGGCCACTCCAGCACTTCGATGTTGTACTCGCGGAACACATCCATCACCTGACTCGCAGTATGTGGTCGTGCATTATCTTGCATAAAAATAAAATCTGCGCCCAGATTTTGTCGGTGCGGGATAACCACGGATTGGACTACCTGTTCGCAGTATCGCTCTGCATTTAAATTTCCCCTGATCAAAACGAGATCCGTCCGTCCACCCAGGCGGATTCCAGCCCACACCATGATTGTACCACCTTGGTAGGGATGCACCTCCTGTGGGTTTTGAAGCCGACTCTGCCGACCAGGAATCCGCCAAACACGCACTCTTCTTGAATCTGGATGAAATCCGAAGCGAGATTCATCGGAGAACAGTACATGTGCCCACTGATCTACGGTCCACTGCAAATGTTCACGTGCCCACAATAATCGACGTCCTCGATTTCCATGACGCAGCGCGGGCACTCTTAGTGGTCTGCGAGCACGAAGATTAGCTTCATGGAGTCTCCTCCGAGCAGTCTGGTCACTGATAGCAACCTGGTGCTGCGACTGGAGGTCTTCTACCAACTGACGAGCCGTAATGGTGGGTTGCCTCCTTGCGACATTTTGCAAAAAACGGTCTTGCCTTTCCGTAGTAACCCTATACCTGCCTCTGTGCCTTTCGGCTACATCGCCAGTAAGTCTGTAACGTGCCCACAGTCTGCAGATAACGCTCGCGTGAGAATTCAGAGCAGCTGCAACTTCGCGTTGGGGTAGCCCAGCTTCCAACATTCCTACAGCTCGAATCATTTCTTCCCGCGTTAAATGACGTCGTGACATAATGGCCGTAGTCGCAAAAGTTATGAATAACAAAAGTTAATTTTGTTTTTCAATAAAATCATAAAACAATAAAACAAATTTTTATCTTTAAAATTCTCATACAGTATCACTACACAGCAATCAAAGTGAAAGATTCCCGCCTTTTACGAAAATTCTTTTGTTTCAAATTTTTTTTTAAATCCGAACAACGTTTGATAAACATTCAGCCTACCTGTTTACCTCAAAGAGATCAGTACTTTTTTAAAGAAGATTTTACAAAAAAAAGTCATATAGTTGGCTTGTTCCCTAGACTTTGTTGAGCAGTGTACTTATATGAAAAAAACTCGTTTCAAGCATGTCTTTATGTAAATAGCGTCTCTCCCGCATGTGATTTGCGCACCAAGTAGAAGGCTTTGAATTTGTCCGTTTTATTTGAATTAATATGAAGATACTTCCTTCATTGCATTACCTTATTATACCCAGATTAATTAAAATTTCCACGCTCGATTTTTAAATCGGTTCTGGTAGATACTACCATCTGTTTTCCACGTTGTAGGTGCGTGTATCTTATCTTCGAATTACATGCAATATTTATTATTTCACCAAGTGCTTACTTGTAGCTCGGCTAATGAATTAATTCTGCTCATTCGGTGTGGAAAACTTTGATTTGTGTTAACAGTACTCCATTGGAAATAAGTTCTTATTGCACAGCATTAAGTGACAAGAAGGCTGTATGCTTGTATGCGATTGTTCGCCTATAAGGCGGTGTGGCCGTGACGTTAAATGGTTGTGTGACTAATCTGGAGGTCTGTAGATCAGGGCTGACACATCGTTGTTTTAAAAATACCTTACTTACTTACTTCGCTGGCTCAGCGACCCGAAGTGGATCTTGGCCTCCGACATTAAAGTGCGCCATTCTTCCCTATTCTGTGCCAGATCTGACCAGTCGGACACTTCTAGTCTCTGGCGACTTCGTCCTTCCAGCGATATCTTGGACGCCCCACCGGCCGGCGCCCGGAAGGTTGTTGAAGATAGGCTCTCTTTGTGGCTCGATCCTCTCCCATCCTCTCCACATGTCCTAGCCAGCGAAATCGGAAAGATTTTATTTCTCCGAAGATGTTTGGCTCAGACACTAGCTCTTCTATCTCTCTTTAAAAATACCTAACTATTTTTATTTCATTTTATTATTTTATTTATTGGATTACCAACCACATAATACATTTCACTTATGCAACAGAGCTTATGTGAATCGAAGTGTTTATAGTTTTGTAGAACTCGTACAACTTTAACTTTGACTTATATACTGTAAAAATATAAAATGTTTAATTTGTATTTTTACTTGACGCCATGGAAGTAATTTTTTTTTTCTTGAGAAAATATTTTTTCACTTAAAAAAAAACATTTTCTTAGGCAGGAATCGAATCTGCGTCCGTCGGGCATCTGGCCCCTGCGTAAGGAAATTTGTTTAGTTTAACTGATTCGAGACTGATTTGTTTAGATAACTGCTGATTTTGGCATTCCAAAATAAGAGATAAAAAAATACAAATGTGAGGTTTAAAGGGTTTTAGGTATAGTAAAATTTAAGTATTTTGAGGTCATCACATCGTTAAAATATTGTCAGCCCTACAGAAAATGGCCTTAGCTCAGGTGGTGGCTTGCGACCGAATTTCACCTCAAACCCGTGCGTGCGCGCAAGATAGTATAGATACATTGTCTGCCTAATGGCGCGAATTACGGTAAGCCTTATGTAACTTTTGGTAGCGCAAATTGCACGCTTTTCTACCTTAAATGCCTTAGAAAGAGCAGGTCAGTTTTTAAAGCTAGAATTAAGCTAAACTGGTTTTTCTTTCTTCATGATATACTAAGCCTAGAAAAGGCTTGTATTTACGAAGCTAGCTTCTTTTCTAGCCTTATCAGCTTAAGTTATGGAATTTTAAAATATTTTTCTTTTTATTAAGTACCTATGTACTAACTCAGAATACTCAAATACAATAGAATATTTGACACCACCAAAACAATCCTTGACGCACTTCTTATCAACTCTAAAAACGTTTTTCTCCATATAGCTTGTATGGAAATAACACAATTTTCAATCCGACTGAGTGACTTTTTTATAGTTCAATTAAAAGGTAAATATTACGAAGTGCAGAAAATAATCAATGAAAAGGGTGATAAAAATGACAGTATTTTAATATTACTTTCATAGTGGAAACAAGCCTATTGAGGTCACGTGTAAACTTGTACCTCTAGTAGTTTTTGGCAAATCGTGTCAAAATTTAATTTATTTAGACATTTAGTTTAAATGAATAATGTCTGTATGAAGAGCATTTCAGTAAAATTTTCTTGTCAAGTTCAAAGTTGAATTCCTGATCAATAATATATGTACCTCAGTCACATCGTCTGCTACATAGTTTCCTTGTCATCAGCCTATACGTCCCACTGCTGGGCACAGGCCTCACCTTAACTATGAGGTGGTGAGAGCCATACTCCACCACGCGGGCTCAGTGCGGATTGGTGGAGGGGTGTGTGTACGAGTAATGTAAGTGACCAACCTTACTGTCAAATGTTATTAAGCCGCCCGAGAGCCTCCGACCAGGCTTAACGACTAATATCTATCGAAATTAACCGGGACCAACAGCTTAACGTGCCTTCCCAAGCACGGAGATGCTTGTATATAGACGTCACTTTTATGGTCAGAATGGTCACCCATCCCAAACATGACCGCGCCGTAGGTTCAGTTGAGATAGAGTGAGTTGAGGTGCTTGTGGCGCAGTGGTTGCAGCGCTTTGGTAGTGATACCAAAAGTTTCCATACAGCTACTTATTACTTATTTCTCGTTAAAAGGTTCATAAAGTTCCCTACGCTATTAGAAGGAAAAACACAGATTCCAATCACGCGATTCCGCGATCATAGACGGTATAATGGCGATCGATCACAGAATATTAACGCGTTTACGAAACAATTTACGCAAAACACCACAACAATGGGGAATTAGTTGTCATTTTGTGGTACCACACGGAATCCTAACGAGGTCCGCTAACTATTATGGTCATAAGGGCGATTGTACGCGTTTCAAAATGTCGCAGGTCTATACGCAAGAATTTGGGTATTATAGGATTTCTTTGCGCAGGTACAAAGCTATTTTTGAGGCTTTTTCGTGCAAAGATTACACAATTTTGTAAGATTTTTGCTGTGCGATCTAGAAATCTTCAATATTCTTATTGTATTTTATTTATTTATAGGTACAACTACAGAATACAATTCCAAACACTGTAATAGGATAGCAATAAATGTTGCACACAACGTTTACATAAAAAAATAATATTATTTTTTAAATATAAAGTTCTTCCTGCTAGAAATTCGCTAGGATTCAAATCAACAAAAATCAAATATCGTAGAGATCCCTTAAGAAGGCGAGGTGAAAACATTTTTTTTACTCATTTTTCGTTGGTCCACTTTCCCATGACACTTTACCTATCCAATAGAAAGTGATTTACATGACCTCAAGTATTCACTTTCAGAATTGACATCGGAACGCAAACCCGCCCTAAACAGGGCCACTGGGCTACGGTAACTTAATTAACTTATTTACATAAACATTACCTCAAATTAGGTATTTGCTTTATGCATCTATCTACGGGGAAGTAAAAGTAAAAAGTTTCAAGTTCATAGCTCGAAGTATTTGTGTTATACATCAGCGGGTGTGAAAGGAAAAGTGTTTGGAAAACTTAAAAGGGTAGCCACTTTGACACGAAAAGGTTATGTCATTGTTTCTGAAATATCGATTCGTTGAATTAAACTAGTTAGCAAAGAGTACATTATACACTGGGCTAGTTAGCGACGCAAATGACATTGACAGAAGGCGTTTGATGTATTTGTCATGATTTTTATTTTATTTTATTTGGGATAGGTTTGCTCTTGATCCAAGACTAAGCCCAACGAGGCAAAGACCGAGACCGAGACTACGATGGAACGAGCTCATCTAGAAGATGCCTGTTAACTCTAGCTTTGAAAAGGATGATGCAAAATTTTGGTACCCACCTCCAATAGCCATGTACGATCCGCCGTTAGATAAGACTTAGTAACCTGAACCAAAGTTACTATTGCGCCAAGTTCCGCTCGTTAGTCCGTTCAGAGCTATAAGGTCCTAAGTGTCAGATTATTCAAAAACACGCACTTGCATTTACACCGTAATATTTTTATTATTTTTATCTTTCGTTGCACCTTTGTACTATCAAAACGCTAGCGATGGGTGGAGGGAATGAAACCAGCGGTAGGCGGGGAGGGGACCAGTAGCGGGTGGCGGGGAGGGGACCAGCAGCGGGTGGCGGGGAGGGATAGATGCATGCGCACACGCAGGTATCTTTCAGTCAATCGTTTGTATTGTGCCGTTGACTGCGTTTACTAACTATTCCGCGAATATTACGACCCAAGCATTCTTAAAGGACTCCGATTAGCTTTTTTTTTATATTGATCACGGCTTTCTCTTGGACTTTTGGTGACATTCATAATTAAGTGTGGTTTGTCTGACGTGCTCTTCAAACCATTGTGAAAATGGAAGCCGGCCGCAACTGCGTTATGTGTCGTAGGGGGCTATACCGCGGAAGATATCAGCGTCATCTTTTGACTGATAATCTCCCAAGACTACACCCAGAACTAACTGCATATATTCAAGACAATGCACTCGTAGAGGTAAGAGAACGTTTTGATTACCTATATGAAATAGATGCCGTATATTTATATAAAAACAGAATTTATAAAAATTGAACTTTATAAAAATATATGTTATACTTAAAACATTATGTGTATGTACGTAAACGAATTAATATTATAACCATATAATAAGAGTAGCCTAGCGGGAAATAAATAATAATTAAGATTACGTTCTATTATTGCCGGGCCTCTCACAGTCAAGTAAATTCTTAAACCAGGGTCTTGGCATAATCCATACGCTTGGCAGGTAGGTGGCTTGGGGATTGCAGTAACATGATAAAATGATCAAAGAGACTTATTGATTACATTTTATAGATTTTATCTACACTCATGTCATAATCTTGAAAATAAGAACTCGAAGGTAAACTCGTTTTGACAGACTTTTTGCCATAGATAGCTAAAAAGTAAATAATAAAAAAATCTTACAGTTAGTTTTTTTAACGACAACATTAAGACAAGATATTCATCATACTGCCAAAGTGTTTCCCTTTGATTATACATATATTACTTTGAAGATCAAAACATGAATGTAGATAAAGTAGTGTATGAGACTGCACATTACTCGGTATTAAAACATTCACAAACAAATGCTATTAAAAACTCGTCAAGACTCATTTCTTAAAATCTCGCTCGTGTTTTGTGACATTAACTAATATTAGAACGTAGCTGATTTTTCTAACTCAATATTATTTATTTTTCCAGGTAGTATTTGACAATACTCGAAGTGTATGCCATCGATGTTGGCAAAGGGCTGAAGTTGCAATTAGACCGCCTCCTATACAAGAAGTACATGAGGAACCTCAACAACAAAATGTGGAAGTTATTATTCATCCAGTGTATACAAGAGCGCCAAACACACCAAGGCATTGTATATTTAATAATTGTCGAAACCCAACACGTCATAGGATTCCAGAATTTATAAAAATACACACATTTTGTGAGTATAAGCTTTACATTCCCGACGGTGCCAGGGTATGTCAAGAACACCTTCAAAATAATAACTGGAATGAACTACCACAGAATTGCCTTGTCACTCATGATTTTAATTCAGCACAGTTCGGTCACATTTGCGATATGATGAGAAATGCTGTGCAACGCGGTTCTAAGTTAGATTTTAACACGAGAGGTGCATTATCTGATGAAGAAATGCATTTTTGGACTGGACGTAATAACGAACAATTCAATGCCATGTTAGACCAAACGCCCTCGCTAGTCCAGAAATGCAGAAAGCCCAGAACTGCATTGGGTATATACCTGACAAAACTGCGTACTGGTATGTCAAACGAAAGACTTGCAAGCTTATTTACAATGACAAGGCAAAATCTAGAGCGGCTAATGAAAATATCACGTGATTGCCTTACCAATGAATATGTAGGCCTTCATCTAGGATTTGACCACATAACAAGAGATAACATAAAAGAAAGAAACCTTGCAATTCCAAAAGCAATATATGGAGATGATGAAAACTCAAAAGCAATTATTATATGCGACGGAACGTACATTTATATTCATAAAAGTGCCAACTTCCTATTTCAGCGACAGTCTTATAGCTTGCACAAGTTCCAAAACCTCTTAAAGCCTTTCTTAATAGTCAGCTCTGATGGATATATTATTGATGTAAAGGGACCTTACGCAGCCACGATGACAGACCCAAACATCATGAGCCGCATTATGAACAATGGGGAAAATCCAATCCATTTTTTGCTGGAACCTAACGATGTTTTAATATTAGATCGTGGGTTTAGAGACAGTCTTGGTGACATAGAAGCTTGTGGGTACGAATACCATGTTCCACCAACAAAGGATAGACAAGAATCTCAGCTGACTACCGAACAAGCCAACGAATCTCGTATGGTAACCATTTGCCGCTGGGTCGTGGAAGTGGTGAATGGCAGATTCAAGCGAGATTTTAAACTATTACGCCAAAAATATTTTAATAACGCGCTGCCACACATGTTTAACGATTTCAAAATTGCTGCCGCCATTTTGAACCACTTTCACGCACCCATTGTAGACAACCAATACGCTGCTAGGATTATTGAAGAAATAAGAGCCAAGTTAGATACGCCTAATATTTTATATAACTACGTCGAAAGGAAAAGATTAAACAATAGACGGGCGGATTTCGTGAGGTTAGAAGGAAATGACATAGAATTCCCAAGATTCACCGAAGAGCAGGTTATTTTGTTGGCTTTAGGGACCTATCAATTAAAGCTTGCAAGATCTTACTGTAGTGAGCATCTACAAAATGGAATATATACTATAGAGATTTATAGACAAAGTGCACTTGAAGACTTGGCTGACTATGGGATAAATGAAGATTCATGGCTTTTACGCGGTCGTATTCAATCCCGACATATAAGAGCACGAATGTATTATTGTTATATTTTAATTACTAATAATGCAATATATCAACATTATTGTACCTGTTTAACCGGAAGACGTACCGTAGGTACGTGTGCTCACATAGTGTCTATCGTGTGGTACTTAGGATACGCCAGACACGAGGGATTTTTAGCCCCAGCTTTATTTCTTAATGATGTGCTAGTAGACGATGATGTTTAATAAAGATTTTTTGTCATTTTAAGATTTATCTATTGTGTTTTTTTTTGTAATTATTTTTAAGATTTCTTTGCGTAGAAAATGTTTATAAATCGGTAATAAACATAATAATATATAATCATGTTATTTTATTTTATTTTTTTAATGAGACTGGAGGCAAAAAAGCAGACGGGTCATCTATAGCATAGATAGTAAGCGACACCGCCGCCCCTGAACACCAGAGTTAAGTTTTCTTTTCATTTTGCTATTAGAGAATCGATATTATGCGATTTGATTTAATTAATTATATCATGTTGGTTATCAAGTTTGACTAAGAATCAAGATAGGCGCCATACCAATTCTTGTTCTATGAGATGCTACCTTTTCAATGATATATCACACATGATTATTGAAGCGGGTACCAGATGTCATACAAACTTTTGCATCATCCTTTCTAGGTTGTAATTGCAAGGAAACACTGACGCAGGTAGTGGGTTCCACTCTTTTGCTGTGCGCATCAGGAATGTAGATGAGAAGCGCTTGGTTCGTATCAGTGGAACATCTACACGGTGCGGATGGTATCTCGAGGTACGTCTGGTGGTCCGATGGTAAAAGAGGGCCGGTGGAATAAGCTGGTGTAGTTCATGACCCGAAGTAAATCCTGTAAAAGATCGACAAGCAGGCGATGAGACAAGCTTTGGAGCTGCGCGCTTACAAGCCTCTCGTTACCCATGAGCCTCTTGGCTCTGCGTTCAAGCGAGTCAAGAACAGCAAGTTGGTATTGCGCGTTGCGTTGCTCACGCCATCGTGTAGGACAACGCCTTTGACGCTTACATAGGACAACGGGTATGTCTCAACTATAAGTTCCTTTGCAGCTTAGGTTATTTATTATTAGCGCTAAAAAAAGTTTTTGAGCTCCGTCGGTCATTATTCCACCAAAGACGATTTTTTTTCTAGAAAGCTATTTTTAAACATCGTAGGCACCTGTCTGTCTTCCTACTAACCTACTACCTTCCTGACCTTCAAAGCTATCCAAGGATATGTAATCCCAAGTGTACATTGTGCGTGATAAAACACAATTTATTTTGTTTGTAAACGCTGTTTTATAATTACACATCGTAAAATATGCCTCTCTGTGTCGGGTCGCCATAAACAAGACTTGTTCCGACTCGAAAATTTACATACAAATTAACAAGGTTTCACTTTTTTGTTGAAAATTTAGAATTTTTGGGTCAAATAGTTGGTTGATTTATGGTGTATTTTGGGTTACTTACTTTACTTTTGAACTGCCGCCATTACCACACAAATGAGTAGAAAACGTAAATAACGAAAACTCAATGCATTTTTGAAAGGCTACAGTAAAGTCAGTAAAAAAATCCTACCCTCTCTTCATAACTAAAAATTAGGCAGATAAAAGACAAAAAATAGTTTTAAATACTTTAATAAAAATACACGCTTTTATTGTTACTAAAAAAGAGAAAATAATTTTTAAGTACAAAGTTTTTACATTATAATAGAGTAAATTGCGTGGGGTGCACTTTATGTCGTTTTCATAGTTCTCTTATTATGGTTGCCAATAATAAGAATGATTTTTATATATTATATACTAAGCACCGTGTAAGATTCAATTAAGAAATGATCTCAAAACATCATGAATTTTTTACGTAATCCTAGCTCGCTCCAAACATTAAGAAATCTTAATAAATGTTATATCTGAAAGCTTTGTAACGGCCACATAACCTCTACATCGAGATAAAACTAAGAAAATAATTTTAACCCGCGGTTGCCCTTTATCTTGCCGACACTGTACCGACGCTTTGTGGTCTCCGACTGTATAAATAGTCTCGATAAGAATATTGAAAATAACATTCCAGGTCCTTATTTGAGTGTCCTAGAAATAGCATTTATTTGTATATTTATCAAAACTGTCATTTGTTTTCAATTTTCTGCCAATGGGCAATTTTACCGGCATTTAGGGAACCTTAAAGGACGTAATTAGCTTTTACGAAAAATATAGCAGTATTATTTGATGTACGTTTTAATGTACGTGTTAAGTTCGTTCTTAAGCATTACAACTACCATCTCTGTAATGTTAATACACCTACTCGTAGTATGCAAATGTGAATAAATAAATGAAATGAAGTCATTCTTCTATAGCTGAACAATGCTGAAAAAAGTTTTAAACAAAGCTGAAATTGAGACTTGTATTGTAAGACCTGCGACTTCCAGCTCTAGTTTTTCAAGTGGTTACAGTGGAATGTATTTGGGTTCCTGCGCTGGCGTCGTTCAGTGGAAATTTAAAGCAAAATAATTCTCTTCTTCAGCTTTAGTCATGGATTTCCGCAAAAAAAACACCATATTCCATCAACTAAAGTTTAAAACAATTTCATAATTACTGGCTTTTTTTTTGTTCTTAAGTCTTTTTCTGTTATTTAATTATAACTTACGGAAACTATGTCCTTTCACAAGGTCACATATGTGTATCTTTCATCCAAATCCATACAGTAGTTTAGGCGTGAAAGCGTAGCAGATAGTTTCATTCGCATTTGGTAAACTTTTATCAACCCTTTCTGAGATTTAGTTATAATAATAATAATAAATATTTCACAACAATCACACCAATTCTCTAGTCCCAAATTAAGCTACGAGGCTTGTGTTATGGGTACTAGACAACGGATAAACATACTTAAATACCTTTTTTTGTAAATAAATACATATTATACAAACACACATGTTCATGCACACTTACGCTTCTACTGTGCGGGGATCGAACAGTACAAACATAAGTACATACAGTTCTTGGTTCTATCTTAGTTTTTAATTGCTTTTCTTTTGTTACAGGTTCGGTCGCAACTTGAATCCAGTGAATACGACGTTCCGTGATGAACGAACATACAAACAAACATAGTGAGTGCTCAGTGATGATGGTACAGTGCTTTTAACTGTGTGGTTTTGTGTACGGGGCGATCTTCATATTGGTAAGTGTGTTTTTTTAAACATATAATTTGAGCTCTTACACGCTGTAGTGTTTAACTTTTACGGGTTGTTTAGCGATTTATTTACATTTTATTTCATCAACTTTCTTGCACCGTGATGACATTGGCGGACCTAATGCCAAGAAGCATTCTCTACTAGTCAACCGTGTGTCCTGCACGTTTTTTTGCAGTATACGTATAAATTGTCACTATACGATACGAGTATAAATCCATTCACACGTATAAGCAAGCGGTATACCTACGTTTTATTGACGTGACGTTGACAGTGACGTTTAGACGTATACTGTGGGGTACCTATCGTTAACTTGCCCATTTGTATGTAGCAACTGTCCGTTTCTGACGTTTAGACGACACGATACGTTACGATGATGTTCGTGCTCACCCCACTGCACAAAAAGTGCAGGACAATGCCGTGTGAACGAGGCCTTGGTGCTTCAGAATGCCACTTATGACACTGACCTTTAGCGATAGTTAGTATTTCTATACATAGATAAAAGAGTTCTTCCCATTTTGTTGAATTACTAGGTGTGCCGGCGACTTCGTCCGCGTGGAATAGTTGTTGAATAATTTTCCCCGTTTTTTTTACACAATTTACATTATTTCTTCGCTCCGTATAGTTGCAGCGTGATGTCATATTGCCTAAAGCCTTTCTCGATAAATGGTCTATATAAAACAAAAATAAATTTTCAATTCGAACGAGTAGTTCCTGAGATAGCGCGTTCAAACAAACAAACAAACTCTTCAGCTTTATAATATTAGTATAGATTAATTTATCAATACATCACACACAGATACGGATACTACTGGCTTACTACTATAGTATTTACAATTGTCATCATGTAATATTGTATGTATCTCTATATTTAGAAACAAGTATTGAATGCTACTGTGACAGAAATCTCACAGGTGCAGTTGAAGGCCGAAGTAGGAAAACAGATGTCAATATTATAAACTAAACTTGTTGCAACAATACCGCTAACTGCATTGTACGAGTTTATAAAAATGGTTACTTACATCATTAATTTAATTAGTAGTCCACATGACGGACTTCTAAAACCAAGGGTCGCGGGTTCGATCCCCGCACAGTACAAGCTTAAGTCACAGATTACTAAATAGTTACTACGTAATTAAGTGCGCATGAACATGTGTGTTTGTACTGATCTGGGTGTTTTCTATGTATAATATGTATTTATTTACAAAAAAAAGTATTTAAGCATGTTTATCCGTTGTCTAGTACCCATAACACAAGCCTTGTAACTTAATTTGGGACTAGAGAATTGGTGTGATTGTTGTGAAATATTTATTAGTATTATTTATTGTGTAATAATGACTTAAGTATGTACTCACACTTGAAGAAATAAGCCCGTTGTTAACGATAGAAAATAGGTGTTTAACAGGGCAAGGCAGCGGTTCGTAAATAAGGAGGCTACTCACCTTTTAAAAACATATATTTTTACTACAACACTTACTAAAACACCACTTTCTCTTATCAAATCACAATAACAACTGTCCAAAATAAAAAAAGAATCAAAAAGACGTCTCGTCAGCCTACGTCAGTATACGTCCCACTGCTGGGCACAGGCCTCACCACAACTATGAGGTGGTCCGAGCCATACTCCACCACGCGGGCTCAGTGCGGATTGGTGGAGGGGTGTTTGTAAGGTAAGTGACCAACCTTACTGTCAGATTTTATTAAGCCGCCCGAGGGCCTCCGACCAGGCTTAACGAGTAATATCTATCGATATTAACCGGGACCAACAGCTTAACGTGCCTTCCGAAGCACGGAGATGCTTGTAAATAGACGTCACTTAAATGGTCAGAATGGTCACCCATCCCAAACATGACCGCGCCGTAGGTTGCTTAACTTTAGGTATCACTACCAAGGCGCTGCAACTATTGCGCCACAAGCACGTAGCAAAAAGACGTAATAAATTAATATTTTAAAAATAAAATACAAAATTCTTCTAAAAAGTATACCTATAACATGTTAAAAAAAAGGTTTGCCGCCAACACCGTAGAAATTTCGTCGTCGAACGTCGAGTAGACGCAGTAGTTTATTAGCGTACCTTAGAAAACAATAAGTAGGTGTAATTTGTATGAAAAAATACAGTAAAATTAAATAGAATCAGAAGGTTACTTTGCGGAAATCCATAACGCAGGAACCCAAATACATCCAACCGTAACCATTCTCCTAGTGGTTACGGTTGGGTGTATGAAAATAATTCTCATTTTCAGCTTTTTATCTCGTTATCAAAAAATAAGTGACACATAAAATAGTTTGATTTGTGGTTAAATAATATTCATTAGTGTCTAATGGTTTCAAAAATATTGTGTCATATTGGATGGTTTGTAAGCTTAAAAATAATTTGATATCGCACACTTCATATAAGTATCATACTAATTTAACTATAATCGTAAACTATCGTCATAAAATGACAGTCAATACAAATCCCGTGGGCAGGTGATACAATATTTTGGTGTAAATTTGAGACAAGATTATTATTTTCTAACGGAGTTTTGTGTCATGGTAATGCCGGTTTTAAGTGTTGCATAGAAAAGTCATTTGACAATTTTATTTGAAATATAAAAATGATTAGACGCTTATACAGAATATTTTAAAACAACATGAATCCATTAAAAGTATGTATTAAGAGTTATTCTTTTGGTTTTACTCGAACGCGAAATAATTATCTGGTCAGAGGAAAATTAATGGCCCATTCAGGACTGGATAATGAAGCAAAATATCTGGATAACCTTCTATAATCCCATTAAAACCGGTTAGATCGAAGACGGACAGGAACCCACCCTTCACAGTTTCACTGACGGCGTTTTTACATATAAAGAAATTCTATATTGCAGTATTCAAACTGCTGGTCTTCAATAGGCTAGATGACACCACCAATCGTTGACGTACTTTTTATTATCTGTCAAAACGGTCTGCCTCCATAGATTTTGTCTGGGAATACAAGAACGTGACGTCACGGTCATGTATCAGAAATCGGAGTCATTTTATTGACCGAATATTTATTGAGTTTTGTGTGTTTGGAAATTAGTTTCTCTACAGCTTTTTGGAAATATACTGGTTGTATTAACTTCATAGGGGCTATGTTTTTAAACGCCATGGTCTTGAAAATATTTAAGATAATGTGATCATGCCTATTATACCAAGGTTCTTGTTTTCCGAACAGGAAGATAGCATGAACATTACAGTCGTAGTAAGCAATTAATGAATGTCTAATGAAACGCATCTGATAGCGGCATTGACATTCAGACCGTGGCACGGGACATGTCATGTTTATTGAAAAGTTGCTAGTACTGACAAGTTCTACTCACCTGTTCTTGATGATGCATCTGAAGTATAGATAATGTATCATAGTGGTAGAATGGGCATGGCAGTAACTCGAGGGAATTTTCATTGAAAAATGGGTAGCTGCTACATGCACTGCCTGCCGTCTGTAAAATAATAATAATAGTCCTCCTGGCCGATTTCGACCACGGCGGCCAATCTCAATACAGATCAGCCAACTACGCAGGAGATATTATTGTGCACAAGTGTGAGCGCAATACATAGGTGCACTCACTGTTCCATCACTCTCTAAAGTTCGATGAGACGGCAATCCGACATGACCGGAGAGAGATCAGGCGCAGGACCAACGGCTTCACGTGCTTTTCGAGGCACGAAGTGTAACAAGTCTGTAAAATTATCTATTGACAAGGCGGTTTGGTACAAATTTGCAATTGACAGTTTGTTCCTAAATCAAATGTTACAAATCACCATGCTTTACTCCACCTAAGGCAGGAAAAGTAGTCTTCTTTCTCACCTTCGATTTCTATCATTTAAATCACAAAAAATAAACAAAAACCTTCACATCCGTGTTCGCCTAAACGGAAATCCAAATTAAAATCAATCGCAGCTAGAAAGTTATACTGTTCTATTCTCAAGTGTCAGTTTTTTATGGACGCTCAACGATTGTCCCATTCTTTTTGCGAAGCAAGCGGACTCATCTGGCCAATTGGTTGGCGAACGATTGAAATTGCACAATTGCAGCCACTTAGCAGCTGATGAGTGTTGACCAATTTTGACGGTGTGGTCTGAAGAATAAGCTAATATGTGGCAGAAAATTATGCATATTTTAAAAGTTGAGGTTAAGTGTTTGGAAAGCTCATGGTCATATCCGAAAAGCTTATAAAATTATCTCATGTAAAATATATTTTATGAGATGTAAAAAAGGACTACCTATAACTAAGGTAAAGAGAAAATTAAATAGAAAGAAAGGGAGATTCCACTAATGATAAATATTATTTTACCAATATGTAGTTACGTTACCGTAAGTGCTTAATGTTTTATTTTAACTAGTGGCCGCCCACGACTTCGTCTGCGTGGAAACCCTTTATCTTCACAATCCCTAGCCCTCAATTTTTACCCGAGTGGCTCCATCTATTGGTAAACTATGAGTTGATTTTTAAATTTTTACATCTGATTGAGATGTTTAGTCGCGGAAAAAAGTAGCCTATGTCACTCTACAGCCTTTTACACAAAAAAATAATCGTCATATAGCTTTGTTGCGTCATGAGAGAAGGACAAACATACAAATAAACAAACTTACTTTACCATTTATAATATTAGTAGGGAAGAAGGGATATAAAGGTTGTGGAAATTTAATTAACACGAAAGAACTCGTCAGAGACCGCTGAGTTAATAGTGTTACAAAACATATCCCTTCCCTGGCAGTCGGGAAAGAGCATATCGCTAGTTCTTTTATTTCGTACCACACACGACTAATAGTCAATTTGCCACAGTAGTGTAGCAACTGACACATTCTAATTGAGTTATTGGTTTGAGTTTTTTTTGCGACGACACTGACATTGGCTCACATTTGCTTGCATGTCACCACGCCACTTGACTTAACTGATTTACTAATTGATATTCGGACTTTGTTTTTAAAAAAGTGCGAGCTTGAATGGATAATTTTTGGCGGTACTTTTCTGATTTTGGTATATAAAAGTTCGTGACTTGAAACCTGAATTGATACCCTTTTTTGCATAACTCAAAACTATACCGTTATAGTATCTGAGTAAATATGTACTCATTTCAATTTAACGCGTTTAGATCCACTTACAACTAATGAGTGAAACTTTAGATTATATAAAAGCAAATAAACGATTCTATTCTATTCTATTCTTTATAAGTAATAGTTATTATTTTACGCGGGATATATAGCATGTACCTTTTTGTTTTTGAGTTCCCGGCTTTTTTCGACCCCGTTTCATGTGTCTTGATCACGGGATAACTGAAAATCTTGCTGTATGTTGAAAATCGTAGGTATGTTGTTATGGGCAGACATATTAGTCTACCCTGTTTTTTTTTAACTCTCAACGCCCTTACTACTGTTCGATAAAGACTGAAGTGTTTTAATCATAATCATTTATTCCTTCATAAACATAAGTACATACAGAAAAAAAACATTATTTAAAAAAAAACAACAAAAAAGGCTACGTTGTCCTTGAATGTTCTATTTTATTTTGGTAACACAGAATGGTGTAGAAGATTTATTTTGCGCGGACGAAGTCGTGGACCATATTTGTAGGTAAAGTTGTACTGCCAGTCATCTATAATATAAAATAAAGTCGGGTTTTTCTTCCTGACGCTATTACTCCAGAACGGCTGAACCGATTTAAATAATTTTAGTCTCGAAATATTCGTGGAAGTCTAGAGAAGGTTTAAAGGATCAGATTTTTTTTTAAAGTGACGGGTAGGACAACGTCTGCCGAGCCCGCTAGAACAACAAAAAATAACAAGTAATTAAAGTGACGTAAGCACAAACATAATTGGCTAGACGACACCACCAATCGTTGACATACTTTTTATTATCTGTCAAAACGGTCTGCTTCCATAGATTTCATATGGGAATAAATAATTGTGACGTCACGGTCATGTGTCAGGAATCGGAGTCAATTGACCGAATATTTATTGCGTTTTGTGTGTTTAAAAATTGGTTTCTACAGCTTTTTTGAAATATATTGGTTGTATTAACTTCATAGGGGCTATGTTTTTTAAACACTATGTTCTTGACAATATTTAAGATAGGTGTCATCATCCCAATTCGTTGGATGGTGTGGCGCCAGTAGGTACAAGTGAGTCAAAGTTTTTACGCCCATGTCCCGCGCTTGTCATTCGCGCTCTTGGCCTTCGCATCACATCTGTTGCAGTAAGGAAGTGCTCACAATTCACATGGATTTGTACGACATGATAAAGCATATTTTTAGTATGTTGTTTTTTTGCTCAAGAATAAGTAAAAAATACAACTTTAAAATAAAATACAATATTGGAATTATTTTTGGCAATTGATTGACAAATTGTCTTATTTATTGATTTAAACTTGTTTTAATTTAAGAGTTTTTTAGTGATTACGATTTTATCGATTTAAACAAAAAAAAGTATGTATGTAATTGGTAAATAACTATTAAAATCATAAAATAATTATTTTTGGGCATTCATCCCTCGATCGATCGTGATATCCTTGAATTTTGGGTTTTAAAAAATATTTGTATTTAATTAAATTTTTTTTTTTATAAATGATTTAGGTTTAAAAAAATATGTGTATTTTATTTAATATTTCTTTTTTTTAATAAGTTGGGTGAAAAATTTCTTGTTTTAATAGTTGTCAAGTATTTTTCTTCGTCAGGCATCCCGCTCGCCCGTGCTCAGGTAGGCAGTGACCTTCGCGCCCATCTGTCGGTTTCGCAACACGCTGTATATGGCGAAATGGGTCATTGCTGCGCCTGCGACGACCTTTGTATGTTTACTGATACTCACTGGTTTTAGATGTTTTAATTAGCGTTTTTTTTTTATGTGAAAAATTGTTGTGTGTGATTTATGGTATAGGTTGGTATGACAGTTATGGTAGAATTGAAAATTAATGATGGAGTTTGTTATTACTTCATTGGTTACCGACTGTTAGTAGATAAATTTAACAAATGTTTTTTAGTTAGGCACTTCATAAATGGGATGAATTCCGTGTACTTATTGTACCATGTCGATTTGTCAAGTAATAGATAAATAAATATACAACAACTTCACATACATGGATCTGACTCCGTGGTAAGTAGCTAAAGCACTTGTGTTACAGATATCAGAATCAACAATGGTATAACAAATAAACTTAAATACATAAAACACCCCGACCAGTACAAACAGACATGTGCATGAATGCACACAAATGATTGTACAGTGCGGGGATCGAACCTGCGACCTCTTGGTGATAAAAAACATATATATACTATAAAACATCTTTAATAAATAAATAATAATAATAATATCTTTACCTATATATTGTAAACTAGCGGCCGCCCGCGACTTCGTCCGCGTGGATGTTAGTTTTTTGCGACCGGGCTTCATACAAATTCGCAACCCCTATTTTATCCCTTTGGGGGCAGAATTTATCAATATGTAATATTATTTCTATCCTTCTTTACCTTCCAAGTAATGTTGAGTCAAATAAAAAAAAGTCCCATTAAAATCGGTTTAGTAGATTCTGAGATTCAATTTCCTGCCTGCCCCCTAAGTTCATCGGCGTGATTATTTATATCCCAGTTTACTCTCCAGGTGATACTGAGTCAAATAAAAAAAGTCCCGTCAAAATCGGTCCAGTAGATTCTGAGATTAGCCCGGACAAACAGACAGACAGACAGACAGACAGACAGACAAATTTTTTAAAAATTGTTGTTTTGGCTTCTATTACGGTAATTAAGACCCCCTGTAACAATTTTTCATAAAAATCTTCAATGTACAGAAATCGATCTTTTACAGTCTTATTATATGTATAGATAAATAATGAAGTTAAATGAATGATGGAAAAAAAGTTGAGACAGCGCAACTGAGATGCAAAAATAAATAAATAAGTATTTTTTGTTTACACAAATTACTATGTATAAAGTAGTAGTAACTGTTTAAAATTTGAAAGCTAAGGTCAATGACAGGCCAGGCATGGTTTGTGTTGCAAAATTGCTAATATTATGTAAATTATGCAAGCGGGACCTTCAGTCCAAGATTAAATATGATCACTTGTAGTTTCAGGTACCTAAGGTAGCACATAAATAAATACTGCTGTGTAACTGTTGTCATAAATTATTACTATTTATATGTGAATGCCCGCGGCGTTCTTGAAACTAAGTTTCGTGTGCGTGCATCATATATAAGATTTACGTAAAGAACGGAATGAGATAAAATAATTTAGGTAATAAGTTATTTCAAAATAGGTATATTTTCTTGGCATAGTTACAATAGCAAATCCTGCGAGGTCCTGGGATCGAATCCTAGGTCGAGCCAAAATTGTTTCTGGGATTTTCTATCATGAATTTCTCAAAAACAGCTCGGAGTCGGGAAATTGGCGGTGTTCCACCCCTGTGCCTCGGAAAGCACGTTAAGCCGTTGGTCCTGCGCCTGATCTCTCTCCGGTCATGTCGGATTTCCGTCTCACTCCTCGTTGAGAGTGATGGAACAGTGAGTGCGCCTGTGTATTGCGCTCACACTCGTGCACTATAATATCTCCTGCGTAGTTGGCTGATCTCGGTTGAGATTGGCCGCCGTGGTCGAAATCGGCCAGGAGGACTATTATTACAATAGCAAAAATTATAATTTATCTTTTAATTAACAAATATTCAAGTTTGATTATTTAAAATTTTGAACTTGTGAAAATAGTCTAAACGTCAAATTACTAATTACTTACTAAAAGTGATCAAGAAACATTCAGTACCTAGTACCCTTGAGTCATTACATATTTCAATCGATTTCATATGACTTACGCACTAAAAAGGGCCTAGGACTAATAATTAAGTATCAAGTCACTTGCCCTTGTGCCATTTTGCACAAACAATATAATCAGCGAGCACATGGACCACAGCCCAGGTTCCAAGAAGCTGTCATTATTTTTAGTCACGAATTGGATGCCCACGCGCATACACACAGGCCCAACTCCGTGAGCAGATGTCTGTTAATTCAAATGGTGACGTCCCTGTCACTCTTTTAAGCTGGCCAGTACGAGCGAACGGGGTGGATAGTCTGATAAACGTGGTAGGTCCTCGGGTCACTGAGTCACATAACATGTGCTTTTGACTTAAGTTGACTCCTTTTTTGGTGTTTGTTGCTGGAAATTTAAGTAATGATTAGCTGATATTTGTGAAGGTTGACTGACAAATATCATAGTAGTTATTTGTTATACAAGAGTGCATAGTTGCTTTTTACCCGCGTGTTCAATTTTGATGACCGAGCAAGCGAAGGATTCTAAAAATGAATCACGACCGCAGCGAGTGATTCAAAACTAACCTGAGCGTTAGCGAGGGAATCAAAAGAGCACGAGGTGAATAATCTTTGCTCTCGAGTGCAACACTAACTTTTCATTCACCTCAGCGAGGAAATGACTAAATGCAAAAAAAAACCGTTTACAATCACAAAATAGGTAGGCTTTTATTTCAGTTTAGGTATTAACTACTACATTGTGTCAGGTGAGTATTACAGAATAATCTTTAAATTAAAAAAAATATACCTAGGTATAATTTAGAAAAATTGCAAGTAACGTTGCGACAGTTATTTAAATTGAGTTTAATATTTTTTTCATCACTCATTTTAGTTTTTTCACTTGTTTTCAAGTTTCTTGTTTTTAATATAAGGTTTAACAATGACTTTAAAAATGCCGCGTAAAGAACCGCCTACAAAGCAAATCGAAAAAAGAACACCAAGAAGGTTTCAAATCTGAGTTTTTAACAAATTAAAAAAAAAGTTGTATGATATATTCGGCACCATAGAGGTAACAAATAGGTTTAATGCTTTTTTTTAATTCACAAACTTAGTGCACACGATGTTCTGAATTCCATTAACTTTATCCTCTAGAGAATACAAACGGCTGTTGCACTCAGATATTGAAGAGCAAAATGACTCTTTCCGAGATGGTGGGATGAAAAATAAATTTAGCATTTCTTGGAGCTGCAGCTTTCGAAGATAATCTGGTACTACCAGGGTCTTTTTTATAAACATCATTTTGCAACCACTTTGCAACCGAACGATTAGAAACTGCAACGGTATACGTATAAATCACTCGAAGGTTGCTCTCTGTTTCAACTAGGTCCCCATTCCTCATGAGAAGATATTTTTACTTTCCCATAAATACACGTTTAGTTACAATGATTGACAGACGGTACATTTTTTTAGCAGTAAATCAGTGTACTTACTTACCAGCTAAACATGTAAACTCAACGATTTCTAGTCTTTGAAAAGTAGCTTTTCCTTACGTCATTAGCAAAGGTTTCTTCGATTTTCTTTTTTTAAAGAATGGTTTGAGCATTGAAACGCGTCGTATAGAACAGTTAAATAATACTGGTCATCAAAAATCTGCCCGCCAACATTAAGCAAGAAAACTCACGTTAAACTGTCGTTTAAGTAATAAAACTTGAGAGAAACACTGCAAATACAGGTAAGTCGGTTACTTTACGACCTGTGGCTTAATTCCGCTAATTAATCGTAACAAAATTAAATAAATAAATTAAATAAATAAATATTTCACAACAATCACACCAAATTCTCTAGTCCCAAATTAAGCTACGAGGCTTGTGTTATGGGTAATAGACAACGGATAAACATACTTAAATACTATTTTGTATTTAAGTACATATTATACATAGAAAACACCCAGACTAGTACAAACACACATTTTCATGTTCATGTTTGTACTGTGCAGGAATCGAACATATCGAATAGAAAACAATTGTAATTGAATCGAATTTTTTGACAGTTCTAGTATGAACGAAATGTCAAAATTGTAACAATCAATTACGATTGATTAGTTAGAGGAATTAGGCCGTGTATTTGTGTCAAACTTTATCCTAACTTTTTAATTTAGTTTTTTTTGGTTTAAATAAATTTGATTCAGAACTTAACGTTCCTCTGGAATCCTGACCTACCATACGCTACTGATGTTTCCAATAAAAAGGGATTAACTCAAATACCCAGATATATTTAACGGTACCTGTCACGTAAATGAAGAGGGATAGGAAGATGTTTCTTGTATGTGTGTAAAGGACAGCGATATTTTGTTTTGGTTGGATGTTAATTCTGATTTATTCTACCTACAATAAGTTTTATTTTTATGGACGTATTTTGAGAGCGTCGTTGAACTTTGTTGTAGGTATTCGAACTTGAACGACCACTTTGGTGTAATGTTCAAGAAGTTGACTTTTAACCAAGAGGTCGCGGGTTCGATTCCCGCACTGTAAAAACATTTGTGTAGATGAACATGTCTGTTTGTACTGGTCTGGGTGTTTATTGTATTTATTTAAGTTTATTTGTAATACCACTGTTGATCCTGATATCTGTAATACAAGTGCTTAGCTTAGCTTAGTGCAAGTGCTTACCACGTCACGCATAAGTCGGATCAATGTATGTGATGTTGTGGTATAAGTATTTAAGAAAAAACCTCTATGGGACATGGATTGCTACATCAGAAGATGATGGCTACATCAGAAACCCAAATTCGATTCCTGGTTCAGACTGTTTTATTTTTAGTGCGAGATTGTACAGTTTTTTATTTTTTTATTTAAGCTTTATTGCACAACAAAACTGTGTACAAAACGTGGACTTAACGCCGTAGGGCATTCTCTACCAATCATTCCTTTGGGCTAAGCAGAAACGATAAGTGGGCGGTGCGACAAAGTAAATAAGAGAGAAAACACAAAAATAATAATACCAATAATATGACACGAGATGAAATATAAAATATATGTACAATAAATTTATACAATAATACATATCTATAAATACACATAATATATATTAATATACACTAAATGAAAATGAATAAATATGTCGTACTCAAGAAAGATCTATAATGACGGTTGCGATTAAGTAAGAAAGTGGGTGCGAATGAGTCTCTTGAATGATAATTTGCTGGGAGCCTGTTTTATATTTTCGGGAAGAGCTTTCCAGGGCCTGAATGTGAAAAGAGTTGGATTTAAAATTGGTGCGGTGAAATTGAAAGGCCAGGGTCAATTTATCAGAGGAACGGAGTTGACGCGAATGTGTCGAACTGAGAAGTAAAAATCGAGATTTGAGAAAGAGATTTTTCCAAAAGCACAAGTGAATAGGTAGCGGCCCCTCACACTGTTCATCATCATTGATTTCGCAATGAGCTTAATTTCTGATAAAGCCGTAGATCCGTCGATCTATTAAATACCTTATATGGATACGATAGATTGGATAATGATGAAACGTTTCCAATACTACTACGAGTAGTTTAAATACCCGAGTGGTATCATAAAATATTTGGTAAATAGGTTATTGCGTTATAACAATTATTTATTTAAATAGACATAGCTTGCCATAACGATTGTGCAAAATACCCCATATTGTATCTACTGTAAATTATCAGCTCAGAAGTAGCTTAGGAATAAGATCACCTCCTGTGAAATACCTGAAAGGAGTTAATAAGGCACTATGTATGATTTGTATGTTAACCAAGAATTAACTGTAATCTGTATTGTATGTATAAGATAGTTAGAAGACATATTGTTATACATAACAGCGCGCCGTATTGAAAAACGCTGTTTCGTTATGTGCCTAGCTGACGTTGAGGCGGAATGCATTGTAACTGAATTTTGAAACTGAATTGTTTTTGATGTAAAAGGTAAGGTGCCTTTCTAACCATTTTACTTTCACCATTTTTTTTTCTCTGTATGTGCACCGCCTGAATGTTCTCTGCTTCGACCTGTTGTTGACTGGTAGAGAATGCCTTGGGAATTAAGTCCGCCACTGTACGCAAGTTTGTGCAGAAGTTTTTTAAATAAAATAAAGTACGCTCCTTTTTAAGAGCATATCTCGCTACCGTGAATTTATTTCCGTCTAGGCGTTTAGATGAACTTGATCTACTTACTATGCAAAGTGCTATAACATGTTCACTATGCTGTTCCTACAGTGGGTGCGCAAACGCATTCCGATGCAGTTATAATAACGAGCAATTATGCAAGTTTGTCCGCTGGTGTGGTGGGTATTGCAGCGCCATCGCGCAAGGAGCTTACTCTTAAAGCCAATATAAATATTTCATTTAATTTAATAACAGCGATCCCCATGCGATGAAATTAGATTCCTCATGACAACCTGCTTTTTATCAAATCAAAATTAACCTACAACAATAATGGAAAACAGAGCTTTCTTTTAGTGAAACAATTCATAAAATCAGCACAGATGTTCCAGAGATGACCCCCCTCCAACCAAACTAGAAAAGTGTTCTGAAACTCAAAAATACGACGTTCTGTGAGAAGAAGTTTTCCTTTAAGAAGGTTGCCTGATTATGTGTCTGCAGTCATTTATACATCGCAAACTAATTAAAATTCGTTGTGTGGCGATAAATAAATAAATATAAATATACAATAACATCACATTGACCTGACTCCGTGGTACGTAGCTTATAAGCACTTGTGTTACAGATATCCGAATCAACAGTGGTACCTATTACAAATAAACTTAAATAAATACATATAACAACCAGACCGGTACAAACAGACATGTTCGTGCACACAAATGTTTGTACAGTGCGGGGATCGAACCCGCGAGCGACCTCTTCGTTAATAGTCAACTTCTTGACTATTACACCAAAGTGGTCGTCCACTATCAGAAGATTCGAATCTACCCGTCCTGTCCGCTACTCTCTGAGCAGCTGTCCGTGGTTTCGGATATAACCATCCGCTAGCGTGCTAGACCCAAAAATACGAACGAAACGTACTGTGGTGGTCAGCGCCGCGTGATCACTTTTTAACGAAAATCGTTTGCATGCACTTCGACACACGCGGAGTAATAAGCAAGCGAGATTGCGCGCGATGTGCAAATGATTTTCGCGTTAAAGGTGTTCATGCGATGCAGACCGCCATAGTACGTCAGGCTTCTGGCACTCATGCAATCAGTGCATGCAGTGGTAGGGTTAATTTATATGTTGGGACGTGTAAAAGTGCTAGTTCTTAGCCTACTTACAGAAATAAATTACTTTTATTGAATTTTAATTTATAATCTTAACATGATTTTGCGATCGAACGGAACAGCTCAGACATTAAATACATATGGCAATCGACTCGGAGTAGGACTCTGGCGCCTGAAGCCCTACAAATAGCTGTCGGACACGGAAAATAGGCTAAAGGATACAAATATCACAAGCGATAATGCAATTTATGCGATTCGTTTTGTAATCTGTTGTTTACAATGTAGATTTATAAAAGTATAGACCAAATAAAAAATACAAAGCAAAATATAAACTGAGGCTCCATCAGCTGTGATTTTTGACGTGACAACGTCGTATAATTCGATGGAGCCGGCTGCACGCACCAAAAACATGTTTCATGCGGCGTTACCTCGCTCTGAGGCGTTCCATTCAAGGCCTGAAGTGCAAGCGAGAGCGCGGAACGAGCGACAAAGAGGCAACGTGACAAGGACGTTGTCACGTTCAACTATCATCAGTAAACATCAGTAAACCGATTTTACAGACAACCGATTTTTTCTTTGACATTCATGCTAAGTAGTATTGGTAAGCTATTTAAAGTTTTTTTTCACATGACAAGTACGACAGATATTCATGAATTCCTTTCAGGACTCCAGAGATCTCAAAAAAAACCGTTTTTAACGGACATTTAAAAATTAGGTATTTATTTAAATATTTGAGAAACAACTTACCAACACACACAAAACAGAAGCTTACTTTTGTTCGTTCGCGAATCTTCAGTGAATCGTTGTATTAAAGCAAACTAAGCCAGTAATTAAGATGAGTTTTGAAATATTTTCAAAGCGAATGGTACTTATTAAGTACAAACGATATCGCGAACAAAATGAACTAGTTAATGAAATCAGGCGTTACTTTGCGGAAATCCATGACTAAAACTGAAGAAGAGGATTATTTGGCTTTTAAATTTCTACGTGTAGTGGCGAAACGCGTCGAGTGTTTTGTTGGTGTCAGTGTTGTGTTTCCAGGTGCATCTTCCGTGTCACGTTGTTGTATTGTAAGTCCTGCGACTTCCAGCTCTAGTTTTTTTAAGTGGACACAGTTGGATGTATTTGAGTTCCTGCGCTGGCGTCGTTTAGTGGAAATATAAAAGAAAAATAATCGTATTTTTTAGTTCAAACCAAATTTACTACTTGTAGTTTTATCAGTCGCTCTGTGGAGCATTATTTAAATTTTAATTGGCTTTTCGTCAAGTGTTGTACAGAACTCGAACATACTAACTGACTCATTGACTCCACAATACCAATAGTGTAAAGTCTACTCGATCGCAGCAAATGACTCATCTGTTATTGCAGGTGAAGGTAAACTTGTACACATGAATCGCAACACTTAATAATAGTTTTTAACACGAGTCATTATTTTTTACTCTAAGACCTGAGGGCGTAATTAATGAAGCCAATCTTACAGCTATAAATCTCTTTTTGCTGATGTGAGAAGTGATGAAGCATGTTTGTTATTAGCTTCCACTTACAAGCAAGTTCAAATTGATATGTAAGTTGAGAAGCCTTTAAACGTAAGTACAAGTAATTAGTGAGAGCTTTTAAGTTTCAAGGTTGATTTTTATATTTGAAACTAGCTTTTACTCGCGACTTCGTCCGCATTAGGTAGTTTTATTAGGAATGCGTTGTTTTCACGTAAATAACAAATTTATCCAAATATAATTTAAGTCTTTGGTAATTTAGGAGTGAAAGCGATCAGATTCCCCGGAAAGTATATTTTCCCATATGAATGCGCCATTTTTCCGCGGTAAAAAGTAGCCTTCGTCTTTTCTCGGGTATCAAAACATCTTCTTATGAAATTTTATGCAAATTGGTTCAGTAGTTTAGGCGAGATTGAGTAACAGACAGACAGACAGAGTTACTTTCGCATTTATAATACTAGTACGGATGAAGCGTCTCGATTCAGTCACTGGTTTAAAAAAATAATTTTAATGTGAATATTCATTCGTATAACATGAACCGGTGTGTATGCCTATCTCTCTCACTCTCTCTCTCTCGCTCTGTCTCTCTCGCTCTTAGGCGGGTTAACCGTGCTCGAGTGGAAGGGACGCGTGCCTTTCACTTTTTATGTCTGTCTCACTCGCTCTTAGGCGGGCTAACCATGCCCGAGTCGAAGGGACGCGTGCCTCTCACTCGCTCTCATTGTGAGCGCGGAACGTGAGCGGAGCGTAACGCAGTTTCTTGAAGTGTCACCCGGCAAACCAATTTATAAGACGTTGTCACGTCAAAAATACATTGATTAGAAGTAAGTTAGCTGTATAGTACACTTTATAATTGTACCAAAAATGTCAAAATTAGTAAAACCTATTTATGAGTTTACCGTCGTGTTAATCAATTTCCGAAAATATTTTGGGATGTTCACTTGTTATCTTATTATGCTTCTCATCATCATGAGTGTAATGATTCATTCACTGTCACAACAAAATTGCATTCCTCAAGAGTTCAACCGTCATAATGACAGTTGACAAATGAATATTTGTGTGTTTTGTTTCGAAATTAATGGCATCCTCTCCGATTTACGCACATGACATGTTATCATGTCTGGTCTGAAAAGATTTTTAACGAATCCCGAAGAAGGAAACTACTTGGTGCAGTGGTCCACATGTCGGACTTCTAAAACCAAGGGTCGAGGGTTCGATCCCCGCACAGTACAAACATAAGTGTGCATGAACATGGGTGTTTGTACTGGTCTGGGTGTTTTCTATGTATAATATGTATTTATTTAAAAAAAAAGTATTTATTCGTTGTCTAGTACCCATAACACAAGCCTCGTAGCTTAATTTGGGACTAGAGAGTTGGTGTGATTGTCGTGCAATATTTGTTTTTATTTTATTTATTTAATCACTTTCGTTTTTTTTTCATTTCAATTAGGTAATAGCTGCAAATGTAAAGGTAGAGTTCACAAAAAGCGGAAGTGCTTTGTCATTTTCTACCAGTCACCCTTTGATTTTAATTCAGCTTACTTACCATACCTATTAAATACGTCTTAGCAAACTGGGCACCAACGTCTATAAACCATCAACTTATGAAAATGTCGTGAGAATCCACCGTCGCCCATGACCCACTGCGGGCCACGTGCGATTGTCATCAGTGACAGTTCTTAAGCCAGTTGTCAAACAACACGCCGGTTTGGCGCGAGTTGTCCAGAGTGGTCGAAAGTTCAAGTGCAACTGATTTATGATGCAACATGTTTATTGGTATTGGTTTTTTGGGTGATATGCTACTTTACACATTGTCTAATTAAACTGACACTGGCAAGTAAAGGTCAATTTAAGTTATCTTGGGCATTATGGTGCGTGGCGTGGCAGGCGGTGCTCACCTTCTGTGAGATGACAGTCTCAAGAAGCAGCGGAGAGGGAGTGATAGGCTTCGGCTGACGTCCTAATGATCCGCTGCCGGCGTCATGGGCACCGGAGGAGCAATTTCCTTCTCCACTTGCCCCTTCCTGGGCCGGGGGCTTTAGACACGGGGGTGTCTGTTGTCCGCTAAAGGGGGCCCAAGACGGCGTTGCGCGTGTTCCCGCACGCCGGCTACTGTTTATGCGACGGGGTCGAGTTTCTCCCTCGTCACAACCGGTAGGGGCTCGCTGCAAAGTGAGTCGGCCGAGTACGGGAAGTTGCGGTGAATGCCTGTGGCCATTCGGCCTACGGTAAACTCGCCACGTCCCCGACTCACATGGCACCGGAGGGCACCGTCAGGTTTTTAGTGGGTAGGCGGGTTCTCTCTCTGAGGCCAGGAGTCCAACATTATCCTGGTGGGTATGCGTAACAGCATTTCCCTGACGTTAAAAAAAGACATCATGGTCGTGAGCAAATCTAGTAATTTAGGGCGGTATTATTTTTATAATTTATATATTACCCATATTTTTTTTATAATTTCTGAAAAAATCTAATCTGATTCTGTATATATATGATCTAATCTGTAAATTCGGCAACCCGTTTTATTAGGCATTCAAAAATATGGAAAATATGGCGCATTTAAAAGCAATTTTCCTGAAACTATTGGTTCAATTAATTTTGCTGGTTCTACCTAGTACTGATCAAATAATTTTCTTTATGTGTGGTGTGCAATTTACAATATTCTATATATCTTTACCTACCTACAGAAGCACTCCTGTGATAGTGCAAACCTTTGAGTGATTGTCCACTGTGTACCTAACCTTGCTATCTGGGATTGTCATCATCAGTGACAGCTCCGTAGGCTGGTTGTCAAACCTCTTGCCGGTCTGGTTGGAGCGGTTCAGAGTGTTCGAAAGTTCAAGTGCAACTCTTATGATGCAATTGTTTGTTGATTTATTTTAATCCGAGGTAAAGAATTAATAAAGTTAAAAATATAACTGGTTTGACGTCTTTCAAAAGAGCTTGTAGTATCACAAAATGAATGAAGTTGATTTTATCAATCATCTATGTTATGTATTTAACATCCATGTGGTGAATTAAATAGCTTTTTTTTATTTATTTGATAATTTGGTTCTTTTTTTGTATTTTCGACTGTGGTAAAATCTAGATTTCGCTAGTGAATTCGTTTTCGCTGTCTGGATTGCTTGCTTTGTGTCCAAGCTTAAATTTATGTGACTACAATCGGATTCGCCTAATTTTAAAATGTTTATTATTCTCGTGAATTATAATCATGAATTAACTATTCAACATTTTCCATAAATAAGTATTATTTTCATACACATATTATATCGTGTTACTCGGTGGTTCCATTGTCACCTCCTGATATTTAAACAGCTGCTTTCCATGTCTTTATTTTGATTCTAATTCACGTGAGTATTGTATTTGACCTCCCCGGGCTTTTCCAGTACTTTATTTTATAAATGAAATAGCATCTTTACCACATTTTAATCGGAGGTGGCTGCTATAGATCTTAATTATTGACTAATCATAGAATTTTAAAATTACTGTTCGTCAAATTTTGTCTCCACTATATTTTTTACTTTTTAGTAAATTTAAACAATATTCATGTTAATTTCTGGCTGCAGCCTAAGGAGCATTTAAGGAAATTCGTACCGATGAGTAACTGTCACGGTAGGTCAATTTGGAGAGCATTCGCCTGGCTTGCGAGAGGTTTTTATTTATTTATTTGGGATAGGTTTGCTCTTGACCCAAGACTAAGCCCAACGAGGCAAAGACTGAGTCTAAGATGGAGTGAGCTCACCTAGAAGATGCCTGTTCACTCTAGCTTTGAAGAAGTTCCAGTCCCGCTTGTGCAGTGCGGTATGCACGAACAACTATCGTATTATCGTAACGTGTCGTAGCGTTTGCCTATCGTTAACTTGTCAACTTGTATGGCGTAACTGTCAGTTTCTGACGTTTGGAAGACACGAATACGTTGCCAAAATGCTAGTGCTGGGTGAGCACAGTCCATTTTTCTTTAAGTGTTTATATTTCACATTGTAAAGATATTTGCTTTGTTAATGCTAAAAAATAAAGTAACTTAATCAAACAATATTGTTCAATCCCATCCCTTAGAACCTATACCTGCTATTCTACATAAATGTATATTGAGTACGGTGAACCAAAGTGTACGGGTTTATAATCTAAGAGAATGAATAACAAATCTGTTTCTTACCCAGTAATAAATGCAATGAATCATTCAAAAAATATTCCTGCTGTCTACTACCATTAAACACTTAACCCTCCCTTTGCCTTCGTCGAGAAAAACGACCGAAACTGTCAGGTGCGCGCCGGTATGCGCTCGCGCATGCTTCCGTCTTTTTTTCTCCTTTCCCGAGAGAGGGACGGAAATAGCTCGCTCATTCACGTGACACTTGGGAATAGTAGGGATGGTAGTACTTATATTTTATAAATTAAACTAAATTAAATTAAAAATCTTTTTAAATTAATTTCGGACCATAAATCCATATAGTGTTAGTGACAGATGACTTAAAACTACGTTAGTATTACTTTTTAGAAAAAAAGGAAAATAAAAGTTGTTACTAAATTTTTGTTTTCTTAGCTAAAATCATATCGAGTGGCTACTCATATAAATTGATGGAAAAACTTGTTTCATAATTGAGGTTTTTTTGTAATAAACTTATTAATTGTAAGAACACCTGACTTACGTGACACAAGTTACATCTGCGATTTATCTTTTTTTTTTAAATATGAATAACCAGACATTTGGCCGCGATCTCACCTGATGGTAAGCGACGATATGATGACGACTGATTGTATGTTATCTAATAAAATAAAATAAAATAAAATAAAATAAAATAAAATCAATTTATTTCAGACATAGTCCATATGTGTTTGTTAGTAACAATAAAATTTAAAAACTATGTTAGTAGATCAAATTAATAATACATTAAAAATAGAAATTTATATAATTAATTTTTGTGTCTTTGGCGATCTGGACGCGGGTCCAGTGTTGCATAATGGCACTGTCCACGTCCAGTCTCGCTGCGACCGTTTTTAGAAGGCTGTTGGCGCTGCCCCGGACTCGATGCATCAGCGATGCAATGCGCTTTCTAATGATAGCCGAAAGGCTATCGACTTCAGCTGCGGCTAGCATAGCCGAAGCACTGCAGTACCGTGGCAGCCCCATCAGCCCCCTAAATGCGTTATTGTATTGAGTGCGCAGGGCTCTGTACGCACCTTGGGTGTAGTTCATCCACAGGCTGCACGTGTACAGTGAATGGCAGAATGCCTTAAACAGCGTTACTTTTACGTCTTTGGTGCAACGTGCAAACCTGCGGGAAAGCATATTGGCCCTGACGCACAAAGCCCGACGCTCCCTTTCCATATCCAGATCATCCTTCAATGACTCTATCTAATACATAATATCGTTCAGTATCGGATTTGTAAGAGGTTGGTGGTTTTCCTCAGGTGTACCTAAGAGTTTGAAGGAGACCTTGGCTCAGCAATGAAATAGAGTACCTATTAGCTGCTGATAGTCTGCATAGGATGCCGATCTTAATGTGCGTTCTGTATCCTGTCTGCAAGAAAGAGACAGCCCTACCACCGGTCTCTTTTTGTAATTCCATCGCGCGCCCTAATGCGCGGGTTGGCTATGTGATCAGGAACGCGTGCCATAGGTGCTGACTGCTGGCATTGTTACCTTTTTGGGTTCGATCCACTCTTTGTTTTGCTTGTCTTTGTTCTGATTGGAACTACATTAAAAGGCTTCGTCAAAGTCACATAAACAACTACCTCAATTTTTTTGACTTATTTTTTCGTGGACACTAGGTAAATACGATAGAATTTGAAGATAAAAAAGTTGGTTTGGAGGCGGATGGTCAAACGTGCCCTAAGTAGATATATGTATTGTCTTCTTGGTGGAATAGAAATTCCACCACATGTTCCTACCACTGCTACTCCTGTTAAACCAATCTTTACCTATTTCAGTTACCTGTAACTGTACCTATACAGGAGCTTATGCATGTTATAAGGAAATATGTGAACGTAAACATAAGCTCAGTGTGTTGAAAATGTTTCGTTTACTTGCGATTTATAATTATTTCCAAAAAAATATATAATCGGGTTTCAGATAACCAAAACAACCTTCAAAACATTGTAGACATTCAATGAACATAAGATTTAACTTTAATAAAGCTTTACAAGAAGTACATAACGTCTGCATAGGAAAATTTTCGTATTTTAACCGACCAGCCCCTCGTCTGAGAACATCTAGGCATTACAAGAACAGATTGCAAGAGCAATAGTTCCGTTATACTTATCCAATTGAGGGAAGGACACATAAATCTCAATGCGTGCGCGCAGGCCCTTTCTCGAACTGGTCGTAAGTAGGATGACCCCATATTGAACTAGGATAACCTTTGTAATGTCCGATGTAAACTCATTTACATTATGGAATCGATTTTGCGCTCTGTTTCTTTTGATGATTGGGAATAAGATCTTGAGTAATGTAAGTAGTAGTAAAGTAATGTGAATCGTAATATGACTGGTTATAGTTTTGTAATTTTAGGGTGCAGAGGTTCCAACCCTCAAAATTTAAAGCTGATAGTAGCTAATACTTGTTGGATCACTCTTGCCCATCCGTTTGTCAGACCTTTTATTTCAAGTTCTCGATTCTTTCAGAAAATGCACATTCTTGCATAAATTAGAGATAAAACTAGTTTTCTGAATACAGACTACAGACAGAATGCGTCAGTGTTTCCCTGCAATTACAACTTAGGAATCTTCAAAGCTAGAGTGAACAGGCATCTTCTAGGTGAGCTCGCTCCATCGTAGACTCAGTCTTTGCCTCGTTGGGCTTAGTCTTGGGTCAAGAGCAAACCTATCCCAAATAATAAAAAAAAAAAGACTGGGTATATCAGCAAAGTTCTCTTTCTCTATTATTTATGTCCAGAATGACTGAACTGAAAGTTACCCTCAGTTGATACCACCTAAAAGCCTATTCACCTATTTTTTATTTGTTTACACCTGCACGCCAGCGGAATTAATGAACTGCAGTCGATTCGCAATACAAGTTTCTGAATTCTGGACTGCCATGATATAATGTCTCGTGTTCCATCGACACACTAAGAAGAAGAGGTTGATACCTCTTCTTTTGTTACAGTCGGGTAAAAACGCTGCAGCTGGACAAAATGATATGAAAATGTGGCGTCACTGTTCTGAAGCAGATAACGCTATTTCAATTTAGACATTTAACAAATTCCTAGAACATGCGTCGGTAGTGAATATCCACATTACATCTTGACGTGACCATTCCCTTGTGACAAAGGACACGCTGAGTGTGTACTCAGCTTTACTTGGATAAACACATTGGTTCCTTTACTGACAAAACGAGTTAGAATAGGGGTCGATTTGTCACTCGTTACACTATCTAGTCTATCGTCTGTGCCATAGTTTATGGGTTCCGCTGAAATAAGACACTATTTATCTCCCTATTTATTTGTACATATGTATATACTTATTTTGGTCCCTAGTTATGTTCCAGTATAACTTAGAGTTGTATAAACAATTTTAAGCAAAAGACCTTTTGCAAACATCGCCTAAAAATCATTGATGATTGAACCTTTAATTATTTCTGTATGAATCATTTAACTTATCAAACTTTTTATAGTAAAGAGTTAACAAGAAAACCTTTTTCTTAATAGTTAAAAGTATTTTTCTGTTTTTAGTACACAAAACCGAATCAGAAACTGTAAGAAAATTCAGAACGAATTATCTACAAGCTTTAGCACTTACGTTCCCAGGTTCGCAAAACAAGATGCAAAAATGTGTCTCCGTAAATATTAATTATTCGTTATTATAATTACTTACGATGACTAATAGGTACTTAAATGGCTGTTCGCCATGTGACATTAATAAATTAACAGCTACATGGCATGACTGTAGTTTATATTTTACAGCATAAAGTTTTATTATAAATGGTGTGTGTCACTCGAGGGAATAAACAAAGGAATTTTATTTGTTTTAGGCCTTTTTCAAGGCATCCTGACTTAAAAGCAAAAACTTAAATATTTTTAAGAATTCTATTCTAGTTTTCTAAAGTAGCAAAGTGTTTTGTTAACCACACATGACTACTGACCAATAGATTCTCGAAGTTTAAAATTCGAGTGGAGCTCATAGTCATTTCACGAAATTTTGACATCTAAGAATCTGTGTGTGATTAGGAATTTCATAATCACACACATGAAAGTAATCTATTGCTTAAAAATATCATCAACTAGTGGCCCCCCGCGACTACTTCCGCGTGGAATCCCTTTGTTTTCACAATCGCGGTCGAACGGGATACAAAATATCCTATGTCCGTTTCCTAGTTCTACGCTACCCCTCCACAAATTTTCAGCCAAATCGGTTCATCCGTTCTTGAGTTATAAATAGTGTAACTAACACCACTTTCTTTTATATATATAGATGTACATTACATAACGATGCACCACACTATATTTTTGTTTTGACGGATGTTAAGCTGTCGAAATTTTTGTAATATGGTTCTTAATAATGGAAAAGATTCAGTTTTCAGCATTTTCTTGCAATTGAGAACACTCACATAATACGTACGTAATTTGTTTTCGTTTCTTTGAAATATTTTTCTTTTTGTTTCTTTGACAAGTGACAAGGAATGAACTCTTAAAACTTTATTTCGCGATTTATTTACATTGTGTTTTAACCTGACGTTTCGGACCTTTTTCAGTGTCCGTGATCACAGGTAGGCTAAGGTGTTAGTTATCATTACATAGTTTGAAAAAATTGTAAACTACCATCACTCAAAAATATTAAGTTACGTTTCTATCCACACAAAACGATCTAACAGTATTTTGAGGTCTTGCAGTGCGGTGTCGAGCTACAGTTCTTGCTAAAACCTGTTTTGGGATCCTGATCCCAAGCTGTAAAAAGTATCATTTCAATGTCTACTTTTCGCGTAAACCGAAGAAACAAATACTTGAACTGTATCAAACCTAGGTTGATTCAATAAAAAACCGGGATAGACTCTTCATTTTCTCCTATATAAGATCTTCGAATGTTATTTTTAGGATCACAGATTAGGCGCCATAAAATCTAGTTCACGCTAATCCTTTATGAGTTTGCAAAAAGTGACCCACTTTACTGAAGTGTAGGTGAACGATCAGTCAAGTGTTTACTTCCTGTAACCACGACTGAGCTGGGCTTATATCGTGTCGTGGGTATTGGGTTCGCGTCCCGGTTCGTGCACTTGTTGTCTATTTATTTAATTTGGGATTTGGGAATGTGGAGCACAAAATGGTTATTTATAGATACTGTCTGGAACTTCATTAGTGCATCCAATATATGATATTGAACTTTCGCGTTGCATTTTAACACTAACTATTGGTTATCGGGTCTAAAAGCGAACTATTTTAATGAGTATTAGGTACTCACTGCTCGACGTTTCGGCTGGATTGCACACAGCCGTGGTCACGAGCTGACTGGTGGCTTGCGGCGTCGTCTGTTCGTTTAGACCCGATAACCAATAGTTAGTGTAAAAGTGCATCCAAAACTTTTTGAGACAATTAATACTTGGTAATCTTGACTAACGTTCGGTTTAAAATAAGCGGTACTCGGTTGGAAGTAGCACAAATCCACGATATTCTTTTTAATCTTTTGCAAAATATTTCATCAAGTTCATTTAGTTTATAAGTTAAAAGTTCCATAAATTGTAGGCACACAAAATGAATAAACTTCATATAAAAATAATAGAACTAACTTACTTCTTACACAAATGCATTTCGCAAAATTTGTTTATATTCATAGTAATCATAAATGTTGATTGATTTGACTACTTAATACTCTCTAATAAACCTAGTCGTTAATTAATCTTAAGTAACATTACTAAGACTTCACATATTACGATACTATCAATAAAAAGCGTAAACCATTACTCTTCTTTGACCTTGAGTCGGTCGGTTAAAGATCCAATAAAAGTGTAGAACCATTGCATAAACGTTAGAGTAATAAAATAATAATAATAAATATACACCGACCGTTTGGTGCAGTGGTCTACATGTCGGACTTCTAAAACAAAGGGTCGCGGGTTCGATCCCCGCACAGTACAAGCATATGTGTCTGGGTCTGGGTGTTTTCTATGTATAATATGTATTTATTTACAAAAAAAGGTATTTAAGAATGTATATTCCTTGTCTAGTAGGTACCCATAACACAAGCCCCGTAGCTTTATTTGGGACTAGAGATTTGGTGTGATTGTTGTGATTTTTTTTATACAACATCATAACATTTATACATTGATCTGACTCCGTGGTAAGTAGTTTAAGCACTTGTGTTACATATATCAGAATCAACAGTGGTATTACAAATAAACTCAAATATATACACATTACACTTAGACCAGTACAAACAGACATGTTCATGCACTCAAATGTTTGTACAGTGCAGGGATCGAACCCGCGGCCTCTTGGTTAATAGTCAAATTCTTGACCATTACACAAACTGGCCTGTCGATTTTATGTCAAAGAACTATTAAAGATCTCGTAAACGGTGACTCTATGGTTAGGTGACACTGGGTTTATATTGTACGAGTATTCGGTGAAGGGACGATTTTTTATTTTCTGACGATTCTGACTCCAAGATTTTTTTTGTTTCATTAGGAATGTCTAAGACCTTATATAGCCTATAAGGTCTTAAACATTGGTTAGGTGTATTTCTTAGGTTATTAATTAATTCTTAAAACTAATTTCTTACAACTACATACTACTCGTACTTACAAACTAAGCCCTAACTTAACTCATTGAATAGCGAGGATGGTTCACATTTCAATGCTCAAGAAATGGAGTTTTACGCGGGAATATCGATCGGATCAGTACGGAGCACCTTACTCTAGTTGTTACATTTACTGCATTGTTTTCCTTCAGTAACACATTATGATGATAATTCCACCTCACTATCACACTAATACACTACGAAAAATCAATTTAGAGAAACAGAGCCCACCTACTCCTTTCGTTTCCCGCGTTAAGCTCTCGGACGGACTCCAAGATGGCTGATTTGAAATGTCAAAGTTGATTAAGCAGAAGGTCGAACTAAATCACCACCTATACCTATATCACCTATATGAAATATATCACCTTAAATTAGGTCCGGTTATATTTAACAGTCCGATAACTATTTATCTGAATATTGAAAAATAAGCCCTTAGTTAACTTTTTTGTCAGTCTAGCTGGCTCATAATTCACTACTTTGTCTTAGTTTTACGCCGCAATAAACAATAATTATATTCAGCATCATTGATTCACTGCAATTAGAGCAATCTTAACAAAAATATTATATTAAAGAGTTATTTTACCATTTTGACTCACTTCAAGAAGAAATAAAGTAAGTGTAATACCAATTTCCTTCAAATGAATCCAAATTTTCTGTTCACAACTTGGCATTAATGTCACGGCTTGTTGGCAAAATTAAATAAACACAAAAATTAAGGGCAATTTGTTCACCCGGTATATGCGCGCGCGCACCGAATGCATTTTAATTTGTTCAACGTCCATCGCGGGCAAAGAGTAGGGACTACGCAAACAGATCAATTCATTAATTTTATTGTTTTAAGCATTTGCTTACTAAATTTTCAGTACTTGTTTTTTTCTTTAATATGAACGACAGCACAATCTACCGATACGTTGCCATGTTTTTTATTTTTTCCATTCAATCACATTATATAACTTATTTCAATTTTTTTTTAACTACACAATAATTCTTAAAATTTGTTGTTCTCAACATCCTCAGCCTCATAAGCCTCATCTTGACTCAGTGACCTATCAATTAGAATTTCTGAGTCTTGTGTACATTTTATTTTATTCTGTTTTTTGATAAAGCTGTTAGGTATGTTTTTATAATCAGAGCTGCAGTTCAAGTTAACAGCCTCCATTGCAGCCGTGTGATTGACATACTAGTTACATTGTATTATATCTTCATTTGTTCTTATTTTGACTATGTACTTTGTATTGTAGAACTGTAGGTATAATATTAAACGTCTCCTCTGCACAAACGTTTGATCTATTATATAATCTAATTTTGGAGCGCTTGTATGAGTGATGCGGATTGTGGAGTATGACGAATTGTATCGGGACTCCTAATCCAATAGTTGGAGTGGACATGCAGCCTTAAATATTTGGATATGGCATATCACGCTAGGCTGTTTAAGAAAATTTAAATCACCTTTAGACTTCTGTAACAAACGCTTTGAAATGCAGCGTCACTATATTACCATAGATAACCGATATTGGTCTGAAAATTAACAATGTCTAACCTAATTTTTCTATCTATAGGCTTAATTTTTTTTGGTTTTGGTTCCATCACAGAGAAGTTTTTCCGGGTTTCCTAGGTTTATATAAATTCTAATAATGTTGTTTATTGATATAAATATTATATATTATCAGGTATGTAAAATAAATTTTTAAATTCATATTATGCTTATTGAAATGAGTTAGTATGCTATAAAATTGCGATCATTTATTGCAAAATCAAGTAGGTAAATTTAGACGATGTTATGTAAAAGTAGACAATCATATTACCATAAGCAAATACTTACAGTCACTAATCCTTGATGTGTCATAATATTATTACTTATCTCAATATTTGTAGGTGAATGGGCTGCCGTAACACCCATAAAAATCATACTAGTGTGTTTAGTAACTTAATTTTTTAGTATTAACAATGCAAAAAAGAAATTCACATAGCGTGTTAAGCTTCTGCAATGTGTGCCATTTAAGCTAGACATAATAAAATTAGTGGATCTTCCCATCTGCCCTTATATTCGTACAACAATCGTTTTTTAATTGTATCATATAATGTAAGTATTCCGCGCCGCTAGATATCGCTGTCTTGGTTGACTTGCGGAAACGCCTTTAGAGTTTAGAGAACCCCGGATTCATACCCTGGCCAAATCGTTAGGCCAAAAGCCTATCACCCAAACAGTGGATTTAGAAAAAAAGCGTTTGAGTGTACATACATAGATTGATTGAGTGGTGCATTTTTCTACATAACATCTGAAGCTAATAACACCATATTTTTTTGGGCCGGTAGATCTGGCAGTAGTTAGCTTGGTTTGTTGTAAAAAGATGGAGTTCATCCGCAAATCAAACTCGTACTTTGCCTGATAGTAGATGCGCTGTATGTAGTATGCTGTATTGTTGTAACTGCCTCGTTGGTGTAGTGGCAAAGTTTCTGCCATACATCCGAGAGGTCTTGGGTTCGAATCCCGGTCGAGCCAAAATTGTTTATGAGATTTTCTGTCATGAATTTCTCAAAAAACAGCTCGGAGTCGGGAAGTTGGCGGTGTTACACCCCCGTGCCTCGGAAAGCACGTTAAGCCTGAGCACGTTGGTCCTGCGCCTGATCTCTCTCCGGTCATGTCGGATTGCCGTCTCACCGAACTTTGAGTGTGATGGAACAGTGAGTGCACCTGTGTACTGCGCTCACAGTCGTGCACTATAATATCTAGTTGGCTGATCTCTGTTGAGATGGGCCGCCGTGGTCGAAATCGGCCAGGAGGACTATTATTATTATTATGCTGTACTTTGTATATGAGTAATCGAAACTAACTGATCCATTTTTCATAGCTGCTGAATCCTCGCACAGATCATTGAACTGGCATGACTGGGATGCGCCAGAGTTGACTCCATTATAAATACGCATTTGGGTCACGATCGAGTAGTATCGAGTTGTTTGAACGAGTGGATTGCTCTGTTTAATCTGTTTTGTGTATTGTTGGTCTAATGATTTGTATGACTTCATTATGTCTAGACATGTGAGGTTCGCTTGTAAGATCCAGGGTTAGGTACACCCATAAACAATTTTCTGGTCTCTTTCAGCGTCAAAGAAGTTGACAGTGACACTGCTACATTTTATGACTATGCTCACTAAGGATGAACAATGGGTTTTAAATATGAGTGTTTTTCTTTCTATCTGAAGAGAGTAGTTTAAATAAATTTTGTTTTTATTATTTTTTTATTAATCAAAGCATATCAGACTTTCCTACAAGAAAACTACCTTAACGCATTATTTGAAACTCCCAAAATCTATTCAATCAGCTCCCATGTAGAAGATAATCATCATAAACAAAAACCAAGTTCACCTTGTACCCAACAGTCACTAACTACAAAATAAGCTATCAATTTCACTCCCAATTGAGTGCGGTTTTTATTACAGATAAATTGATAAAGATCGGTCTGTCCGACTGTCTGAACATGCCTTGTAATTTGAGTAATTATTGTAATGGCATAATAGTAGTTGGTAGCGATAACCGTCTCTGTTAAGGGTGAGTAGCAATGGTTATAGTCCGATGGAGTAGCAATGGTAATACCAAGAGGGAGTAGCAATGGTTGTAGTAAAAGGGAGTAGCAATGGTAATGGCAAGAGGGAGTAGCAATGGTAATGGCAAGAGGGATTAGCAGTGATAATAGCAAGAGGGAGAAGCAATTGTTATAGTCAGATGGAGTAGCAATGGTAATATTAGGTCCTTACATATGAAATTGGCGTTTTGTCGTACTGGCCACTTTGATCACAAATTTTTCCTATTTGGTTAGGAATTCGAAATTCAAATTTATACAGCTATTTCCACATGTAGTTGTGTTTCGTAAACCGTCATTCATTTGTTTTTTACTTATCTTTTTTCTGTTTGCATCGCTCAATTTACAAAATGGAAAATTTGAAATATCGCGTTATTTACGAGTACGAGTTCCACCGTGGCACCAGTGCTGCGGAAACGGCTCGAAGGGTTAATGATGTGTATGGCGGTTGTGTCGCAAAAGAAAACACAGTGCGTTTTTGGTTCCAACGTTTTCGTTCTGGAAATTTCGACCTGCAAAACAAGCCCCGTGGACGGCCGGAGACCCAAGTTGATAATGAAGAATTGAAGGCTATTGTGGAAGCGGATCCATCGCAAACCACGTCCGAGTTAGCTGCAGGCTTTGGCGTTAGTGATAAAACTGTTTTAATCCACTTGAAGCAAATTGGGAAGATTAAAAAACTTGAAAGGTGGGTTCCTCACGAATTGAGTGAAGCAAACCGGCAAACGCGCGTCAACTGCTGCGTTACATTACTTGACCGGCACAATAACGAAGGGATTTTAAATCGAATCATTACCTGTGATGAAAAGTGGATTCTCTACGATAATCGGAAGCGCTCATCGCAATGGCTGGACCCTGGCAAGCCAGCCAAAGCCTGCTCCAAGCGAAAATTGACCAATAAAAAGTTACTTGTAAGCGTTTGGTGGACTAGCGCCGGTGTCGTTCATTACAGTTTTCTCAAATCTGGCCAGACGATTACGGCAGATATCTATTGTCAGCAATTGCAAACCATGATGGAAAAGCTAGTTGCTAAACAACCAAGGCTGGTCAATCGCTCTACGCCACTGCTGCTTCACGACAACGCTAGACCACACACTGCACAACAGACGGCTAGCAAATTAGAAGAACTTCAATTGGAATCTCTAAGGCATCCACCGTACTCCCCGGACCTTGCTCCAACAGATTACCATTTTTTTCGAAATTTGGATAACTTCTTGCAAGGGAAAAAGTTCAACTCAGATGGGGCAGTCCAAGTCGCCTTCAAAGATTTTATTGATTCCCGTTCGAATGGTTTTTTTAGTAAAGGGATCAATGAACTACCTATGAGATGGCAAAAGTGCATAGATTACAATGACTCATACTTTGATTAAATAAATATGCTACATAAAAAAATTTCGACTTTTTGTTCTTCCCATACAAAACGCCAATTTCATAGGTAAGGACCTAATAGCAAGAGGGATTAGCAATGGTAATAGCAAGACGGATTAGCAATGATAATAGCAAGAGGGAGTAGCAATTGTTATAGTAAGAGGGAGTAGCAATGGTTATAGTAAGAGGGAGAAGCAATGGTAAATGCATAGTACTTATTTCTACGTAGTGGATTTGATTAATTAATTGGTACTTTGAAACTGGAACCATGAACCATAGACCTGGAATATTGATAAAAATCAGTTACTTACTACCAAAACAGAAATTCTTCACGGTTTTTTTTAGCTTTTCAAACTCATTTTACAATTATTTACCTAATTACCGGCCACCATAGCTGTAGATAGAGGTTCAGAAGGCAATTTTTATATGTGTTTTTGTGTGTACGGTGTGTGTGTTTTTGTGTATCTGTTGTCACCAATTACCTTATTAAATACGCAGGACCCAACTGGCAACACAAGCCAGCTAGCATCTGATCTATTAAGACATACTGTACCAAGCTTAGCAGTGGATATCAGTGGTGATTTTGACGATGCGATGATGAAGCCAAAAACATTTGAGTACGTGACGCGGTCAATGTACGCCATGATAAGAGATAACAGACGACCTTCTGGAATACCTTGTGGATAAAGCTTATCGAAAGAAATCATAATAGCTTTCTTCGACCAATAGGGGACTTTGGCTTTAATGACGTTTTTGATTAGGTAAACGAACACAGATAAATATGTAGAAGTAAAAAGTAAATGAACGAAAAATATTGTAGTTGCTATTGTTTTAATGGACGCAACTTAAAATTTATGAGTAATTATTAGGAATTTTGGTCCCAAATAGAGCGTCTTAATTGAATATTAGGTTAATGTTAGTCAATAAGTTTGATTCATATAACTATATTTTAATCATCAAATAACATTACATAAATCTATCCTATGTGATGGCATGTAAGGTTTCTTTTCATTCACGTTATGAAGTAAAAACACGTTTTAGGATTATTTTTTTGTGCTGAACTGATAACTATGTACTGCTTGATTAAGACTAAGTGAAATTAGTTGTGTTCTCCAATAAAGAAATAAATAAAATAAAAATCTAAATTTAAAAAGAAAGTAGGTTCTTTTAGAAAAACAAGCAGCACCACAGAACTCCACTAATATTTGCATCTCTCTTGACAATTTGGTTCTATAAATAGATTAGCCATGAACACAGTGAGTAACTGTGTTTTCAATATGATTCAACAGTTATCGAAGTTATAAAAAACTAAAACTAAAATAAGTAATGGCTTGTACCTATGAGCGAGGTAAACAAAACTTGTTTTTGTTCCTCCTTTAGTCTTTGAGGCCATTATGGTGTTTATCTGATAATTCTAAAATACTAAATTTTTGCTTCAAAATTCACATACCTAAGTATGTGCTTCCTTTATTTAATCACTTTAGTTTTTGGCAACAATATTTTTTATTCCTTATTCAATATGTAGCTAATATCGAAATCGGCGTTTGATTGAATATCGTAATAGGTCCTCATCTAGGATGTAAATTGGAATTTACTAATAATAAAGAGAATAATCAACTTAGCAATCAGATTAGATTTTTACTAGGAATGATTAACTTCGAAAACAAGAGAAAAATAGATAAATGGAAGTTCGTATGTTTGCTGAAAAAAAATACGCTTGACGCAAACTTCATTAAATATGTCCAAATTCGTGTACAGCAGCCACAAACGATAGCAATAATCCATCGGAATGTGTTTTGGCACATTAAAAGATTATGCTTGTATTAGGATTAGCATTATATACCGTCGAATCATTCAGATTATCCAAAGTTTATATATACTGTAATAGATAATTTCTGATAAAGCTGATATCGCAAAGATAACGTTCAGTTATCTCAAGTGATTCCGGAGGCATACACAATATTTTAATTTTAAAAAGTGATTATTAATTGCGTTTTATTTAGTATGTGATTCATGTGGATATTTGAAATAAAACAATAAAAACTATACGTAGCAAGCAGTTTCGAACAATTGTGTAATTTGAAGTGTGTGTACAAAAGTGAGTTGAAGTGACAGTCTCAGTGAGTTGGGTGGAAAATACTAAAATCAATAAAATCAATAAAATCAATTTATTTTTGTAATTAGGCTAACAAATTAGCACTTTTACACGTCCCAACATATAAATTGACCCTACCACCGCTTCGGGACAGTTTGGGCCAGTGCTGAGAAGAAGCGGCGCAAGAAACTCAGTCACTATTGTCATTGCCTCTTTTCAAAATTGATTTACAATAATTGTAATTGTTTGCATTTAAACATTTCCATATATCTTTGTCATTTATATAATCATCAATTTTATAATATCCTTTCGACATTAATACATCTTTTACAACTGTTTTAAATTTATCTAAAGGCAATGAAATTAAATTTTCAGGTAATTTATTAAAAAATATTACACATCTACCCATAAATGAGTGACCAACCTTATGAAGCCTAAAATGTGGAACGGCAAGCCTATTTTTTTGTCTTGTGTTGAAGTTATGCAAATCGCTATTTTTAGGAAATAAGTGTAAGTTTTTTCGAACGTAGATTAGGTTTTCGTAAATATATTGCGAGTAAACTGTGAGTATTTTAACTTCTTTAAACAATTCTCTAAGTGTTTCATTTGATTTAAGTTTATAAATAGCCCGCACGGCTCGTTTCTGCAATACGAAAATTGTCTCTATATCTGCAGCTGAGCCCCATAGTAAGATGCCGTATGACATGATACTGTGAAAATAACTAAAATAAACTAGTCTTGCCGTTTCAACATCAGTCAGAAACCTTATCTTTCTTACAGCGTATGCAGCGGAGCTTAGTCTCTTTGATAAGGTCATGATATGAGGACCCCACTGGAGCTTATCATCCAAAGTAATTCCCAAAAAAGTTGCAGTATTTGAAGTAACTAGTTGTTCATCCTTAACAACAACCCTTGTTGGAACTTGTCGGACATTGGGCATTGTAAACTTAATGCATTTAGTTTTGGTCGCGTTAAGCAATAAATTGTTAACGGTGAACCAATGAAGTACTCGCGAGAGAGTACCATTTACATCGTCAAACGATTCTTTACCCCTTGGAGTTTTAAAAAGTAGTGAAGTATCATCAGCAAATAACACTATCTCACAAGCACCGTCGACAAAGTATGGAAGGTCATTAATATATATTAGAAACAGTAACGGTCCCAATATCGAACCCTGGGGCACACCCATAGTGAGAGGTGCTCCAGGAGACTCTGCTCCATTGATAGAAACCTTTTGTGTTCTCTCAGTGAGATATGAATTAAATAAGTTACATGCATTAGTTGATACACCATAATGGCGTAGTTTTCTCAACAGGGTCTCATGGTCAACACAATCAAACGCTTTAGAGAGGTCACAAAAGATTCCCACAGCATCATGCTTACTATCATAGGCATCAAATATATGTTTCAACAGAGCGACTCCAGCATCAGCAGTACTGCGACCCTTTGTAAAACCAAATTGTTTATTATGCAATAAATTGTTTGATGTGAAGTGAAATAGTAGCTGATTGAATATAATCTTTTCAAAAATTTTACTTAGAACCGGTAAGATTGATATCGGTCGAAAATTTGAGGGGTTATTTTTGTCACCAGATTTAAATAACGGTACTATTTTACTAAATTTCATTAAATTTGGGAATTTTCCTTCATCAATACATTTGTTAAAAATGATCGCTAAAAGAGGTGCTATGATTTCAATAATAGTTTTAATTATACATACGGATATTCCCCAAAGATCCTCGGTTTTTTTCATATTTATTTCATTGAATGCGTTCATAATTACATCGGTGCTGACGTATCTAAAGTATAGTGGTGAATCACACTCATCAATATTGGATTTGAGAATGGATTCAGACAGTTCTGCAGAAGAGTTAAGTTCTTTAGTAGTAGATGGTGCTATATTAGCAAAGTACTTTTCAAAAATATTAGCTACTTCTGCATTAGATTTAACTAGTTTACCTCCATCTTTTAATGAATATGAACGATCTTTTGTTTTATCTTTACCGGTTTCTTTGTTAATGATATTCCAGGTAGCTTTGGCTTTATTTTTTGAACCTGAAACTATCCTACGAAGATGATTCGTCTTTGCTTGGGCACAAACTTTTTTAAAGATTTTTGAATATTTTTTAACATATTCTATAATATGTGGGTCCTGAGAATGTTCTCTAATACTATACAGATCATATAACTTGTTCCTGCTTTTATAAATACCTGGTGTAGCCCATTCATTAAACTTACTTGTAAACCGATTAGACTTAACCTTTTTTTTTGTGAAAATTGATGCAAATTCGCTTTTAATTAAGTTAAAAAGATCTTCATATAAGTTGTCTACGTTACTACTACTGTTTGGTATTAATGTTTTCACACCATCAAAAATCCTATCCTTAAATCTATTTATCCTGTTTGCAGTGACTGGTCTATAAACTATATCTACTACGCTCAAGGCCGGACCAGACGGAAATGTGACCTTTTGTCCTCTATGGTCGGAGCTTAGACATTGTAAAATAGATTTATTTGTTATTTTGACATCACAAAAAATATTATCTATGCAAGTAGCCGTTGTTGGAGTCACTCTGGTAGGTTCTTCAAAAACATTATTTAGGTTATACGATTCAAAGAGATTAAGAAATCTCATAGAAATTTGTGTTTTTTTTAATATGTCTATATTAAAATCACCGCATACTACTAAATTCTTTTTTGATTTTGATGCTTTTGATAAGACTTTATCCATAGTGTCTTCAAAAAGTTGGTAATTAGCGTCTGGCGGGCTATATACGCTTATGACAATATATTGATCTAGTTCAACACATGCAAGTTCAATAGTTCGCTCAATGGAGAGAGATACAATATCTTTTCGTTCTTTACAGTTAATTTGATTTTTCAATAGAATAAGTGACCCACCTCTAGTTGTAGTCTCCCTTGTGAACGAACTACCGACCTTATAATTGTCAATACTTAACATTAATTCATAGTCCCTATACCAGTGCTCAGTCACACACATTACATGGGCGTTTAAATCTTGCAAAACTAATGATAATTCTAATTCTTTGCCAGCTAGGCCTTGTATGTTTTGATGTACAACAATAAAACTAGACCCAGCCTTTGTCTTCCCCCTTAGTTTAAAGTGTCAGAGGTTGTCAAGTTAATAATATCTAAATTAGTACTATTACTAATATGTTGACAACCATGTGATATGGTTGAGTTTAAAATACAATTAATATTATAAGCTAACAAAGTAGCTATTCGTTTTTTAAATTTAATAGAATACTGAAAGAGTGGGTAGAATAAATATATCTCTATATATATATTAAATTCTCTTGTCACAATGTTCGTTCCCGTACTCCTCTTGACCGATTCTCATGAAATTTTGTGAGCATATTGAGTAGGTCTGAGAATCGGCCAAAATCTATTTTCATACCCCTTAGTGATAAGGGTAGTCCTTACTTTACATTTATATGGCAAAATAACGTTTGCCGGGTCACCTAGTGTAATATGGAAACGAAATACTTTAGTACATTGGTTTTTGTCCTTTGTCTTCCATTCGGTCTTAACCGACTTCAAGAAAAAAGGACAAGGGGGCAATTGGACCGTATTTTTATACCAAATCCTATTTTGCTCTTAAGTTACAGCAGCGCCAACTTCAAGGGGAATTTGCTACTTTTCTGTACGTCGATTGTCGAACAAAGCTTTTCGTATACAACAGGAAAAGTAGGACTTAGTATTGACTTATTGGCTAAATCTACCATATTCACGTACGAGCCACCTATTATTTCCCACACAACTGTACCTCTCGCCTTATTCTCAACAATGTATAAGTTATTCTCCTTACAACAACAGGAAGGTAAGGCATCGTGACATCCGTGACTGCTTAGCAGAATGCATAGAAACTTATATAACACCACCAGCGAAACGTGACCCCTTGTCTCCTTACTATTGTTTCACACTCTATTGGAGTAAATAGCTCTTCAGAAATTGGCGCCAGCTTACGTTGAGCTGTTGCTTCTAAAGCCATATTTCAAAACGTTAGTAAGGAAAGGGTCAAGCAATTCTGGGGGTAAAGACACCTTTTATAATTATGCGCATATTTTATGTAATAATAACATATATAAATGTTGGACAGGCTTAAAGGGCTGAGAGTGTTAAAGACACGCATGTGATTTACATAAAATTGTGTGCTATGACCTGGTTTCAATGTTTAGTTCCAAATAGATGGTTATCACAAATATCAGAGGCCATAGGTAAAACTATCCGATGCCATCACCACATTGTCATAGTTAGCTATACTTATACGCAGTGCAGCTATAGGACATCCATTGCTGAACTGAGGCCTATTATAGTTTTTTCAATGTTTTGATGTGACAACGTCTTATAATTCGATGGAGCCGGCTGCACGTACCAAAAAACATGACGCATGCGGCGTTACCTCGCTCTGAGGCGTTCCATTCAAGGCTTGAAGTGCAAGCGAGAGCGCGGAACGAGCGACAAAGAGGCAATGTGACAAAGACGTTGTCACGTTCAACTATCGTCAGTAAACCGACTTTGCAGACAACCGATTTTATCCCTTAAAATTTTTTCTTACTTAACTTCATAGGATTAACTGCAACGTGTGGTGAAAATTATAATCATGTATGTTCCCAATATTGCAGAATTAATAAATTTAAAATAAATCAACTTTATGAATGCATGTCAAAGCGCAGTAAAAACATAATATAATAATAATATTAATAAATAAAAAAATATTTCACGACAATCACACCAATTCTCTAGTCCCAAATTAAGCTACGAGGCTTGTGGTATGGGTACTAGACAACGGATAAACATACTTAAATACTTTTTTTTTAAATAAATACATCCTATTATACATAGAAAACACCCAGACCAGTACAAACACACATGTTCATGCACACTTATGCTTGTACTGTGCGGGGATCGAACCCGCGACCCTTGGTTTTTTAGAAGTCCGACCTGTGGACCACTGCACCAAGCGGTCGTCATATTATATTATTATAATATTTCATAATTCTCCTTATTATAATGTTTGGTAACTTAATAATTATTTTATTAAAATGGGATGCAATATATTTTGATTAGCCAAATGTTTATTTATTCAAATAAGACGTGTTTATGTTTTTTTATAGCTCACTTGATTTATTATTGGTTTCAGATGCTGTTGATACGCAGATTGGGTATGTAAAATCACAAGTTTATGATTTAAGAGATAATAAAGTTTCTTTTTTATGTAGCTATCTAGGTATTGGTAAGGTACCTACTTAGATAAACACAGCTAAGGTCGTACGTGAAGCAAACCTACTCGTGTTAAGCATACATAGCTTTTGGTACCTATTTAAAGGACGTAGCATCACATATTACTAAATAACCCGAGATGTATATGCCTTGCCTATATACCACAATATAAACCAACTGCGCGGGAGATATTATAGTGCACTAGTGTGAGCGCAATACACAGGTGCACTCACTGTTCCATCACTCTCAAAGTTCGGTGAGACAGCCATCCGACATAACCGGAGAGAGATCAGGAATAGTTCCAACGGCTTAACGTGCATGGGGTATAAACACCGCCAACTACCCGTATCCAAGCAGTTTTGAAAGAAAATGACAGAAACAATTTTTAGCTCGACTTGAGATTCGAACCCAGGACCTCTCGTATGTAATGCAGAGAATTCGCCAATACACCAACGAGGCAACGTGAAGTCTTGAAAATGCCATAAAAAAATTGTAGTCGATTTTCCGTTACTCAAACAGTTCTCAGAAAATGTCAAATCAGTTTTAATAGCGACTGTTCCCATGCTAACATCCGTTTTATAAAGAGTCGTTCTGTCATAAATTCTGTCTGTCTTTCTGTCGTTCGCAGTGTGTGGGTGGGTATATCATAGAGTCGTTCAGACAGATACACCTAAAAATTTCTCTTCCATATCGATAGACTTTATTATTTACAAGTTTAATACCTACAATATCGATTTTCAAAACCTCTTGGGTCTTGTTTTTGGATTTTTCCTTGTACTTTCGTATATATTTTTTCAAAGAAAACATAAATGATCTATTAAGTTAATAATGATTACTAAGTTGTTGAAAAAACGTTAATTGTGAAGTTTTAATAGGTATTACCTCTCTTACCGGTTTATTTCCGCACTCTACAAATCGCTTACTTTTTTGAAAATATCTTCATTGCAAATCTATCGATATCACATACACACATCTGTTATTTGTCGATACATCGAACACCTCTAGCCACTTAAAACTTTACTCTTCCACAAACATTCGGTTCTCAACGAGGCTTGACATCCGATTTTGCTTGCCGAGTTAAGCAATGATGCGTCGTCAGAGTTTGGAAGCACTCAAGTGGATGAAAGGGAAAACTGACATGCAATGAGGTAACATAACTTTTCGTGTTTACTTTTCTGATGATTATGCTGGTCACGAAAAACGCTGATGAAACTCATCGTTATATGTTTTATCGAACCTGCGTCCACGGTGCTACGTAAATGCTTATCTATCATTCACGTTGCTCGATGTCTACACCTGTTCAGTCACATTCCTGTCCAGACAGTTGAATATTTTCTTTTCTAAACTTCCCTAATACTTCTGCTTTGACATGCTGTTGTAAGGATGGGACCCGGGAGTAGTCAATTAAACAAATGTTGCGCGATTCACGTATGGTTTATAACTTGCTCATTGCACAGATTACCTCATACCCTAAGAGTGTGGATAGGCACTATCAAATCACACAATATATGTCTCCAAATTGTACCTTAACAACATAATAATTACTTAAAAGAAAAGCTAAGCAGATAATAAAGGACACAAGTCAATGGCCGTATAAAAGTTTCTAGACTACAAACCCTAGTCAATTAATCGTTTAGATTTGAAGATGACATAAAATTATAACTTGTATAATCAGCCCATAGTTTTAAATTCCATAATCTGCAAACAAGTGGCAATAAGTAGGTACTTGGAGAGCGTCAGTTTTGTAACTATCGCATATTTAAGTAAACATTGTCCGCCAACACTAAAACACGCATTTTCGACACTCTTGCGCAGCTTGACCGTAGCCGATTCGCTTAAGACGCATCAGCTGGAATTTAAAGTTTACTGTAACATGCTACTTACATGCAAATGGTTATGTCAAAAGGGAGTGTAAGTGTTTGAATGAAATGACGAAACATAACTTTGTAACACGAAAGAAAATGTTCTAGAGATGCATATTTGGCAACGATCGATATCGTTGCCAAAAACAGAACATTATATTACATTACATTACATTTCACATTACATCATACATTACATTATATATTACATTACATTATATTATATACCTACTTGATGATGGGCACGGTTTAAAATGCTTAAAATTTTGTTTAAAGCTCTAAGTGAACACCTACCCAAGGGTCAAGGGTACCCCTGCTTGCAGCATATTGTCGCGTCCACTTGCGACTGTTGGCGATCTAGACCCAGCCAGTGATTGACACGTTGTCAGCCGCGACAAAGATTCACACATGTGCCCTGGCGGTATCAACCCTTAACGATAGAGCGAGCAGCATCTTGGTGAGGTCGTTCAGAAGCAAACCTCTTTCTAAAAAAACCGGCCAAGTGCGAGTCGGACTCGCGCACCGAGGGTTCCGTACAAACCTACAAGGTTTACAAAGTTCGTTTATTACGACAATCGAGTCATAACTATGGTATTTTTATTGCAAAATGAAATTCATAACATTACAATGGGGAAAGATGGAGGAGCATAAATTTAAGACAAAGATCTCTTTATCGTTTATAATAATGTCATTGAATTTAATTATAAGTATAACACTTTAAGCAGTTAGGACGCATTTAGATTATACAGCTACATTCACCAAAACATCGGGATTGAATGACGATGAGTGAGGTCGTCTTTGCCGTTTGAAAAATGTTGCCCTCCCCATACATAGTATAATAACTCACGGTCATTGCTGTAACTGCAATTATGTTTACAATCACAATTTTTTGGTGGTATAACTACTTAAAATTTTAAGCTTTTCGGAATTTTTCTGTTACCTGTGCTGTAAGCTATTGCTTCTTACCAAATTTCGAGATTCTATGTCAACGGGAAGTGGTCTTTAGGTTTTAATTCCCTTGCGTGTAGTTGCGAGTTTCAAAATATGCGGTATCAATGGTTGTACTTTTGCGTTTTGCGTTTTTGCGTTGACTTAGAATTTTTTTTTTCACGGGTTAAAGGCAATTAGATCTAAGTATTTGACATGAATTTCAACTTGATAGCTCTACGCGTTCATGAGGAAAAAAATAATAAGTTTATATTTATTTAAAAATATATATTTTGTAATGTAACTAAAAATTTAAGGTTTTCGAAATTTTCCCTTTATGTGTGCTATAAAACGTTGCTTCATGCCAAATTTCAAGATTCTAGGTCGACTGGAAGTACCCTTTAGGTTTTGATTCCCTTGCGAGTACTTGCGAGTTTCAAAATATGCAGCTTAAATTGCTGTTTCTTTTAATTGCGTTGACATAGAAGTTTGATTTTGTTACAGCTTAAAGGTATTATAGACCTCAGTATTTGGTATGAATTTCAATTTAATACCTCTACGCGTTTATGAGGAAATGGGTAGTAAGTTTAAAATTATTAAAAAAATATATATTATGTGATGTAACTAAAAATTTATGGTTTTCGTAATTTTTCCTTTATCTATGCTATAAGACGTTGCTTCGTACCAAATTTCAATATTCTGAGTTCACGGGAAGCACCCTGTAGGTTTTGATTCCCTTGCAAGTGTCGAAAATTTGCGGCATAAACGGCTGTATCTTTTGATTGCGTTGGCTTAGAAGTTTGATTTTTTCACAGCTTCAAGGGACAGTAGACCTGAGTAATTGATATAAATTTCAGCTTCATACCTCCACGCGTTCCTGAGAAAAAGGGTCTTGACAGACGGACGGACGGACAGACGGACAGACGGACAACAAACTGATCCTATAAGGGTTCCGTTTTTTCCTTTTGAGGTACGGAACCCTAAAAAAGAGTCAAGATCAGGGTAGGTCAATTACAGGTCTGGAAACAAGATACTTCAAAATTGAATATATCATCTTTCGTTGTACTGCATTCAACTCAACCTGCAGATCTGCCTAGTTGCTAGCAAATACATACCAAGAGGCTAAACATTCTGGAGAAGTCCTTTATTAATAAAACAATCAAAGAAACTTAAAGTTACCTTACCTCATACTTGCCAACCGAAAAGCGTCCATAGAAAGCGAACTATGCGCATGAGCATACCCCATGTTGACACGGGCGTCGACCTCGTGACCCCGATGACCTTCCCAGAATGCTGGTAAAACACATGGGTCTCTCGACTATCGGTGACACTTAGGATATACACTTTCACTGACACATTCAAGTACGGTGTAGGATCAGTTTCCAATATCTGGTTGCCCATGGAAAATCAATGAAATCAAATTATTTTAGTAAAAAGACTCACAAGGAGAACTTTTTCACGTCCCAACATATAAATTAACCCTACAAACGCTTTGGGACAATTTGGGCCAGTGCTGAGAAGAATCGGCGCAAGCAAAAAGCCTTGATTGAGAGAGATCCATGGTGAATGTCCGTCATCTGACAGTTTGTTGAGGGTATAATTAGAGTAAGAGAAGTTTGATAGTACAATGATTAGTTCAATGTCAAGTCCAGTGTCGGCAACTGCCTTTAAAAACACCCTCCTGTTGCAAATTATATAAAACTATCACGTAATAAGAGACAACGAGTCTAAGTCCTCACTCCCGCAACGTCGTTTCAACTTACTAAAACTAACAGCCGATATTAATCACCAATTCACCAGCAATTAGCTGTAATCTCTCAATTGAATGATGCACGAGCTAACGAGTCGTTGGAACTAATAACGGCTATAAATCCTCATTGGACTAAGTACGGAGTAGCGGTCTGTTATTGATAGGTATTCTTGGTCTTTTTAACCAACCGCAAAAGGAGGGTTGGCTGCTGCACCCAGCGTAAAGACTGCATACATAAATAGTATTTGGAATGAGGTGCTTTTGGCGCAGTGGTTGCAGCGCTCTGGCAGTGAAGATACTAAAAGTTAAGCATCCTACGGCGCGGTCATGTTTGGGATGGGTGACCATTCTGACCATAAAAGTGACGTATATTTACAAGCATCTCCGTGTTTCGGAAGGCACGTCAAGCTGTTGGTCCCGGTTAATATCGATATATATTAGTCTTTAAGCCTGGTCGGAGGCCCTCGGGCGGCTTAATAACATCTGACAGTAAGGTTGGTCACTTACCTTACACACACCCTTCCACCAATCCGCACTGAGCCCGCGCGGTGAAGTATGGCTCGCACCTCCTCATAGATGAGGTGAGGCCTGCGCCCCGCAGTGGGACGTATACTTTATAGGCTGATGATATTTGGAATGCTGACCCCTACCTTATTTTTCTTTGCCCGCAGAACTTTTATATTTGATAATAATAGTCTCCTAGCAGATTTCGACCACGACGGCCAACAGAGATCAGCCAACTGCAAAGGAGATATTAAAGTGCACAAGTGTGAGTGCAATACACAGGCACTCTAATTACTTTCAACTCAGAAATTAATAATAATTATAATTGAGGAAAGTATTAATTCCATCCGAGTATAATAAATTAAGTTCATTAATGAATCTTATGCGTTTCTGGCTACCTCCTAGGATTACTCATTATGTAAGCAAGCGGTAAGTTCGTGTTTAATCTATATTTAATTAGCTGCAAAGTTAATATGTAACAAAACTAAACAGAATTTAACCGCAAGGCCACGGTCTTGACCTAGTGCAGTGCCTTTACCCACAAATAGTTTTATTTTTCCTTAATTTTAGCGTATGTGAAGTTTAGGTGAGAGTAATTGAAATATAAGTAGGTGTTTCCCTTACACTGATTCATTTAGGCTCCTATTAGAACTGAGAATAACTCTGTTTCTTTCAACAACAAAAAAAAGTGACGTTTGGTTTAGTTAAAACATGTGAGCAGTGGTCTTGAAGAAAAATATTTGGGAGAAAAATATTTATTTAAATATTTAAAAAAATAATTAAAAATATTTCGTTTGGATAAGTCTATGAACCTGTATAGGTATTTTGAGAGTTTTATCTGGGAATTAGGAAAAAACTATATGTAAATGATATAATGTTAACTTTGATATTTCCTAAACCTTGCTATTTCAAAGTACAATACTCATATTCTTAATACTATAATGGTCTCACTCATAACAATATTGTGAAAAGACAAATATTTTCTTTAATTTTTTTTGTAGTACAGGGTTACTGGTAACTCGACGTATTCCTTAAAAACAGACACAGAAGAGGTAATCATCAACAATAAAGGTTCCATTAAGTAGGGGTTAGAAGCAATTGATTTTTAAGATATCGTGCCTTTAAGATTGCACAATTTTTTGTTAAAGTTGCTTAACATGGACGTACGTCCATGGTGCTTAAAGAGCAATATTTTGTAATTTTTCGAACCCTACCCGACTCTTCGTTGATGGGACCTTTTTTGAAGGAAATCACCTTTACTATAACTTTTTTGAAGGAATACGTTGAGTTACCAGTTACCCTTTAAACATTTAACAATACTTATATCAATAAACAGAATCAAACACAAAGCACTCCAATATCGAAGCGCCCGTTGCGAAACGGTTCAATGGAGTCGAAACAAAACGAGCTATGATGAATATTGGATTACTATTGTCACAATAGCTTGTGATACACTATACCTAAACACTTTCAATAAACCTATTGTTACACTAATAAAGCTTCTAATCGCACGATTCGGACGCAATTTGGTTTGTCCAAGGACTTTATTTCTTTTTTCTAAATTTTATTTTTCAAATCAAACTCATAAGGTAGGTTTTGCATTGACACGTGTGTCTAGTGTGGTGGAAAGCACAGGAAGCTAGCTGTCATATGACCGTCACGCGTTGCATGTCGTTAGGGCTGTCAAAAACTTTTTTTTTTACCAACGAAATGTTTCTTTGATATTAAGTTGCAGGGGTTATTGTCCTCGTGAGATTTGTTTTTGATACTGAGTTTTGATCCTTGTGTTTTTGAGGTGGACTCTTTTTTTTGGTATGCAATAAAAAGTTATCTATCTAAAATAATTAATTATGCTTAAGACATCATATCGGTAATCTAACATTGCAATAAAAACCGTATGAACATGTTATAACCTCAAATGTTAAGAGGAAATTTATCAATCAAGATACGTACCATGAAATAAAGTGAGAAAGTTGGTAAATCTTTTCTTCATATTTTTGACTTTGACTGTGGTTCATGTTGGTGCGTGGAAAAAGTTCATGAAAAACTTTTTTAATTGATGTTTTTGATGTGATAATTAAATTTTTCAAGGGTTTACAAACCGTATCTTACATTAAAATAGAGGTAGGATGTATAAGTTTGACCCCTATGTGTGTGTATATGTGTTTGTGTGGATGTGTTTTAGTGTTTCTGTCTATGGCATCGTAGGTCCCGAACGGATGGACCGATTTTAAAGCGTTTTTTTTCATTCGAAAGATAGTTTAATCACGATGTTTCTTAGCTATGACTGATCAAAATTCATCCAGCCGTCCCAGCTCATCTGTTTTCCTGGCTCATTTCTGGATTTTTTATCCAAGTGCATCTGAGTGGCAACCCTACGTTGCATAAGGGCTCGTGCGCGCGCGCATCGGCGATGCATTGTCATACACAGAGAAAGCCACTTCCCATGTATGGCTTGTATGGACATGGTAATCTTGACGTGTATGGAGAATTTTGATATCGAACTAATCATAAGGCTATGCATAACACGTACATAACATTCCTCCTAGCCGATTTAGGCGGCCGATATCAACAGAGATCAGCCAACTACGCAGGAAATATTATACTTAGTGTACAAGTGTGAGCACAATACATTAGGTGCACTGTCTGTTCCTTCACTCTCAAAGTTACTTCAAGCCGATTTCGACCACGGCGGCTAATCTCAACGGAGATCAGCCTACGCGGTACTAGCCTAGTACTACGCGGGAGATGTTATACCTAGTGTACAAGTGTGAGCACAATATAATAGGTACACTCTCTGTTCCTTCACTCTCAAAGTTACTCCAAAACGATATCGACCACGGCCAAACTCAACAGAGATCAGCCAACTACGCAGTAGGTAGGTATTATACCTAGTGCACCAGTGTGAACACAATATAATAGATGTACGCTCTGTTCCTTCACTCTCACAGTTCCTCCAAGCCGATTTTGATCGCGGCGGCCAATCTCAACAGAGATCAGCCAACTACGCGGGAGATATTATACCTAGTGCACAATACATTAGGTGCACTCTCTAAGTTACTCCAATCCAATTTCGACCATGACGGCCAATTACAACAGACAGAGATCAACTAACTACGCAGGAGATATTATACATAGTGCACTGGTGTGAGCACAATACATTAGGTGCACTCTCTGTTCCTTCACTCTCAAAGTTCCTTCAAGCCGATTACGACCACGATGGCCAGTCTTAAAGGAGATCACGTTAAGCCGTTGGTCCTGCGCCTAACACGTACATACCTAGCTAGAGTCTAATGAAGACAGAACGGTATGAGGGTCATAAGATTTGAGGGCGCTAATGACAGCGACTTGCCTCTTAAGATATATCATTTAAATTTTTTTCATTTCATTTATTCAATAAACAATAATACGCATTGTGTTTGAATTTTTACATAATAATTAAAGACATGCATGCAAACTTATAACTAAAAATCTTCTACGATTTACAGACACCTTTCCAATAGAATTTTTTTTAATGTAATTTTTAAAACGCTAAACCTAGTTGAAAAAATGTTATAAGTCAATCAAAATCATTTAAAAGGCTTTGTTCGTCATCAAAAAAATGTGAAAAACTAGTGATTGGAATTCAATAAATGGCTTAAGAAACAACTTAATGACACAACGCGTTGCCTAAATAATAACGATTTACTACGTAATAAATCATGTGCATGTGGATTATTTTATTTATTGACTGACCTTAATCGTCATTCAATAAAAATAAAACCAGTTTTTTTTTTTGATTTTGCGTATAAAGTTTATCTCATTAAGCAATTAACTTCCGTGGTTAGAAATAAGTTATTTTTTTTCTTAATCTGTTTTATAAAACTATATAAAAACACCGTCAAAACAAACAGCTTTTTTATTGTAAAAAATATTTTGATTATGAAGTTTGATGGATTGATTTTGATCGATCGTGTGGTAATTTTGTTTAATCACTTTAAATGTTCTTACGCCTCATTAGACTTTAAGACTTGTTCCACTTATAACTACAGCTATTTTGTTACATAATATTTGAGAGCAGTATTTGTCTATCTCTGTACCTAAAAAATTACATGTGTCACCTTCACTGTAAAATATTTTAATTATTCAATGATTAATCTCGCACCTACGTCCAATAAACAATCGCAATTAGCACACAATGCTAACGTCAGTCCGCCATATTTGTTTAGCATACAAACAAACAACCTAACCACGATTAAAAGATACAGTGTTCAAAGCGTGTCTTAAATTATATCCTACCGATTTTGAAACGTTCAATGTTAGGACTTAAATCCAAAAAAAAACTTTTTTTTAAATTTGAACCTACTAGCGTTTATTGCAACAAAATTTCGTATTCCATCTTTTCGCACTTACGTTGCGTCATAAAATATAAAAGGATACAGTCTTTGTAGAGTGGCTTCGATTACACAGGAAAAAAATTTAGATAAGGTTTCAACACCTATCTTATTGACAGTGGTAAGGCTGTTTATGCGCACGCGCAGCCTAAATCAGTTTGGCAACTGAAGCTGCCATTGTCTTGGATTGTCACCAAGGTAGTCTTAGACAGACTTTCAGTCCTTTTGAGAATCGGTGCATGTATTCAGCTGTTTGAAGATAGCTTGATGACTGTTTGTTAACACATTAGATTACATAATTATTATCTTTAATTATCAGGTCATAATTCTGGTCAGAGGCCCTGGGGCGGCTTAATAACGTCTGACAGTAAGGTTGGTCAACTTACCTTACAAACAACCCCTCCACCCGGCGCACTGAGTCCGCGTGGAGAAGTATGGCTCGCACCACCTCGTAGTTGAGGTGAGGCCTGTGTCCAGCAGTGGGACGTATAAAGGCTGATGAGATGAGTTCATAAGTACGTAATATCAGAGATCTTGCACACCTTTATTGTAGACCGACACAACAACAAAGCAACACTTCTTAATCTATTTATTTTATCGTCTTAAAATTTCGTTGTGGGCACTCATTAAGCATTTAACTTATGAATCAGTGGCAATTAACATCAGTAGGAGGTTTGTAATTAATTTATAAATAATGTGAGTACGCGTCGTACTTACTCGTATATTAAACTTGTATTATCATGATAATTACCATAAATGGGCATCGAGATGGTAATCTCTGCGATATCATCTGAGCTAACATAATGACAGTACGTATAAATAAGCGTTATGTTTTATAACGTAACTTAATCACTACTTAGTCGTAGCTCGTCGAAATCAGGCAGTAAATTTCTTTATTAAAAAGAAATTGTTTAAGATTTTAAATCATCATAGTATTTACAGTTCGATTATTACAAACACTGAAAAAACTTTCCTTGAATTTACCAATGTCGCTTTATATACTATTTGGAATTTAAAAAAAAACGTAAAATATAAAAAAAAAAACATTTCAGAATTTACCAGCTCTGCTGGTCTGCTTGGTTGGTTGGAAGATACCTATGTTGTTACGCGCTCGTCAATAAAGGAATTTCATTATAGAAATTTCTGTTTAGCAATGGACGAATTCAATCATTCTGATGTAATGACGACTAACGTATTCTTAGCGTTTACTATTCGTTAACTTGGCAATTTGTATGGGATAACTGTCACTTTTTGACGTTTTGACGATACGATAACGTTTCGATAATGTTTGTGTTCACCCCACGCTTTGTTCGCCTTGTATAAAACCTCATGGGTAAGGCCGTAGTTTTTGCCACTATTTGCATAATGAAGAATATTCTACTTACTCGTATTTTGTACACCTATTTTTGTATTTTTTTTCTAACTGACATACATTTATCTTGTAGCATTATACCTAACAAAAAAACCTTAATTTAAAATGTAGCTAGAATTGGAGTAAAATTATTTAAAAAAATAATGTTTTGATGACATAAAAGTGTCATATAAAAAGGTTAATGTCCTAAAAGTGCGACTCAAAAATAATCAAAAATGTTACTGGCTGTGTAAGAAGATTGACATGAAGTGTTAAACGTGTGAAAAGTACTTTAATTGGGCCTATGTACGCCTACCCTAAAAGTGCGTGGCCCGCAAAGATCTCGTCACTTTGCTGTCACTAAATCATTTTGCTCTCACCGAATCCTAGCAAACTTATTTCAATCTTTACTTATCTTCTCACCTGACGGCAACTATGAAAGCTGCGAGCACTGACACTAAAGCAGAGGCCGCGCCGTTCGTTAACTGTTTCACTTTATTAGTTTAAGAAAACACCACACCAGGACAGCGTCACTGATTACTAAATAGACAGCGTCTGCCGGGTCTGCTAGTATGTCCTAAATATTTCCTAGCGTATGTACTTAAATGAACTTTTCTGCATTTTTGGATTGGATACCCTTCGACCATAAGCGCAGCGTAGGACGTCCACCGACAAGATGGACAGGCGATCTTGTAAAGATCGCAGGATCACACTGGATGCAGACCGTTTGCTTCCGGTCGATGTGGAAAACTGTGGGGAAGGCCTATGTTCAGCAGTGGACGTCCTTTGGCTGATAATGATGATGTACTTAAATGGCTGTTCTCTCTTTGCTATCCGGCTAAGTGAATCCCTGTTTGCCGACGTATGTTAACGAGACAACGATCTCGATTGTGCTGCCGCTTCCTGTTTGATCGTTACTTCGTTAAATCAAATAACTTGCTTGCTTGCGGTGCGAGGGAGCCGCTATAACAACGCAGCACTAATAACTCAGAGTCTATTGAGATTGATAGAGATACAAAAACAAATTGGTTGTGATAATTTGCGGTTGACAAAACTAAACTAAAATTCCTTTAATATAATATTGATAATAATAAGAGGCCTTCGTGTTGCATTCATATCCCTACTTACGCCTTCCAAACGGACCGGTCTTGTGCTGTGATACCCTAGAGGGTACTACAAATAATAATAATAACCCTGCAAGACAGTTTCGTGGCGAGCTGTGGTGAGTAGCGACACCACGGAGTCACTTGTTAATCTGAGTGCTCCTGAGATTCGGTCAAGGCCCTTGTCTTTGGCTTTGCCGAAGTGGAACCCAAGGGGGCCTGCAGGACTCTCACCTCTGGCTTGCCTTCACCGGCCGGCCAGAGTGGAGTCGCGAGAGCGTGATGTACGAAAGTGGATGTAGTTTGTAAGTGGCGAATTGGTATATCATGCCGGACCCTCAGGGAAGCATTAATTGTCGTTTAAATGAATTGTTGTTCGTTAGTCTCGCTAATTCTCGAAAACGGCTTAAAAAGCAGCGGGCAGGACAACGTCTGCGGGTCCGCTAGATATAACCATCCGTGGTCACAGGTAGACGACTACCTGTGACCACAGACGCTGAAAAGGGTCCGAGACGTCTGGTTAAAGGTTCGTTGTAAATTAATCGCGAAATAATCGCGTAAAAAGTGTATCATTTTAATTTCATTTCGCGTAAAACGAAGAAACAAATAAATACCTGATCAGGGAATTAATAATACATACGTATAATTTGAACTAAAGTTTGAATTAAAATTAAGACAAAATATTTTTAACCTAACCGTCAGCCGCGACGCAGCACTGACTGCGTGTCAATCGATCACTGCCTTTTACTGCAGCAAAATCGTCGTCAGTCGCGAGTTGCGGCGACAGTATACCGCAGTTGTGCCTTGGGTCTAAGGTAAATTAGAATAAACAGCTTTTAGTTCCGAACAACATATTGCACTTGTGTCTTTTATAAAACATTTTCACAGCGCCATTGGCATAAGTGCGATCTTCAATATACTCATGTATAATTTCTAACTTTAATTTCACGATTTTCCACAGTAAGAAAGTTTGAGGATTTTAAGATATGGAAAGTGGTTGTTAGCCATTTGCATGGAGATTGCTTTTGACATTGAATTACCATTGTCTTGTCTGTCCGTGTGTCAGTAGGGGTTGATTTACCATATCCAATAAAATAAAGTTAGTATTTACATGGGCATTTGCTTAGATTATTAGCTGCCGATATACTGATTTTGCATCAGTGTTAATTCTAAGTCCATTCAGATTCTTTGTTGATTATAAGTTTTCTTGTAACGTATTTTTCTTATATTTTAGACGCTTGTTCTTTCGAGATTGTTGGCAAAGTTGCAAAGTTGGCTGCGATTTTATCTTATTGAATTATGTAATTATTATTATTGATTTTTATTATTATTTAATTATTATTACTTAATTACATTATTGATTTGTTACTAACATAATTTTAAGTAAAAATTGTTACTAACAACGATATGGAAATGTAATTTTAATGTGAATTATATTCCGAAATAAGTGAATTATTATTATTAATGCCGTATTTCAGTTTCGATAGTCAATATCAGGCTAAATCCTATGTAAAAAATAATGTAAACATTCATAATATAATACAACTAGCGTAATAAAAATACAAAAATGGATAAACAAAAAAAAAAGAAACAAGGATCCAAGTGTACACAAAATTAGCCTTTCTTCTTATTTCACAAACTTTGAATGAATTTCTTTTTCTAGGTCGCTGTTGAGTTTGCAGACAATGACGATTTCACTGTACGTGGGTGTTTGTCGTTTGATGCTAATTATTCCATAAGAAGAACAAATTAAAAACGTTTTACTCATATTTAAGTTAACTTATCTCAAGTCACTTACTATATTCTTATCAACTTAACTTCACATTTTGATAAACCTAAGCGTTTGCCTCCTATTTTCCGCTTTTAACAGGAGTTCAATCTCTTCAAACTCCTTTATTTACTTTCATCTGTCTGGAAGAGATCGCTACAAGCGATAAGACCGCCTACTTTGTACATCTTTCTTTGTTAAACTTGTCTGTAATTTTTGTTTTGTGTCGTAAAATAAAGTGTTAATCTATATATCCCGCTTTAGTTTCAAGTGGTACCAAGCTATAGATCCTGGTTAAACAGTGCAATGATGGATAATACTACTTTACCATGTCATTGTATACCTTGAAACCGTTACGGGTATTATCAAAAAGTGTAATACCTACTTACTTTGAATTTTCAGCGGTTCACTGAGATATTGCTTAGTTTTTTGTTCGTGAAAAAATTTGATAACTTAAAAAGCGCTTGTTCATATAATCTTCAATCTTTATAACATCACTAGATAAAAGGTCGTCGACCTGTTATCACGGACGCGGCTTCGGCGTTATCAGATAACGCAGGAGCTTATAAAACGCGGTGTTATGCAAGAAAGTGCATGTGCACACGCATCCTGTTACGTGCTAGTATGATATCCTGTAAGTGTTGTAATATATCAACATTGTATGTAGCTCTATTTAATAATAATAGTTCTCCTGGCAGATTTCGACCACGACGGCCAATCTCAACGAAGATCAGCCAACTACGCAGGAGATATTATAGTGCACAAGTGTGAGCGCAATACACAGGTGCACTCACTGTTCCATCACTCTCAAAGTTCGGTGAGACGGCAATCCGACATGACCGGAGAGAGATCAGGCGCAGGACCAACGGCTTAACGTGCTTTCCGAGGCACGGGGGTGTAACACCGCCAACTTCCTGACTTCGAGCTGTTTTTGAGAAATTCATGACAGAAAACCTCAGAAATAATTTTGGCTCGACCTGGGATTCGAACCCAGGACCTCTCGGATGTAAGGCAGAAAATTTGCCACTACACCAACGAGGCAGTCAGCTCTATTTATTTGCGTGTTAGTAAACTTTTAAGTTGGGATCATTATTGTAGCTTTTTGTAAAAATAGTTTAAAATAATCTCAACTCGTCAACTACCTCTAGGTCAACTTTCTGCATTTTCAAGCGGCTGGCTAGTAGAAAATGCCTCTTGGCATTAAGTCCGCTAATTTTATCACGGTGCTATAATCATAATGAGGACTTTATAATCTTATTAGATTAATTTAGATCTCATGTAAAGTTTCAGTTATACTATTTGAGGTTTACAGAAAATGTAAACAATTATGATAAATAAGTTTTTATAGTTTAAGCATTAACAATGCTAATTTCTTTACAATGTGAAAATTAAAACACACTTAAAGAAAAAAACGGACTGCCACAGGCGGGACTTGAACCCGTATCTCTCGCAAGGCTCTTCTTCTTTTTATTTTTCTTTAAGAGTATTTTAATTTTACAATGAATAATCATTTTTTATCAACAATTATTTAAATTTTACGATTAATCAATTGCTATAGTTATATGTGCGGTATTCACGGTTTTATGTGTGTTTATAACGGGTACATCTCGATAGGTACTAGGTAGGAGAATACACTCATATCATAATACAGGATACCCACCCTGTGTTATGATATGAGTGTATTCTCCTACTCTTCATGTAGTTATAAGATGGACAGTACCAACCACATGTGATGTGACGCCTACTGACAAGTCACAAACAAGTAGGTCAAAACCTCTTTTCACGGCCACACATGATTTACTGTTTCGTTATGTCAGTGTTTGTGGCCACGAGTAGGAGAATAATCTAGTTTTACTTAGTTGTTATGTCACGCAATTGTATGAATATGCTCATTGATGTATACTGCATATAAATTGCACTTAATTTTTATACCTTATTGCTTGAACAGCCATTCATAAATTTTAAGTGTTTGTTCTGACACTCAATTAACGAAATGTACACAGTTGTTTATGTCTGGCTCAATTTGTCTGCCTTGAATTTAAACATTATATTGATATTATACATTTAAATATCCACTTCCGAGATATTCAAAAATGAGTACTAGTATTTAGTGAAAGATCACCACCACGCAGTGGCCGAGGTCGATGGTTATAACCTCGATACCGTTCTGGGTAGAACACTAGGCTGATATAATGCTTTCGCCAGGAGTAACAAACACTGCGTTACCGTGCTTCCGGTGACAAGTCTCGGCGAAAAGCGTTAGTCCAGGTATGTATGGTCGGCCTTGTGATTCATCCCGATGGGTTTCTTGAACACACAACGTGTGGTTCGGCAGAGTTCAGAAAGAATTTCTGACTTGTCCTGCGAGAAACCTTCGATGTAAATCGAGACTACGCACAAAGCCGGCTCTAGTGCTGGATTTGTGGGTGCCATCGTGGCCGATCTGGAAGTTCTTAAACAGGCTTCGGACTCAGGTTGGTCGTAGTAAGGAGAACATGGCCAGGTGGCGATTTTCGACAAGCTTCGATGTGGACTGTGTTTGCGGTGCAGTGCAAACTATGGCACACTTAACATCGTGCCCGGCGTGTTCCAACACCTGCACGCCAGCGGATTTAATGAACTGCAGTCGATCCGCAATTCAAGTGGCTGTCCGAAATTTTTCGTGTTCCATCGACACGCTAAGAAGAAGAAGAAGACCGCCACACACTCGCCTGTGGTACAACTTGGGTACTTTATTTATTACCAAATTTAACTAATCAATATGTCGTCATTATTAGTTTTTTTAACCAGCAGTGGGATCTAACAGGTTAAAAAAATAAATGGACATGTGCCTCACTTGTTTCCTTTTGATTTGATTTTATTTTATTATTGTAACTCACGAAAAACAATTTTCTGAAAAGATGCTATATCTCTTTATAAAATTCTCGTGTCACAATGTTTGTTCCCTTACTCCTCCGAAACGGCTTGACCGATTCTCATGAAATTTTGTGAGCATATTGAGTAGGTCTGAGAATCGGCCAACATATATTTTTCATACCCCTTAGTGATAAGGGTTGTCCACCTTAAACATTTATATGGCAAAACAACGTTTGCCGGGACAGCTAGTAATATTATACCTACAAGACGACCCTGCAGATGTGTACTGCCCGTTATTTTTAGAAAGAAAAAGTGTCTTGCCAAAACTCCTGTTGATCCCAAGGAAGCATTTAATTTAAGTAATAATAGTTATGTTAGTGTAATATAATAATAAAATATGTAACATGCTCATCATTTGTCACTGCACATATTTGATCGACATTGGCAGCCGATACGGCGACCTCAGAGACGAGGCCGGCGAGGGAAGCGCTTCCGACACTTGCGGTATGCGCATACGCAGCTCGCCGTATTGCGTTAACATTAACTTTAAATAAATATACTACTACATCACATACATCGATCTGACTCCGTGGTAAGTAGCTAAAGCACTTGTGTTAGTTAATATTTCAAGGCTAAAATTATTAAAATCGGTTCAGCCGTTCTCGAGTTTTAGTGACACTAACGAACAGCAATTCATTATCATCATATAAAAAAAAGCGATCAGCCCACCTGAATTTTCCCACGGGAATGCGTCATTTTCCCGCGGTAAAAAGTAGCCTAGTCCTTTTTCGGGTAACAAAATATCTCCATACCAAATTTCATGCATATTGGTTCAGTAGTTTAGGCTTGATTGAGTAACAGCCAGACAGACAGAGTTACTTTAGCATTTATAATATTAGTATATGGACATATGACACAATGTGATGCGATCAATCAAGCCACGTTTTGTCTATATACTTATGCAGTTTTCACACCTGACATCCTAAAATAAGGTACAGACCTACTCATTAACAAAACACTAGTGATTCAGGAACTTATCTCTGTAGACCTCAAAACGGTCATGCCACAGATAATTTAACCGACATGCTACGAGGATATTGGGCCATGAGTTTTGTTGTTACACATGTTACAATCAACAACAACCTTGGTGACGAGTTTGGGAGATAAGGATGACTTAAAAGTGGAAAGTTGACGATAACGTCGTGGGTATTTACGTATGTAAATGTATAACCTAAATTAGAAGCAATTACTCGGAAATCGAGTGTTATTAAAAGATTGTTATTTTGTTTAGTTTTATATCTAATCTAATCAAATACATGCTTTTGTTTTTTCAAGTTTTCCTGCCATGATATTACGTAAAACTTAATTACTTTGTAGAAGTTCGACCGTCTGTCTTGCCTATGGAAGATATGCGAAATTTGATTATCAATTGCTGCATGCAAATCTGGACAAGCATGTAAAAATATAATAAGTCACATTTCATTTTTAGAAACTGCAAATAAATAGTTTGTAGCGTGTAAAATTCAATTAAATGTTTATCCCAAGCCTTAGAAAGACAAATCTATTTTGTCATTTTACATATTTTTTTCCATTTATTAACAAATAAAAAATCTTATAAAATATGTAGGTGTTAACTTAGTGTAAAACCACTAAGGTTTGTAACTTCACTAAGCTTAAGTTTATTTTATACTTTTATAAAATTGATGATTATATAAATGACACAGATATATGGTCATTTTTGAATGTAAACAATTACAGTTATTGAAAATCAAATTTGAAAAGAGGCAATGACACTAGTAACTTAGTTTCTTGCGCCGCTTCTTCTCAGCCCTTAATATCTCTTAATATATACCTACATGTTGGGACGTGTAAAAGTGCTCCTTGTGAGTCTATTTACAATAATAAATTGATTTTTATTTTACTTTAGTAAACAAATAAAATAGACTCTTAGTACATGTTTGTTACTTTAAAAACAGCAAGAGGAAGTCTTGAATACTTATCAAAGAATTCGTAATGCATGTTCGATCGATCGGCTCTGTTTATCTGGCAATTTTAATCTTCTTGCTCTGAGGAAAATACTGGTAACACTATTTTTATAGTGCTTTCCAACTGACGACAAATTACTATAATTATACTAGGCATGTGTTCCTGTAGCAGATTGTAAATCTAGATATATTTTAAGACGTTATTAAAGTACAGACATTAATGTTTCAGTAATTCATCAAAAGTTACTATATGTCATTTTTTTCTTGTCTAGTAAATGTGTGTGTTTGTTTCCAGCCAAACACGAATTGAAAGAAAAACTAAAGGCTAGGCCAGTCTATAAAAGTTCATCCTATACACGATCGGATGAATTAGTATGTTCTAGGCTTTTTGATTATAAAGGCTATTTGATAATTTAGGCTATTTGATAGATTTATTACAAAAGGCCGTGTCTAGTACACTCTAACCTAATCTTCAGTCTCATCCAAATTTTATCGCCTGTCTTTCGCATCGCTTCATCTGGTTAACCACCCTTAACCGATAGGACGTTGCAATCACGCCGATAGCTGCGCATGAGTGGCCAAACAAGGCGCCTTTGAAGTTACCGCGTTATGTCACCCAGAGTGAGATGCAAACGGTTTTTGCTAGTTTCTCTTTCTCGCCCAGAGCAAATGTTCTGTTTTCAGAACTTTAAAATTAAAAAAAAAAACGCTCATCTCTCGAAGAAAAGGGTTTTTGGCATGGAGCAGTTGAAATGGCACATTATTATTTTTTTAAGTGAAATTTGACATATCATATTAAAAGAAAATTCGTAAAAACTAATAAACGATGTGTTTCTCTTTGTTCCAGATTTCCTCATGATATACTGTAATAGATAATCGTAAGTAAAATATAATAATATCTTTATTGCTTACATAACTGACATTCGATGAGACAAACAAACTTAACAAAACAATTGGAGGTGGCTCAGATTGTACTAACTTGGGATATGATCCCAAGCAGCGCTGGTTTTCAGCCACACCAATCTCTCCATAGATGTTGGGTGAGAGCTAGGTCTTGTCTTGGTAGGTAAATATTTCTATTTACTGTTAGAAACATACCCAGTTCAGAAGACCTCTTTTACATTTCTCTATTATTTTCAGTTATTTATTCAGCCCATAAATTATTCAAGCTATATAAAGCTAAAAAAAATTCATTAATGCAAATGTGACGATTGGTGTAATGGTCAAGAAGTTGACTATTAACCAAGAGGTCGCGGGTTCGATCCCCGCACTGTACAAACATTTGTGTGCATAAAAACATGTCTGTTTGTACTGGTCTGGGTGTTATATGTATTTATTTAAGTTTATTTGTAATACTACTGTTGATTTTGATATCTGTAACACAAGTGCTTTAGCTACTTACAACGAAACAGATAAATGTATGTGATGTTGTTGTATATATATATTTTATTTTATTTAAATGTACATACGACAGCGCATCATGGTGAGCACTGGGGAATCTTATGCGCTTTTTATAAGGGCGAAATTGCAACAAAATAGGAAGCGCGATCTGCTGTCGTGTGTAACACATCCAGTCAGCTCGCAATGTGGGTTACAAACGTGTTTCTTTATTCTAAACTAGTGGCCGCCCGCGACTTCGTCCGCGTGGAAAGCCTTTATCTTAAAAATTCTTTATGAATTGTAGCCTATATGTTATTCTGATGTATAAGCTATATTGTGGTAAAGTTTCATTCAAATCCATTCAGTAGTTTTTACGTGAAAGAGTAACAAACATCCATACATACAAACTTTCGCCTTTATAATAGTAGTAGGATTCATTTGCATAAATACATAGCTCATTTAAAAAACATTTTTCGACCACGGCGGCCAATCTCAACAGAGATCAGCCAACTACGCAGGAGATACACACATGTACTCACTGTTCTATCATTTTCAAAGTTCGGTGACACGGCAATCCGACATGACCGGAGAGAGATCAGGCGCAGGACCAACGGCTTAACGCGCTTTCCGAGGCACGGGGGTGTGACACCGCCAACTTCCCGACACAGAGCTGTTTTTGAGAAATTCATGATAAAAAAATCTCATAAACAATTTTGGCTCGGCCAGGGATTCGAACCCAGGACCTCTCGGATGTAAGGCAGAAACTTTGCCACTACACCAACGAGGCAGTACATACATGTATGTTACCAGCAGGTATGTTGTTAGGTAGGTACTGTTTATCATATCCAATTGATGAAAATATGAATAACATTGTTACATAGCATTTGTACCCATATGGAGCTTACTCAAGATTACTGGAAATACCTACAAGGTACACTGTTTCTCATACTTTACCAACTTTGTAATTTATATTTTCCTACTTATTTTACTTAGTAAAAAAAAATTGGTTGCCTGTAAAGTCGGTATATGGGCGAAAGTTTTACGTGACAACGACTTTGAGTGGTAAAATAATTTTAATGTGAATATTCATTCGTATAACATGAACCGGTGTGTATGCTTATCTCTCTCACTCTCTCTCTCTCGCTCTGTCTCTCTCGCTCTTAGGCGGGTTAACTGTGCTCGAGTGGAAGGGACGCGTGCCTTTCACTTTTTATGTCTGTCTCACTCGCTCTTAGGCGGGCTAACCATGCCCGAGTCGAAGGGACGCGTGCCTCTCACTCGCTCTCATTGTGAGCGCGGAACGTGAGCGGAGCGTAACGCAGTTTCTTGAAGTGTCACCCGGCAAACCAATTTATAAGACGTTGTCACGTCAAAAATCAAAAAATATATCGTCAATAATGCGGATTTTTTTTTGTGGCAACGATGGCGATGTCAAAATGGCGGCTATTTTAATTTTGATAAGCACGGATACTTTCACTTAATTAAGCAATATCTCATGATTTAAACTAGTTTTGATTGATACCTTAGAATGTAGCTAATAAAATGGCACTAAAACACACGCTGTCTAAGTTTTGTATTATTGAACAAAAAAGTCGTAAACAAAAAAAAAAAAACAAGAAGAAGAACCTGCAAAATCCTAAAGAAACACCTTTTTAGAAGTTTGACAATCGGTTAAGATGAATAAGGTAATATTTATTAAGCTAATTTATTTTTCTTTAACTGTGTTTCAATTCCTTCGTATTGTTCTTACGTATTGACTGGTGAGTCCCTAGCTTCATCTTTACAACTACATCCAACGACCTCAGATATTTTATGTATAATGGTCCCCCCTGTCATATACTTAATTTGAGAATTCAAATTCATAACTTTTTAAGACTTTGAGAACCACCATCACAATCTAACGCGTCCGCATAAAAGGACCGCATGCGCAGCGAACACAATTGCAAGGCTCTTATGACCATATACGGCGACACCTTATACGGGGACCATATGCTTCCTACTCCGAGATCGCAGATCAGACAAAAGCCAGTTATGGCCACGAATCAATTATAAACAGAAAAATGCGCGCGCGCAGGAACGTTAAACGGTGACCGATACAGCTGTCAATCTAATATGGCGCCAGGCGGGTAATGTTAAAGAGATAAAATAATATAAACAGCAGACGATGTTGTAAAACAAATGCAATATTAAAATATGGTGGCAAGTGCGTATCGGTTTCTCGTAACAAGGATTCCGCTCAAATTTCAACCTTTTCTTACTGACTTTTATTTATCAGCTATAATTAAAATAAATAAATAAATATTTCACAACAATCAAACCAATTCTCTAGTCCCAAATTAAGCTACGAGGCTTGTGTTATGGGTACTAGACAACGGATATACATACTTAAATACTTTTTTTTGTAAATAAATACATATTATAACATAGAAAACACCCAGACCAGTACAAACAGACATGTTTATGCACACATATGATTGTCCTGTGCGGGGATCGAACCCGCGACCCTTGGTTTTAGAAGTCCGACATGAAGACCACTGCACCAAACGGTCGTCAAAGAGAGTTAAAGAGACAATAAAAATACACATTGGCTCCAACTATTTTGGCTTTGATTCAGACTTTTGAAGGACATACAGACAGCAAAGCCATTGTAAGTACTTATTGGTGCATTTGGTAAGTTGGTCTTGCTTGCCTTAATTATTTATTTATTTAAGCTTTATTGCACAACAATACTTTGTACAAAAGGTGGACTTAACGCCGTAGGGCATTCTCTACCAGTCATACCTTTGAGCTAAGCAGAAATGATTAGTGGGCGCACCGCCCACTAATCATTTCTGCTTAGCTTACAAAATAAATAAAAGAGAAAACAAACAAAAAATAAGAATAATATGACACATAATATTAAATATAAAATATACATAAATAATAAGATATATATATATATGATTACATATTTAACATACACATAATATAATATACAAATATACACTAAATAAATAAATAAATTTGACGAACTGTTAAAGGAAGATCTATAATGACGGTTGCGATAAAGTAAGAAAGTGGGTGCGAATGAGTCTCTTGAATGATAATTTGCTGGGAGCCTGTTTTATATTTTCGGGAAGAGCATTCCAGAGCCTGATGGCCTGAATGTGGAAGGAGTTGGCTTGAAAATTGCCTTCCTACTCAACCAGAATAGGCGTTATAATTACGAGCCAACGCAACTAAAAATATTAGTTTATAGAAACCATGAGAGATTACTGATGCAAAATACAAAGCTCCGTTCTTTTATTGTTCAATTTTGAAAGACTAGCGGACCAGGCAGATGTTTTCCTGGCCTTTTTTTTAATTTTCTTATCTTTAAAACATTCCCTCGACTTCCACAAATATTTCTAGACTAAAATTAGGCAAATTGATGCAGCCGTTCTCGAGTTTTAGCGAGACTAACATACAGTAATTCATTGTTATATATAAGGCTACAGCCCGCAGACGATATTCTACCCATTACTTTTTTAAAATTTTCTTATCTTTTAAACCTTTCCTGGACTTCGACGAATATTTTAAGACTATCATTATTTAAATCGGTTCAGCCGTTCTCAAGTTTTAGCGAGACTAACGAACAGAAATTCATTTTTATATATAACTAGCGGACCAGGCAGACGTTGTCCTGCCCGTTGCTTTTTTCAAATTTTCTGATCTTTTAAACCTTCCCTGGACTTTCACGAATATTTCAAGACCAAAAATATTCAAATCGGTTGGGCCGTTCTTGAGTTTTAGCGAGACTAACGAACAGCAATTCATTTTTATATACATATATAAGAAGATATATGATGTGCTCAACTCATATTATGTGGAACGACAACAAGATATGGATGCTACCCCGCGGTGCATTTAGACATCTATCTTTAAAGGATCTCGTTTTCTTGCAACCAAAGTAACCATAGACATTACTCAATAAGTAATCAACCTTCCTAATTGAGGTACTGTGTCAAATTACTATTCAACACTTGTCCGAACGAAGTCACGCTGACTCACCGAGGGGAAGTGGCAAGTACCTAATAGCGTAAGGCTGTGTTCATATACATACAAGTCAAGAAGAAATAATTTAAAAAAATACTTAAATCAAAAAAAGGCTAAAAGGATGGAAAATAACAAAGAGGGGTCAGCCTCCAGTCCCAAGGCATATAAGGAAACCGCGGAGGCTTTAGTGGTCGTCGCGATACCTAGGACTACCCAGGTATCGCTTTTTGTGATTTTGAGGGATATTGCTGATACAAAGTAGTGATCAGTGATGAAAAGACTTCCTTCGTTATCAGATGTAGTTACAAGTGAGTGGAGTTGGAAAGCGAAAAATCCCTCGTTAAAATATATTTCCCTCTCGCCATTCCGCTCTGGTTAGTAACGCATGAGACTATCATGGCCTGATGGAGCAGAGAATACATCAATAATCTAGGTCTGATTCCTTGACACATTTTCTCTTGAGCATATTATTTGTTCTGGTTTGGCTTTTTGGACTAATAATGATTTGTTTATTAATGTTATGTAAACTTGTTAAGGTCGTACGATAAACCTAGATGCAGACTGCTTATTCCCAATCGACATAGAAGTCTTCTCCATTGAGTAGATCTTGAACAAAATAAATCATTATCATGAATGTTATTTTTTGTTTCGGGGGTACTCTCGGACATGGCTTTATGACAAAGATTTTTACACTGTGAAATAATATTTATGCTGTACCAATGAATAATATGACAATTTAATTTAATTTAATAATTAATGACATTCAAATCTTAATTTTGTTGATGTATTTATTTGAGATTTATTAGAATTAATGCATGACATGGCTAACTAAAGCAAGTTATATTATATTTTTAGAAAATTATATGTTACTAATAATATTTTATAGAGCTGTTATGTTGACTGTAAAATAATTTTATTAGAAGTTTACTATTGTCAAACAAATATTTGCATAATATTTGTTACTGGCTAAATGGGCGGAACATCAAATTGATTGTACATACCTTCTTGTACCCCGTTTGAACGCAAATAAATGATTCTGATTTTGATTCTCCTGTGAACACGCCCTAAGGGCTCAGTGTGAATAGGTGCCTAACGGTCACTTATAAGGGCAGAACAGAGCATTGTTCCGCGCCTGGCCGCCTGGACAACTCGACGTTGGCTTATTGACTCACGGGCCAGGATTGTCTATTGCAAGTTAAATAATCATGGATAACTTAATGGACTTATAAATATAGAAATTATAAAATTTTCATGTGCGATATGTGAGACACACAAAAGCTACAGATACAGCACTCTCGATATTTTTTACACCAAAACAGAGCTGTGAATCCTATTAAATAAATAAATATTTCACAACAATCACACCAATTCTCTAGTCCCAAATTAAGCTACGAGGTTTGTGTTATGGGTACTAGACAACGGATAAACATACTTGAATACTTTTTTTTTGTAAATAAATACATATTATACATAGAAAACACCCAGACCAGTACAAACACACATGTTCATGCACACTTATGTTTGTACTGTGCGGGGATCGAACCCGCGACCCTTGGTTTTGGAAGTCCGACCTGTGCACCACTGCACCAAGTGGTCGTTTATTTTATTTAGTATTATTGTTTACCTATTGAAGGTTGTATTTTACCGTGCCATTATAACTAATATTAGAAATAGAAATATTTATTTGCGTAAATAGGGTACAATTCACATTTGATTTGTAGGTCATCTTACGATAAGTGCTTAAACCTATTAAGCCGTGTCAAACAGCATGCAAATTTGTCATCATTATGAATTATCTAATATAAATTAATTTAAATGACGATTTTGATAAAAGTCAAATCAAATGTCATTATTTATACCTTATATTACATTGATTACATCATTTGGAGTCTAATAATGCATTGACTTAAACAGTACCTAGTAATAAATAGTTGTGTGGCGTGTTGGTGAACCCTGTTCCTAGTGGCAGGAAGCATTTGGCATGTGAGAGCACGCGCGGGTTCGATTCCAGGCCGGACGCGACCTGCGCGGCTGCGATGCATTATTCTTTTGTTTGGTTTTGTACAGTCCTTAAAATGCATTCCACAGCCTTGGGCGAAAGGTAAGATACCCTGTCACTCATGGCGTAACAGATAAAGAAAAAGCTTTGATAGATGAAGGGGAAAATAAGTCGATTTTTTAGATAGTCGGGAATATATGGGTTGACAAGTTTATATCCTGGAGTACCATCTGTAAAAATAAAGCATAGCCTTGAGAATCAGTAAGTTCAAGTGGCAATGGGCAGGGTGCATGGCGCAAGCTATTTACCACGGAGTCAGACCATGTATGTGATGTTGTTGTATATTTATTATTTATTATTACTATTATCACTCTAGTATACCTTTCATTCAGGTCGTAATGAATGTTAGGTGCAGACCTAACATTCAAAAGTGCGCCAATGCATTAAAATATTAGAGTTCAATAGGTCAAAGACTAAGAGCTAGTGCCCACCTAGATGTCACGTTTTAGCGTCGATTTGGCAAGCGACAGATAGTATGGCTGACCTCTGAAATATATCGCGAAGCTTGCCAATCTATGCACACTAACAGTGAGTACCCCTTACTTTATTTGCCGCTTTTAAGGTGAGTGCACAATGTCGAAATGAAAACGCAATCGAAATATGATCGTAAATCTTTATTGCATGTCACATAGTTTAGTTTTAACCTAAATAGAAAGCTCGTTTTTGTATAAAATTAGTCACAAATGAGACAAAGTTTGTTTGGTCGGTAGAAAGGTTGTCATTAGCCTACCGAGCCAATGATAAAAAATAAAAATAAATGTTTTTAACAACTAATAATAAATAAATCACAAAAAATATATCTTTAAAAAAATTGTGGACAATATGTTACTTTAATTTTTTTAGTTTTCTTAAAGCAAAGAATAAGTTATTTTTAGGCCCTTGAACGCTTAAGTTTATCGTTATGTCTCTTTAGACATAGAGTACAAAGCTAATTTTTTGACGTTGAAATTGTGCACGCTCTTCTCTTGACAAAAGTGAAAGCTTTTATCAAGGCAAAGGTTCAGTACTTTATTGATTTATTGCAAATATACATACACCAGACTATTTATTGTATACATCGAGCAGGGCACAGCAACATAAGATAATTCAAATATACATTCTAATATACACCTAATATGCAAATGTCAATAAATAAAATAAAATATATAAATAATATAGCCTCGCATTTCTTTGAACAAAAAAAAATTGACAAATAAAAACTTTTCTGCATGACCTTGAGGTTGACTGGCAGAAAATGTAGCATTAAGTCCACCCTTTGTACATTTTTGTGCAATAAAATTTTAAATAAACCAACGTCGTTATTACAATTGGCGAGTGTACACCACTCCTTAGCGATCTGTCAGCGAGTGATGTGTTGCGCAAGCGCCGGTCTCAAGGTCTCTGCCGCGCGCCGCGGAGCTGTTCCGGATTTTGTTGTTGTTGTTATATGTACAGGGATTGTTGATGAGAGCCTTATTTGTAAGGTTTACGGAGATGTACATACCTATTGATTATTTTGAATGTGATTTTGGGGGATGTGGTGAAGATTACTTAGCGAAATCGGGTAAAGCCGAGATAGATGCCCACTAGATGTAATCGTAAACTAATAACATTAGTTTTGAAGATAAATTCGATTACTTTTTCATATCTATCAAAAGGATCTCCAACTTTTATCTGAATTGACTCAGTTGTATGACTTGTAGCGACAGCATGCAAGGCCAAAGTGAATTCAAAGATTTTGGAGGATAGATGCCCATTTCTCTGGTGAGTCATCTATCCTAAACGCAAGTTGTATGACGTGTCGGCCTTCATCCCATGTATGTGATAGATGTCACAAAACTTAGAGGTCCGCAAAAGTCCCTAATACTTTGAATATATCGAAGACAACGTTTTTCAATTTTCACAAATTTGTTGTTGTATTTCACACTCCCACAAAAAATTGTTTCATAAATAAATATTTTTGATTCTTATTATTGAAGTTATAGAGCGATTTCAAAAAGTGGGGCATCTATCTCGGCTTTACCCTATGTTAAATCAAGTCGCGGTGGGTTGGCAGGGTACATACCACGTAGAACTGATGGCCACAGAGACAAATGATATAAAGGTCTAGATTGAGGACCATTTTATAAAACGCGGAACGTATGGAGTCTACTGGCGAGATGGAATGACCTTATAGATCGCAAGAACAAACCGGATGCTGTTGACAACCTCTCGATCTGAATATTTAAGTTGCAAATATTATATAAATATTATGGATAAATAGTATGCTTAGCAACGGACTCCTCACAGCTGATTATGATGTTGGAGTCCTATGGCACCCCCGTGGTGCAAAGGGCCTTCGTGAGCTGTCGCCACTTCCCCCTGTCCCGCGCTTGACTCTTAACATCCTCCCATAGTAGACCTGCAGCTGTTATCTCCTGGTCGATGGTTCGTCTCCACGAATGAATGGGTCGTCCGCGTCTTCTCCTTCCATCGGGCTGCCATTCAAAGGCCACCGACGCAGTATTGCACTCACTTCGACGCAGCGTGTGCCCTATCCATCGCCATTTGCGTTGAGCAATTTCCCGCTGCATCGGCAGTTGTTTGCATTGGGCCCACAAGTCTTCGTTGCGAATTGTATTAGGCCAATATATGCGTAGAATAACTCTAAGGCACTTGTTAACGAAGACCTGTAACTGGCTTGTTATGGCTTTCGTAACTCTCCAAGTCTCGCAGCCAAACAGGAGAACACTCTTGACTATAGACTCGAAGAGTGTGAGTTTGATGCGGCGGGTTAGAGCATTTGACGTCCAGACGGGTTTCAACTGGGCGAATGCGCCTTTCGCTCTCCTAATCCTCGCCTCAACATCGTCGTTTGCGCCGCCCTTGTTGGTAATGCAACTACCCAAGTAGCTGAACTTGCAGACTGTTTCTAGCGGAGCATTATCAAGCATGAGAGGTGCGTTGTTCCTCGACATAATACGCATATCGACGGTTTTTCGGCTGTTGATTCTCAAGCCCATCACATTTGCTTCCGCTTTGAGATCGTCTAGCTTTGCTTGCATTTGTTCTAGAGTGGGTGAGATAAGCACTATGTCGTCAGCGTAGTCGAGATCCTCCAGTGTGCTGTCACACCATGTAATGCCCCTTGGTGTCGCTACGGCCTTTCGCATGACGTCATCGAGCAGGATAATAAAGAGAAGCGGCGACAGCAGGCAACCTTGCTTTACGCCAGCAGTCATGTTGATGGGATCACCTAGCATCTGTTCATGCACAACTCGACAGGTACTGTTTCGGTAAAGGGCCTGTATAATGTTGATAATTTTACCTGGCACACCCCTGCGAGCCAGGCTTGCCCAAAGCGCACTCCATTTCACAGTGTCGAAGGCTTTTTCAAAATCTACGAACGTCAGTAACATTTCTGATTGCCATTCAACGCTCTGTTCTATTAAGATGCGTAAGGTGTTTGTATGGTCAGTGCAAGAACGGCCAGGACGAAAGCCAGCTTGCTCTTCACGGAGAGTTTCCGCGATTTGTGGGGACATGCGATTCAACAGCAACTTTGCCAGTACCTTTGCCGCCGAGGGCAGTAGTGTGATACCTCTCCAATTGTCACAGGAAGATAGATCGCCTTTCTTTGGGACCTTGACAAGAAGCCCTTGGTTCCATGTGGAAGGTATTTGCTCTGAATCCCAAATTCGAGTGAGAAGTGGGAAAAGCAGCGAGGCAGTTCGGACTGGGTCAGCTTTGAGTAACTCGACGTTAATGTTGTCTATTCCCGGGGCTTTCCCAGATTTAAGCTGCATTATGGCTTTCACTATTTCATCCAAACATGGCGTAGCTACTGAGATGTCAAGCAAAGCAGTGGGCTCGATTGGAGGTGATGAGTCAGAAGTCTGGTGTCTTGTAAGCAGGTTAGAGAAGTGTTCAGTCCATCTTTTAAGTTGTTCCTCAGCTGTGCACAGTAATTGACCTTTGCTGTCTTTGACTGGCTTCTTGGGACGCGGCTTGCTGTCTACAATGCGCCTAGTGACATCGTACAGTTCCCTCATGTCCTTCTTATATGCCGCAACTTTAGCCCGGTCTGCCAACAAGTCCGCTGCAGCCCTCTTATCTCTCTTCGCAAGTTTTTTGATCAAGGAGCGCAGCTTGGAATACTCCTCTTGTAGCGTGCTATCTGTTTGCGCACTGATAAGTTTGAGTTTAAGAAGCCGTCTCTTCTCTATAGCCTGCCATATCTCCAACGACATCCAGGTTTTTCTCTTGATGTTGCTGTATCCAAGCACCTTCACGCCAGCTTTGATGTAGGCACGTTGGATGCGATCCCATGTCTCGTCTATTTGTTCGTCCTCTTGTTCTTCAAGGAGATCAAAGCTGTTCTGCAATGTTAGACTGAACTCCTTCTTACAATCTGGGTCAGCAAGTTTGTGAACATTAAGCTTTTTAGCAGTTTTGTCAGCTCTTTTGCGTGGGGTTGCTAATTTTAAGCGTATATTAGCTAAGACTAGATGATGGTCGCTATCTATGTCTGCTCCGCGCTGGTTCCTAACGTTGAGAAGTGAGGACCGCCAATGCTTGCTAATAGCAATATGGTCGATTTGGTTACGGGTTTTCCCGTCGGGAGATATCCAGGTGACTTTATGACATTCTTTATGTTTGAATAAAGTGCCTCCAATAACCAAACCATATGTTGAGCATATTTCGCCGAAAAGTTCTCCGTTTTCGTTTATGTTTCCGATAGCTCCCTGTATACCCATATAATGTTCACGGTCCTTGTTGTCTGTGCCCATTTTTGCATTAAAGTCTCCTATTAGAAAGACGATATCCTGCTTTTTGATGCCTCGTAGAGTGACTTCCAGTTGATCGTAAAATTTTGATTTTTCATCCGTGGTGGCTGTGTTGGTAGGCGCGTAGCATTGAACTACCGTTGTATTCCTCACTCGTGATGAAAACCGAGCAATGATTATTCGCTCAGAAACTGGTTTCCACTCCAACAGGCTATTTTTTGCACTGCGGCTTAACAGAAGGCCTACTCCATATTCGCGGGGCGAGTCTTCATCTTTGCCACTGTATAGAAGTGTAAACCCATTGTCAGCAGATGTTTCGCCAAATCCATTCCATCTCGTCTCGCTTAATCCTAAGATGTGGATGTCGTACTCTTTCATGACTTTAACTACTTGAGGTAGTCTTTCAGGCCGAGCCATGGTTCTAACGTTCCAACATCCAATCCGGGTCCGTATTTTCGTGCCAAAAGTCGTCGTTGAGGGAGTCCGGTTATTTCTCTTTGAAGGTTTCTTAAACGATTGTATTTAAGGGTGTGCAGGTGTTTAGCCCACAGCACCCCGATCACGGCGATAGGATTGCTATCATTGCGTCCGTGCTCGCAGAGCCAAACTTTCTGAATTACTCCATTCACGGCTTTTGGTAGCCTTAGGGTTCGCAGTCTTTGCGTATTTGGGTTTTACAGACCTATCAATGTCGGCTAACCCTCCTCCTTTTTCATCCGGGCTTGGGACCGGCATAGGCGGCTGATTATGATGACTAAAACTCAAAACTTTTTCTGAAATTATACTCGTATGAAACTGTTCTACAGATATTAACGTTTCCCAGCCCACACTGCACAACTGGACAGACAAACAAACGCACAGACAGAGCTGGTGTTCAATGTATCGGTCAGTGCACTTCGGATGTGGGTCGTTGAGTGAAACTAAGCTGTAACATGAACCAATTGCCATCGTTTGTCTGAGTGGACACCTCGTTAACTGTGATAACGATATCACTTTATGGAGAGTATTTGTTGCCCCATCAAAAAAAATCTTACTTTACCAATTGTACAAAATACGAAAAATTGTTTGACGACAGCTTTGGTCTAGTGGTCTGAGGTCCAGACTACAAAACCGGCTGTCGCGGGTTCGAATCCTGCTAGGGGCAAGTGTTTGTGTGATGAGCACGAGCATTTGTACCTGAGTCATGGGTGTTTATAAATGTATTTATGTATTTCTATCCGTTATTCTACCCACCACAACACAAGCTAACGCTTAGTTTGGGGCTAGGTAATTGGTGTGTTCGTTGTAACAATTTATTTATTATTATTATTTATTATTATGTTTTATTGGGGACTTTTATGTGCATCCCACGCCATGTAGGCAAGAGAGATTAAGGATTTTCGCATCAGACCAGTTTGGTCCAAGCTTTTTTTTATTCTGACCTATGTATTCGGTCCTCTATACTAATTAAAACTATAGCATATCTATTTGCTATAAAGGTATAATTGTTGATTAGCTCAAATGTATGACTAGTAGAGAATGCCACACCTTTTGTACAAAGTTATATTGTGAAATAAAACCTTAATAAATAAAACTATCGTTTTTCGTATGTTCTAAGAAGAGTAAATCTATTATCGATGAAAAACTCGCGATAACAAGTTAATAATGTACCTACTCTTCTGGCGACCACACCTACTCAAAAACTATAATGCGTATACTGTATACACAAAACTATTTGTGACATTGTTAACGTTACTGAAAGTGTGCAAATATTATTAGCATGTCGCAACGGACAGGGACCAGTTGAATATTCATACAACTGTCAGAGTCTTGCGAAACGCATTGTTCCGAGATGGTTTGCGCACGCGCAGCTCGACAGCGACCGGGGGTTAAGGCTTCTGTGGCGAAAACTCAATTTAGCACCTTAATATTTTTATGCCACATAAGTCTTGGAGACACCAAAAAAAAAGACATTTTGATTCCTTCATAATCCAAATCGGCTCATATGAGCCGACGTCCACTGCATAGGCTTCCCCAAGGATCTTCACCGCAATCGGTCCAGCGCTTTCCGCGTCCAGCGGCTTCCCGCGACCGCGAAAAGGGAAAGACATTAAAGAGTTTTTTGATATGAAAATATAATAATATTTGATTTATAATGTTTAGTGTGACTTTGTATTAATTAATTTATGGACACTTATAATTATGTAAACGTTTATTGACATACTTTGTAAATTGTATTTGATATTATTTTTTATTCATTCGTATTTAGTACATAACTATTATCATTAACGGTCCTTCCTAATTAGCGTGAACAGAACTAGATTCCGTTAAAACAATCAAATTTGAACTATATCGAACGCAAATAAACTACATGGTCCTTTAAGTTGTCATCCTTTGTTTTTAATTAAAAGTCCTCCTAATCTTAAACCTATCTATCCCCAAACGTGATCTGACTCCGCGGTAAGTAGCTTAAGCACTTGTTTTGCAGATATCAGAATCAACAGTGGTATTACAAATAAATATTGTTAAATATTTAGGTAATATTTAACACAAATGTTTGTACAGTGTTGGGATCGAACTCGCGACCTCTTGGTTAATAGTCAACTTCTTGACCATTACACATTGTAAGGATTTCAATTAATTTTCTTTGTGTCAGTTTTCTGAACACAGTTTACAAAAAAATTTAACGTCAGATACCGCAATTCATAATTAACGAACTCACAGCAGACTTCAGTATTCGTAAATAAGTAACAAACCATTATAATGTTAAGTTATTATTAACACCTCAACTGATGAAATTTCTTAACAGGTGCTAAGTTCCACACTTTTAGCAAACCATTAATTACTTACATGTTAATTGAATATCGTAATCCCGATCAATCATGGCGCCGTCGACAACTATCGCATGGCCCACGTTGATCTTATCAGCAATCTGTATTAAAAGTGTTTGATAAAAACACTTTTAATATGGAGGCAGTCCTTAGTTAGCCTACAAACTTTCTTGGCATTCCTATAATTTTCATAGACTGTCTCGTTGGTGTAGTGGCAAAGTTTCTGCCTTACATCCGAGAGGTCCTGGGTTCGAATCCCAGGTCGAGCCAAAATTGTTTCTGAGATTCTCTGTCATGAAATTCTCAAAAACAGCTCGGAGTCGGGAAGTTGGCGGTGTTACACCCCCGTGCCTCGGTGCGCACGTTAAGCCGTTGGTCCTGCGCCTGATCTCTCTCCGGTCATGTCGGATTGCCGTCTCACCGAACTTTGAGAGTTATGGAACAGTGAGAGCACCTGTGTGTTGCGCTCACAATTGCGCACTATAATATCTCCTGCGTACTTGGCTGATCTCTGTTGACATTGGCCGCCGTGGTCGAAATCGGCCAAGATGACTATTATTGTTACTATTATAATTTTCATGCTGCTTTTGATAAGCCATAATAATAACGCTTTGAAATAAGTTTCACAGTGCTATTACTTTTTAATCTGGATAAATCCGAGTTACCTCTTCCTACCGAAAGTTTAGTACAAATACGAATTCTGGAATTGTTTCTAAGGCTTTTGCTGACATTCAGCTTTCCGCTGTGGGATAGACGTGTAAGAATGGTACCTGTGGATGTTAATTATCACTTTAACGGTTTGACGGATTTCACGAAATGTTGATATGAAGCCTACTTACATTTTGGAGGACGACCACTTTGGTGTAATGGTCAAGAAGTTGACTCTTAACCAAGAGGTCGCGGGTTTGATCCCCGCACTGTACAAACATTTGTGTGCACGAACATGTCTGTTTGTACTAGTCTGGTATTTTATTTTTTATTTTTTTTGGTAAAGTTTATTGGTAATACCACTGTTGATTCTGATATCTGTAACACAAGTGCTTAAGTTACTTACCACGGAGTCAGATCAATGTAAACTCAAACTCAAACGTTTATTTGCCAAGAACACAGTAAGTAAAGATAACATTTTAAAGTCATTAGCGCATGTGTTCAATCTGCTCGCAGACGTGCAAAAATTCAGTCAGGAAATTAACGATACAAATTAAATTATAATATATTAATGTCAATTAAATTACATAAGTATAATTATATTGTTGAATGACATATTAAATTATATTTAAATTAAAGATTATTATGCTGTCGCCAATTAAAATATTCATTATAACTATAAAAACATTTGTCCAAAAGCCAATTGGACAATGTCCTCTTAAATATTGGCCCTTGGAGTGATTTTATCTCTTCCGGTAGCAAGTTATACAATACAATACTCTTATTATATGCATTTCTTTTATATATGTCCTTGCGACAGGGAGGTTGATGCATTAGGTTTATGTATTGCTGCCTTAATTGCCTGCCCGCGATTTCTATTCGTGTTTTGTAGTAACTTGGAAATGACCTTACAAATAGACAAGCTTCTCTGATGTATATGCAAGGAAGTGGAAGCAAATTAAGCTGTTTAAAGAGGGGTCTGCAGCTGTCCAGATACCAGACGTTACACAGAGCGCGAATGCATCTTTTTGTATTTTAAAGGCTCTGTCTATATCTACTGAATTGCCCCACAAAACTATGCCATAACTCAGCACTGATGTCACGTATCCGTGGTATGCCGTGAGTGCAGCCTCAGTCGATACCGTTTGTCGCAATTTTTTTATAGCAAAAGCAAATCGCTCTAGCTTTTTACATATAACGTCAATGTGTTTTTTCCAATTAAGATGTGTGTCAATATATAGTCCTAAGAATTTAAAATTATCTACCACGTCAATTTTTTCGCCATTATATTCAATTTTTAATGATTGTTTTTGAGTATTATATGACCGAAATTGCATGACTACAGTTTTACTGATATTTATACTCAAGTCATTAGCACTCAACCAGCCTATAATATTTTCTAGAGCCCTATTTGCGATTGAGTCCATCGGATTATTTTCATTTCCCTTTATTACGATCGTCGTATCATCTGCAAATAGTACACATTTTTGTGTTGTAGCTTTGTATGTGGGCAATATCAAAAATTTTTGTACATTTGGTTGTCCACGCAAAATTCTGTTTTGTATCAAAAAATTGGTTTAGATTTTTTACTTGATTTTTGTAAATATATTTAGTTTAGGGCCTCTTTAATATTATATATTTTCTTCATGAACCTGGAAAAGTTATTCTACGTTTATTAATACGTTAAATTTTAAGATACTTAGTTTTTCCATACAAAATAAATTGTCCTCGAGTGGTCGCTGCGTAACAAAAAGATCGTCACTTTTTAATGGAATTGTCTTTCCTTTAAATTCATAAGAAACATTTAATTTATGATTGTTTTGCCATTTAATTTTTCATTAATAAAAAAAATATATATTATAAAAAGAAAAAAACAAAGGTTTGAAAATACGTCTCTAATTTTGTTCATTTTCGTTATTCGTTTTTGTGATGGTCTAAAATAGTAGGTTTTAAAAGATTTAACTGGCAACACAACTTTTGCTGCGTACAGCCAATCATAAAGCATAGAAAGTAACAGTCTGCCATTTTGTTTGCGGAGTGAAATGTGTGTGCAGCGTTCTACTGTTTGTAAAGTTAATTTTCAACTTTATAATTGTTCTTTTTGGTGTGTTATTATAATTTAAAACGGTTAGTGATTTTAAAATAGTTTTTTCACGTAGATATAGTATTATGGTTGACAGATTGAAATGAATTAACCGATTTCCAAAACAAGGCATCAGTCTCATCTCACAATTTTTTTAGGTTATGTTAACCTTAAAAATTTCTTCCTTTTCGTTACGATTTGTTATGTTTTTTTGTGACGTAACAAAAATGAGATAACAAAAAAGAAGTAAAGGTGATTTCATATTGTTGAAGAACTCTTGACTTTTTTTAGAACAAAATTATTTATAATTTTTTTTAATCTCAAAAACTGTAAGGAATAAGAAGGGGGTGCTGAAATAAATATTATTACGGAAAACGAGAGCCAACTGCCGACATGTAAAAAATTCAATATGGCGGAAAACAAATGGCCGCTCTGAACAGGGTGATATTTTGAATGCAAAAGTTTTCGAGGTTAAAGTTCTATTGTTTTTTGAATTTTTTTCATATAATTTTCATAAATATTTTTAGAAGAATACTAAAAAGTTTACTTTCGAAAACGTTTTCAATTTTAATAAAATATGTCACTCAATCACTAGTCTTTTTTGTAGTTGTGAACAAGCTCTTACAATTCCTTTTTGTTTCCTTTTTGTGATATTTGTCTTTTTTGTTATGCAGTTCATTTTTGTTTCCTTTTGGTGATTGTACAAAAATTTTCGATATTGCCCATGTGATGTTGTTGTATATTTATTTATTTATTTACATTTTGAAAGTGCAAAACCATATTGAAAACGAGCTTATAGTGTAACCTTTATGCACAAAGCTACGAATGAGAAGGCGATAAATTATGTAATTTTTTAATGCTAATTTATATTCTGTAGGCGTATAAACATTGTACGGTACATAAATTAATAACATATTATAAGGATTTTAGAAGGTAATGGAAGATCTATTCGTTTGTATTTATTTAGAATTTGATTTGATAGCCTTGCATTGTTAAAACAACTACACCTTGAATCTTTTGTATCAATTTTTTTTATATCGACTTCCCCTTATTGAAAGAAAGAAAACAAGAAAAATATTTTATTTGGTATTACACAAAGAACAATGAAAATAGAATATTATTAACATAACCAAATTGGATCCCACTCAGCTTTGTTGCCATGGTGACCCATGGCGCTGGTTTTCAGTGGGAACCATTGAGATTGAGATGTAACCTTAAAATTATACACAAAATAATTACAAAATGTCTAATCAAACACTATAAGATATTTCTTTAGCGGCGTTGAGCACTTTTGTGGCATGGGTAGAAACTGTGAAACTCGCGTCAGGTCACGTGATGCTGATCGCAAAACCGTAAGACGGTTGTTAAGTTTTCACTTCTGCCGGCACTTCCGGAGTGCAACCCGTGTTTTTAATTGATATATTTATTTTTTTATTGAATTACATATGTTCTTTTCAATCACAATCAGTCAAAAATATCCCAAATTATCCGGAATAACCTTTTACCCCGGTCAGACGTCAAGAAATTTTTGTCATTAATTTTTAACGAACCAAACCGACCAATTTGGGCAGACCTCGGTCGGAGGTCAGAATGCGACCCGTAACCTTTTAGGGAGAGGTCCAGGTAAACCGGTTGTGAGGGAGATGCGAAGGCTTCCTCAAAAGTTAAGGTTTTATGGGATATTGGAGACAATTGGTGTGATCATATTGCAAGTAAGTTGGCAAATTTAAAAAATAATATGCTTTTTGCCGATTTGTATTAAAACGATGCCTTTGTACGTATATAAATGCTTATGTGAAAATTGGTTGTTGTAATGTTTTTGGCATATTAACAACAAAGTTATAATAAAATCTTTGAAATAAAGCCAAAATACTTAAGTATGTTAATTTGTTTAACACAAAGTAAGTTCGAAAGGAATGCAGGTGTGGTTGATATTATGTGGAGTGCAATAGCTATTATTAACAATATTTTTTTGCCTTGTAACTACTAAAAATCAATGATAATGAAATAATAAAAAGGGATATAAAAGTAATGTTGCAGAAAATATTTTTTATTCTTACAAAATTTAGTAAAACTTTAAGGGATTTCATAATGTAATGAAATCTTAAATTTGTCTCTTTATTGTAACCTACTAGCAACTCTTACATTATATCTTCAAATTCCTGCCCTTGAACCTTATCCAACAATGCGCTCAATCAAAAATCAATGAGTCCAAACAAAAAGTTAATTAGCTCGCCATAGATCAGTGGCGACGCGCGCGGGCGTCGTGGAGCGTGGGCGCGAATGCCAAGGATGCCGGGCCCGGGTTCGGTTCTCGACACAAAAATGCGCTTGTAAGTGACATTGAGTAGCTACTTGTTGATTACACAGAGGTATTGCAGTTGTTAAGATAAAAGCGATTTGATTGACACATACGATTGGGTAGCTAAAACAAATATGCTGATTGATATGTGAAATGCGAAACATTTAGCCTGGATCGTGTTTTAGAGACCTATAGATATACATATAGAGGTTGTAAGTAAGTAGTCCAATATATTGTGTACTAGCAGCAGATTATGTGCAAACTTAACATAATATAGTTAATAATCCGGAAAAACCTTAACCTTTTTTGAGTTATAAAATTACAACGAAAAGTGGCATAAATTTTTATATAATTTTCTATAAATATCTGTACCATTTTAATACTATAACAAAACTGATGGTTTTGAAAATATTGTCACATACAATTTGTATAAGGTGTTCCTTCAAAGAAAAAGTTAACGTAGTGATTATGGTTTTCACAAGTGTTAATTAAAATGATTATTCGCAATATTTCCATAATCATACCACGCAAAATACTTGTTTTATTAAATTATTTAAAGGAAACAAGGATGTTAACAATTTTCTTATTTGCACCTTCCATGTTTAACAGCTTTGCATAACATAAACGGCACGTTTAAAGCAATTTTACATAATTGCTTAGGGAAAATGAATTATTAATATCTGACCTATTTAGGCGTGTATTCATATACTGGATACTGGACTTACTGGTTTTATTATGAAGTCTCAAAGATAATTTAAAATTTCCAAAATGGTTTTGATTCTAACGAACGTTAACTTCTTAATTTGCTAGACTGACTGCCTAGTGTACAAGAGTGTTCAGTTTGGTGGCCTGTATTCCGTAAATTGTCCCAGTTTCGAGTTTTTAGTTTTTCGGAGTCCAGAAAAAACCACTGTGCCTGAAATAGAAGTAGAAAAAAAGCTTTATTCACTATTGAACATACAGACAGAATATTTACATGTACATATTTTAAACTAGCGGACCCCGCAGACGTCGTTTTTTTTTCTTTCGTTGTAAGAACCATCCCAGCCGTACTTAATGGAATATACTCGTAATTTGTCCAAATTGGTCCAAGTCTTGAGTTATGCACAATGTGTTGGTAACAACACATTGTCCCGTCTGTGGAGTTTTAATTTCACGTTTTGCGATTCATTTTTATATCTAATTTAATTTCTATATAAAATTCTCGTGTCACAATGTTCGTTCCCGTACTCCTCCGAAACGGCTTGACCGATTCTCATGAAATTTTGTGAGCATATTGAGTAGGTCTAAGAATCGGCCAACATCTATTTTTCATACCCCTTAGTGATAAGGGTTGTCCACCTTAAACATTTATATGGCAAAACAACGTTTGCCGGGACAGCTAGTTTTTATATAAAATTCTCGTGTCACAATGTTCGTTCCCGTACTCCTCCGAAACGGCTTGACCAATTCTCATGAAATTTTGTGAGCATATTGAGTAGGTCTAAGAATCGGCCAACATCTATTTTTCATACCCTTTAGTGATAAGGGTTGTCCACCTTAAACATTTATATGGCAAAACAACGTTTGCCGGGACAGCTAGTTTTTATATAAAATTCTCGTGTCACAATGTTCGTTCCCGTACTCCTCCGAAACGGCTTGACCGATTCTCATAAATTTTTGTGATTAAATTCAATTTTTCATACCCCTTAGTGATAGTGTTTCATACCCCTTAACATTTGTATGGCAAAACAACGTTTGCCGGGACAGCTAGTTATAAATATAAATTTAAAACAATGCTGAAAAGGCTAACTAATCAGCATGAGGCACAGAGAGGCACAGAGACTCCCTGAAAGTCAGTGGCGCTGGTCTTCTATAGTCTTGTCTTCACTAAGCAGCGTCGAACCGTTGTACCTAAGGCTGATCTCTCTCCGGTCATATACGAGTAACTATGAGAGTGAAAGAACAGAGAGTGGATCTGTGTACTTCCCACATATGTACCTACTCGAAGTTCGTCCTGTCTCCAACCTACTAGCACAATTTATTCTGTTTTCGCAGAGCAACTTAATATCGATATCCTCTCTGAATCTTTAAGGAAACTGCCTTCAACAGAACGCTATATTTACCTCCCCAGAATTAAATCAACCCTGCATCATATAAGTGAGTCTTTTAAATGCTGTATGTCGGTAAATAATTACAGACTTTCAATTATTTCCGCTACTCAGATACCTAGTATTCTGTCGAGAAGCAGTCATCATTTATTTCTAATACACGCTGATACGTGTTACTAAGAAAAATCTGCCTTAAACATAAGCTACTGGTACCAAGAAGCTGTCACTGCTCATCGGAATATTAATTGAATAGTCAGTGGAATTAAGTACTGAGATCATACTAAGAAGTGTGTGTTTGTAAACTCGATCGTGTTGCAAGAAGACGCACGGTGAGACCGGAGTATGTTATGACAAGGAGCGCATTGTGGTGCGAAATGTGATGGATTGATTGACATAACAACGGCTAAGCAGTGTGATATGTTATAGCTAGACAGTCTAAGGACTGTAAAAAAAAAAAATTGGTTGCCTGTAAAGTCGGTATACGGCATTGAAGTATAATGTACTAACGTACTAGAACAGACGGCGCGAAGAAGCATCTGTGCAGCAAGCGCAGTTGTGCGGGGCCCGCGGGGGGCGGCTAACGGGTCATAGATACGTCAGTGTCATAGAGGCGACATTTTGTTTGTATTGTGCCTATTTAATTAGTTAGCTATGAGAACATCTTGAGTTGGATTCCAAGATGCTACTCATTTATAAATATAACTAAACTAAAATTTTATTAAGAGGTCGGATAGGTAAAAATGCTTTTCTGAACACACTGTCTTAACGTAATTTGAAGTTGACGTTTTTTTATTTTACTGCCTGTCTCTTTTCAATTTACGAGTCAGAAGAAGACAATAAATCCTAAATTAAGTTAAGAGAGTAGCATTATGGGAATCGAACCATATGACTAACAATTTTAGTTATGTGATAATAATAGTTATAGTTAATGGTACCTTGGAATCGAACCCTTTGTTAGTTTTAAAATAAACATAGAAATTCAACAGACATAATATACATTCAAAGTCTCAAAAAATCAAACAAATTAAAATAAAAAGCCGTATTTTGTTGTAATATGTTTATTTAGTTACCCTTAAATAATATAAGTTTAGTTAACTTTTGCCGTTTTGATGAAAATTTATTTCAAGCGAATGTTGTGTATTTATTTATGATGCGTGTGCGTGTGCGTAGTGCTATTAATTACATCAGTTGAAGATTTGTGCAAAATGTTAAAATTGTCCAATGGAATACAATTCCCGGTAAAAGATGAACGAAGTTCTAAGTGATTTAAAGTTTTTTTTATACGCGGCTCGAAATTGCAAAAAATTGGGGTTATTGTTGTTTCCACCATATTTTCTAATCACACCAAAAAAAAGCTTTAAATGGTCCTGGCTGAGTCGATACGTTTTTTTTATTATTTTTTTTATTTTATCTGTTAATTTTTTATGTTATGAATTTTTCGCTTGAGAACAATTTTCCTTGGCGTATCAAAAATTGATTCAGAATCACTAACTGGATGAGAAATTGGTTCCACATTACCAGTGCTATTTGTGACATACCGTCGTCTAAAACAAACAAAAACAATGTTAGTGATGGCTGAAATAATATTATTTTCTTATCATATGTTATGTTATATGCTATGTTATATTATTAACAATACTGTTACGTACATCAATACAAGGTACAGCACACTTCTTTAGAAAACGCCTACCCGCTTTTGTGGTTTATTTATACCACATATTTATAACATACATAAGTATGATCGGATGGTAACAGAGTCTCTTCATTGCGGTTTTTTTGGATAAATTTTATCCTTTTCCCTCTCTTTACGACCCAGACGTGGAAATCTTGAATAAACAAAATGAAAGATATTAGAACTCACGAAATTAATTAAATGTTCGGCAGCTTTTTATAACCAAAGTCACTTATTTTCTAATACTATATAAAAAGTTTTTATATTCCACTTTAAAGAAACAACGGCTGAATCTACCTACATTTGTTACATACACAATGACATATCTGTATTTTAGTCTGTGACAAATGACGCAAAATGGCGTCTTCGCAAAATATTTTACTCGAATTTAGTTTTAAAATGATTGGAATGTTACTCACCGATGGAAAGTTATTTCTTTGCACTTCGCTGTATTACTTGAATTATTTGTGCAATATCGTAACACGCACGTGGGCATATTTAATGAGTTTCACGTTTTTTTCGTTTTAAAACTAAGAAGACTTAGGCGCTCAAGAGCTAGGAAGCAACTGAGTGAAGTGCGGCCGGCTGGCCGCACTTGGACGGAACAAAGTAGTGATGAGTGGCGTCTTCTCTATACGTAGTAATAATAACTCAATGGTATACGGGCGAAAGTTTTACGTGACGACGACTTTGAGTGGTAAATAATTTTAATGTGAATATTCATTGGTATAACATGAACCGGTGTGTATGCCTATCTCTCTCACTCTCTCTCTCTCTCGCTCTGTCTCTCTCGCTCTTAGGCGGGTTAACTGTGCTCGAGTAGAAGGGACGCGTGCCTTTCACTTTTTATGTCTGTCTCACTCGCTCTTAGGCGGGCTAACCATGCCCGAGTCGAAGGGACGCGTGCCTCTCACTCGCTCTCATTGTGAGCGCGGAACGCGTAACGCAGTTTCTTGAAGTGTCGCCCGGCAAACCAATTTATAAGACGTTGTCACGTCAAAAGACAATTGAACTTTATATTATTGTTTCCTTATATTATAGGCGACAGCTACCTTTTTATGTTGCTAGGTCCCCATTTTATAACACATGCATAGGTAATGCTTAGGTATTGTCTCACACAATATATGACATCCTAAATTGTTAAGTAACAAGAAAGAAAATCTAGAAATATATCCCTGAATCCTTTAAGACGTTTTCTTCAAGATAGAATAACGTTAGATCGAGTTTCGTGTTTATTAGTAGGTAAATGTTTGCGTTTATACCCGTAAATTTCAAAATTTAATCCAGTAGCCCCTCAACTGTGGCTGTCAAAACGACAGATTACCCATGTCTGTGGAGCCCCAGAGTGGGCCTCGCCACAGTATGGGATGTAGGGGGGCCGACCTACACTAAAACTGCATTTCTTTATTCCTTGCTCTAGCGGAAGCCCTTATTAGGAATTATACCTATTTAAAATGAAATTTCCTACTTAAAATAGTAATCTTTTGTAATATTTATTTAGTAATAAAGTTGTACAGCTGTCATAATTACAGGGGTCCCTAAAATTTCAATAAATTATATATAATAAATGTATAATAAAACACTCTTTAGCTTAGTAACAATGTTTTAGTAATGTTTTTATATACCTTACATTGTTATTTACAAGGAAAAAAGCACAATACACATGACTCATGTACAAATATTTCACAAAATCAACGTTTTCAGTACAGTAGAAAAATGGTAGAAAAACACTGCTGATATTTCACTGCCGGTTGGCGCCAAATTGTTTGTCTACCGAGTACTCAGACGACCGCTTGCTACCTGTCTCGTTTCACGTATAACACGTTTAAATGAGACAGACAAAGACAAAAGCAGTCTATCAATGTGTTTAAGCTCGAAACGTGAGCGCGAAAGCCGCGGCCCAAAAGGGAGCAAGACACAGATGTAGCAAATTTGACAGCGGCCCAAATTGGATCGCGCCACATAGCAGGGGGTAGGTGTTCTTAGAAACATTTTGACAGATAGTCCCAGGTCAGGTGCAAATAAGCTATACGATTTTTTAAGTAGATCCAAAATAACTAAATTATAATGAATTATGATCTACCGCAAATATAAACCCAAAAATGGTTTATTAGCAGGACAAAAAAAGTAAAAGCAAAGCGTTCAGGCGCCGCTTAGCTCGCAAAGCTACCGGCGCGCCGCTCGATAACAAGGCGAAGTCAAATATGCGTGGGCGCAGAGCTTGCGTGTCGTGTGGTGCAAGTTGTGAGTTGTCGCATTAAAAAAAAAAACCGGCCAAGTGCGAGTCGGACTCGCGCACCGAGGGTTCCGTACAAACCTGCAAGGTTTACAAAGTTCGTTCATTACGACAATCGAGTCATAACTATGGTATTTTTATTGCAAAATAAAATTCATAACATTACAATGGGGAAAGATGGAGGAGCATAAATTTAAGACAAAGATCTCTTTATCGTTTATAATAATGTCATTGAATTTAATTATAAGTATAACACTTTAAGCAGTTAGGACGCATTTAGATTATACAGCTACATTCACCAAAACATCGGGATTGAATGACGATGAGTGAGGTCGTCTTTGCCGTTTGAAAAATGTTGCCCTCCCCATACATAGTATATTAACTCGCGGTCATTGCTGTAACTACAATTATGTTTACAATCACAATTTTTTTGGTGGTATAACTACTTAAAATTTTAAGCTTTTCGGAATTTTTCTGTTACCTGTGCTGTAAGCTATTGCTTCTTACCAAATTTCGAGATTCTATGTCAACGGGAAGTGGTCTTTAGGTTTTAATTCCCTTGCGTGTAGTTGCGAGTTTCAAAATATGCGGTATCAATGGTTGTACTTTTGCGTTTTGCGTTTTTGCGTTGACTTAGAATTTTTTTTCACGGGTTAAAGGCAATTAGATCTAAGTATTTCAACTTGATAGCTCTACGCGTTCATGAGGAAAAAAGTAATAAGTTTATATTTATTTAAAAATATATATTTTGTAATGTAACTAAAAATTTAAGGTTTTCGGAATTTTTCCTTTATGTGTGCTATAAAACGTTGCTTCATGCCAAATTTCAAGATTCTAGGTCGACTGGAAGTACCCTTTAGGTTTTGATTCCCTTGCGAGTACTTGCGAGTTTCAAAATATGCAGCTTAAATTGCTGTTTCTTTTAATTGCGTTGACATAGAAGTTTGATTTTGTTACAGCTTAAAGGTATTATAGACCTGAGTATTTGGTATGAATTTCAATTTAATACCTCTACGCGTTTATGAGGAAATGGGTAGTAAGTTTAAAATTATTAAAAAAATATATATTATGTGATGTAACTAAAAATTTATGGTTTTCGTAATTTTTCCTTTATCTATGCTATAAGACGTTGCTTCGTACCAAATTTCAAGATACTGAGTTCACGGGAAGCACCCTGTAGGTTTTGATTCCCTTGCAAGTGTCGAAAATTTGCGGCATAAACGGCTGTATCTTTTGATTGCGTTGGCTTAGAAGTTTGATTTTTTCACAGCTTCAAGGGACAGTAGACCTGAGTAATTGATATAAATTTCAGCTTCATACCTCCACGCGTTCCTGAGAAAAAGGGTCTTGACAGACGGACGGACGGACAGACGGACAACAAAGTGATCCTATAAGGGTTCCGTTTTTTCCTTTTGAGGTACGGAACCCTAAAAACATACAGTAAACATAAGTTTACGCTCCTCGTTATTTCTGAACCTCCCTGTATACATGATGAGACATTATTCGAAAATTTCAGTCCAGTGGGTCCGTCTAACTCCTAGAAAAGGCTATAATAAAAGGCTCCTAGAAAGCTAGGTTAAAATTAGATTTTGGACTGTGTCTGTGTAAGGAAACTATAAATAAAACCATGTGTGTCTGAGCTATCCGGGTTCTGATATTTTTTTTTCTGGGATAGGTTTGCTCTTGACCCAAGACCCACCGAGGCAAAGACTGAGTCTACGCAGGCAGTCTACTAACACTGACGCAGGTAGTGAGTTCCACTCTTTTGCAGTGCGCATCAGGAATGTAGATGAGAAGTGTTTGGTTCGTATCAGTAGAACATCGAAATGATACGGATGGTATCCCGCGGTACGTGGTAGCCCGATGGTAAAAGAGGGCCGGCGGAATAAGCTTGTGCAGTTCATGACCACACTCGCCGAAGTAAAGCCTGTAGAAGATCGACAAGCACGCGACTCTGCGGCGATGAGCCAAGCTTTGGAGCTGCGCGCTTACAAGTCTCTCGTCACCTATGAACCTCTTAGCTCTGCGTTCAATCGAGTCAAGAGCAGCAAGTTGGTATTTGGCAGAACCATCCCAGAGATGGCTGCAATATTCCATGCAGGATCGGACTTGCGCTTTGTAAAGAGCGGCCAAATCTGACCAGCGGTGAAGTATCGCTTGACTCCGTTCTAGATTTCGCGCATTTTTTTTCTTACTTTGATTATCCCAGTTATATATTTATCAAAATACTTTAGAGATAAAGAGGTGAGCGATATTTTGCAGGCAATCCATATCTGTTATAGAATAAGTCATCAAAACAAATGCTAATTATTTATAACCCGTATAAAATATTGCCTAGCGATTACTGACAATGGCTCCGAAATAACAAACTGAGCAGCTGGTCCACGTTTAATTTGAAAATCAAAGTCAAGGCGGCAACAATGCGCAACGCTGTACAAGTCGCTAAGGTCGTATGATTTTGAGCAACGTAGATATCCGCTAATCGCTTGCGCAACTCGCGGATTACCGATACTAAGGACGCCCGGTAAAGCTGCGGCTTTACTGGGAGCGGGAGAGATGATAGAGGAAACGTTAGGTTAAAATAAAATGTAGGTAAATCAAAAAAAGTGTCTCATTACAATGTCTTTTGTTCGCGTAAACCAAAGAAACAAATATAGAATAGTAGAATGGACAGAAGTTGTGAAAGTAAAGTAACATTTATTAACTGTGGAGCTTTTATATGGATCAAAGTTTTTGTCAGGCATAAAATGGCTTTAAATAACTGTCAGTTTCATACTACAAGCTATCTGAGGTTTCATATTTTCCTATGAAAGTGACAGTTATCTTACTTTCAGTCAACGTTAGATAGGCTTTTGAAACCGGTCTTTAATCTCACATGAATATAGATAGACAGATAGATACTTTTATTTGTAGGTACATATCTCACGACAAAATACAAGAAACGGTTTTAAATTTATTTAAAAATAAGTTTATTAGTAAAGAAAGGTTACCTACTTTATCCTTAATCAATATATATGGCACTAGTGGACCCGGCAGACGCTGTCCTGTCCGCTTTTTTGCAATTTATCAATATTTTCTCATCGTTTACACCTTCCCTGGACTTTCACAAATATTTAAAGGATAAAATTGTTGAAATCGGTCCAACCGTTCTCGAGTTATAGTGAAACTAACGAACAGCAATTCATTTTCATATATAAAAAAGCGATCAGCCCACCTGAATTTTCCCGCCTTGAATATGCCTTTGTCGGATATCAAAATGGGACGCCCCCCGGCTAGATGGACAGACGACCTGAAGAAGGCAGCTGGTAGTGACTGGATGCAAAGGGCGGGAGATCGTGCGATGTGGCGCTCCTTGGGGGAGGCCTAGGTCTTGCAGTGGACTGTAACAGGCTGATATGATGATGATGATAGATATCAAAATATCTCCATACCAAAGATGCGAATTGGTTCAGTAGTTTAGGCGTGATTGAGTAACAGACAGACAGAATTACTTTCGCATTTAAGGTATTAGTATGGATATATGGATAGTAATGCTATTTTAGTAATTGGTTGCATGCTTCAAATCCTTATGATCGATTTTTATTATGCTCGAATAGGGAATATTCATGTTTTTCTTTTTTGTCTTAAATTAATAGTTTCCTATTTTATAACATAGAAAAAAATATTAATGGGCTTCAAAGTACTCTAGATATTTTTAAAAATGAAATTTTAAATGTTTAAAAAAATTAAGCAGTTCAAACGCTGCCATTTTGCGCGCGCTTTGCGTGACTTCACATGACACGTCCAGTGGGTGTTTACCTTAGTGTTTATTATGGACTTTTCAGTTACTCCGTAATTTTTACAATACAATGTAGTGTCAGATGACGTCACATTTCGTTCGACCTATGGTGTCGCGTTTTGGAAGTTTGAATTTCGTTCCATTATTTTGCACTTTTTGAATATTATTTTAGGGGTTTAAATAATAAGTTAATAAAAAAAATCTTTTCTTTATAATATTACGATAAAAGAAATTCGAGAAAAACATATTTTACGCCATTTCAAATTTTATGCATATTCCCTATTATCGAACCAAAACAACCGTGTACCTATTAAGTAGTTATTGAATTGTTACTCACTACTGTTCCTGATCATTTCATACTGAATTTATTTGTTTATGAATGTTATTATGACTGTAAAGGAAACGAGCCATATACAAAGTAGTACTTACTATTGAGGAGTGATATCGATTTCCATAGTAAGTCTTTTGTGTTCATAGGAAAGTTGTCATGATTTATAATTATCTGAGGTAATGTTATTAAAGTGCTGTTGGAAATATGACAAAGTTCTGTTAAAATTATTTGTAGATACAGATAGTATCGTCAGTGATATTGAAATTTTAACCTATATGGGAGATGACATTTCAATTTGGAATTGAATGGAGAGTTAGAAACAGAAAAAAAAGAGAAACTCAAATCTATTTACTGTTAGGAAAATTTGATAATTGTACATCCAAAAACCAATGTAAACTTATCGGTTTCCTCCTTTTGAAGATTGTCATAAAATTAAGTTTCTTCGTGTGAAATATTTTGTATCAAGTCTTAAAATAATAATTAAATTGTTTCACTCACAACAATTTATTTTAAACTTACATGTTTACAACCATGGGAATAGTTTTGATGTATGGGAATTATACCATGTACCTTTTTGTTTTTGAGTTCTCGATATTTTGGCCCTGTTACAAATGTCATGATCACAGGGTCAGAAAAAAAAGGTATATGGTATAAAACCATTTATCCGTTTATCATCATGACTATTCTAAGATCACAGACAATTGAGGCGTCTACGATGTTGGCTGCTCATTTACAGCGCTGATGTGGAGTGGACTGCAATATCGCGATAAAGTCGCTGGGGCCCTACACAAAGCGATAATGCATAAAATTTATGAGATGGAAATGACACACAACCGTCACTGTGTCACGTGACGACTTAGCGAATATAAATGTCATTTTCTTGCATTGTGCATCAAATCGATAGTAAATTTTGTCATCAACTATGCAATATTACTTCTTTGGGGTGCTTGTATTCTTCTATAAGTCTTTTTAGAGAAGATAAAATATCATCCAACTATCGTGACAATTTAATTAGGATGAATAAATAATACATTTAAGATTTTCTTTTGGGTTTAGTTAAACCTTCGTGTAGGTTTTTATTTTATTTAAGAGCTATACTTGTAGCGTTTGTGATAGCAATTAATTTCAAAAGCTTTTAAGGAAATAACCTTATTTATCTTTTTTGTATCGGGAGTGTTCCTCAACTTAATATCTGCCATTATTATCTAATTGTTGTTCTTTTTAAATCGCTTAGTAACAAAAAAAGCATGCTTCTTAGGGTCATTATTAGAAATATTGCGTTTGCAATATTGTTTTGTGTTTTGCGTTGAAAATGTGTACCAAGAGCTCAAACCAAAGATAACGATAATACAAATTTCTGTATAGCATGCGTATCTGTATTTGCTTTGCTTACTGAGACGTCACTTTATACCTTGCTTTTAATCTTCTTCACTTAACTCGTCCTAAACATTTTAATGACAGTCATAAATCTAAGCTTTTATGGTGAACCTGACAGAAATAATAACACGTTTAACGGTGCGTACATATTCGCCAATAAATTTAAAGCATAATGCGATTAATTACGAACTGGTTCGATGCGCAAGCGCCATTTTGTTATGTTTATCAGTTTTTTGTGCCGTTCTACGGTTTTGAGAAGTTTATAAATTAAAAGATAACATCATATATTCGGAGCAATTTCGATAAAACCATTATTAAGATGTGACTAAGATTTTACCTAAATTATTTCATTGTTCAATCAAGCTAAAACTCTTACTAAGTCACGCCAGAGCTGTTATTTAATTATTAGTAATTCAAAATACTTTTCAAGTATTTGACGACCACTTTGGTGTAATCGTCAAGAAGTTGACTTTTAACCAAGAGGTCGCGGGTTCGATACCCGCACAGTACAAACATTTGTGTGCATGAACATGTCTGTTTGTACTGGTCTGGGTGTAATATGGTTTTATCTAAGTTTATTTGTAATACCACTGTTTATTCTGATATCTGTCACACAAGTGTTTAAAAAGCTACTTACCACGGAGCCAGATCAATGTATGTGATGTTGTTGTATATTTAGTTATACTATCGTATTGGGTGTTATCCCGTAATGATAGGTATAAGTTTGGAAAATAAATAAAATAAATAAATAAATATTTCTCAACAAGCACACCAATTCTCTAGTCCCAAAGTAAGCTACGAGGCTTGTGTTATGGGTACTAGATAACGGATATAAATACTTAAATACATTTTTGTAAATAAATACATATTATAAATAGAAAACACCCAGACAAATAAATAAATAAAACTAAAATACATAAAATATCTATCTTATCTTACCTTCCTTATCAATATCATAAAGCTAAGTAAATTATGTTTTTTTTTAAACAAGAACTTAACGATCTAACATTTTTTTTTTCATCAAAACACAGAATGCAGCTGATCGCAACGCGTCTAATGCAAGATCAATCTTGATCCCCGATCAGGTTTCCTAAGCACGTTTCAGTCAAAGACTCTATTGATCGTCAGACGTGCCTTCCAACCAAATAACTTCACACCCAATCGATCTTTTACAGCTTAAAATAGATTTCATCGGTTCTCAAGCGTGACAGTTATGATCAAATAATAATAATAAATAAATACAAGTAAATATTTCACAACAATCACACCAATTCTCTAGTCCCAAATCATGCTACGAGGCTTGGTTATGGGTACTAGACAACGGATAAACATACTTAAATATATATTTTTTGTAAATAAAAACATATTTAACATAGAAAACACCCAGACCAGTACAATCACACATGTTCATGCTCACATGGTTGTACTGTGCGGGGATCGAACCCGCGACCCTTGGTTTTAGAAGTCCGAAATGTAGACCATTGCACCAAACGTTCGTCTCTAATAATATAATAATAATATTAATATAATAATAATAATCTATAATTCTCTCAAGTAATATCTAACTGCAATTTGTAATTAAAGTAATTGAATACACTTGCTGTCAACCTCAGTTGTTTTTTAGGGTTCCGTACCTCAAAAGAAAAAAACGGAACCCTTATAAGATCACTTTGTTGTCCGTCCGTCCGTCCGTCTGTCAAGACCGTTTTTCTCAGGAACGCGTGGAGGTATCAAACTGAAATTTCTATATGATACTAAGGTCTACTGTCCCTGGAAGCTGTAGAAAAATCAACCTTCTAAGCCAACGCAATCAAAAGATACAGCCATTTAGGCCGCAAATTTCCGCAAATTTTCGAAACTCGCACGGGAATCAAAACCTACAGGGTACTTCCCGTAAACTTAGAATCTTGAAATTTAGAACGAATTCACGTCTTATAGTATAGATATAGGAAAAATAACGAAAACCGTAAATTTTCAGTTTCATCTTAAAGAAAAATATATTTTTGAAAAATATTTTTGACAATTTTGAAAATTTCAAAGTTACTACTCCTTATCTACAGGTTTGTACGGAACCCTCGGTGCGCGAGTCCAACTCGCACTTGACCGGTTTTTTTAAAGTAACGTCATACTCATAAGCTGAAAATAGCATTAGAAGCAACTTGAAAAGTGTATTGGGCTTATTATAATTGGGGTCTGAAATAAATTATATATTATTATTTATTGTCGGGACAACCAGAAAAAAGAACGCAGTGATGGTTGTTATGTTTTTAAAATGTACGATATTACCTTCTTGACGAAAACGAAACATATTAAGGTAACCAATTTTTTCTGTCGTGGTTGACATCAAGTTATTTGTTTTTACTATCTAAGTTTATAATCATTTTTTTGGTTTTATTAAACTTTATCCTTGATAGGTCTTGTTATCACACTTAATATTAAAAGGCAATTAGCAACCATAAATCACGCATATAATTACTATGTCACCTTATTATTAACAAACGTATTTTATTTATCAAATCCAACAAAATTTATAACAAAATTACTGGTTTTTTTTACGCGCTATTGTCACCTGTTGATATTCTTTGAATTTAATTACTTTTAGGGTTCTGTACCTCAAAAGGAAAAAACGGAACCCTTATAAGATCACTTTGTTGTCCGTCCGTCCGTCCGTCCGTCCGTCTGTCAAGACCGTTTTTCTCAGGAACGCTGGAGGTAACAAACTGAAATTTTTATATGATACTAAGGTGTATTGTCCTTGGAAGCTGTAGAAAAATCAACCTTCTAAGTCAACGCAATCAAAAGATACAGCCATTTAGGCCGCAAATTTCCGCAAATTTTCGAAACTCGCACGGGAATCAAAACCTACAGGGTACTTACCGTAAACTTAGAATCTTGAAATTTAGTACGAAGTCACGTCTTATAGTACAGATATAGGAAAAATTACGAATACCGTAAATTTTCAGTTTCATCATATAAAAAAAATATTTTTGAAAAATATTTTTGACAATTTTGAAAATTTCAAAGTTACTACTCCTTATCTCATGAACGCGTTGAGATATTAAATTAGAATTTATATTAAATACTTAAGTCTATAATACCCGTGATGGTATAATAAAGTTACTACTCCTTATCTACAGGTTTGTACGGAACCCTCGGTGCGCGAGTTTAACTCGCACTTGACCGGTTTTTTGTATTGATTTTAATTTTAAATTTAATTATCTGTATTTTAAGACTAGTCCTTTTCGACCAAAAACTCGATTTTGCGCGGCTGATATGTGCAAAAAAATATCAATTTGGCAAGCAAAGTAAGGAATTCGGTCATAAGTTATGTAATACGTTCTCACGCTAGAATTTCTCTGTTATTTAACATTTATATGTGTCTGATGAGCATGGCGAATATTTTTAAACACGCTTGCTAAGTTTGCTTTGGAACTGGTACAGATTTTTATGACTTTAGGCTAGCAGACGTTTTGGCAGTTAGATAATGTGCTTTGGGGTTAATAAAATGGATAAGCGTTTAGCGGTTTTAAGTGGTTTTTAAAAGCTCTTACTCAAAATCATGCTTGTTTTATAATTATGCGGTATTTTTGATGCCTAATTATAAACTTGTTAGAGCTTCAAAATTTCGAAACCAATATTTTTTTATAACTTATAACAGAGGCTTACAATGGATTTAAAGTGTAGTAACGCTTAAGTCGAACGGGTTAAAGTCTAGTTAACTGTCACACCAATGCGTAACTCTTTCGTCGTTTTGAAAGACAACAACTGCTCGTATGATATCTAAAAAAGCTCTTGTTAAGTTACTTTATTTTTATGGATTAACAATGCAAATTGTGTCAGTCCATTTGTCTTTAAGTGTGTTTTCATAAAACAGCTCTAATAGAAATACAACCGAAACCATATAATTTCTTATTCACACTTACGAATGAATCTTATAGCAATGTTGTCCTAAAGGCAATGGAGAAGTTTCTTTAACCTTTTTATTTTTTTGATCACAGACCTAGCATCGTCTTTTACTTGTTTCACACTTTCTTCAGTACTTCTGGGTCTTGTGAAATTGTAAGCGCACTACACACCAAAGACGCCGACCCGCCGACAATATGTCGGCAACTTTTTGCTTGGTTGTCGGCTTCACTTATTGCATGTCGGCAGCTCAACATCAGCAACTTATTTGGCGGGCTGCCAGCAAACCACCGACGCACAGTGGGTCGAAACAGTAATATGAGGGACATAGAGGTTTTTTTTGACAAATCGTATTTTTTTGGATGCCGATCGATAGTCCTTTAGACACTCGTAAAGACATATTCTATAACATTTTTCACTAAACCTAATAGTTTGGCCATAAAAAAATAATTTGTGTTTTTTTTTGTATGAAACAAGACCTAAAGTACTAAATATCTCCCAGGAACTGCTTGATCGTGACTTTTAATGACTTAGGTCGGCATAAGTGCATTGTGTACTAACATCCTAATCTATTTTTAGCTGCTCCAAACTGCAATTTTGCCTGATAAACAGTTCGGAAAAAATAATATTTTGACTAAACCTATTATGGGATTATAATTACAATTCTAAGAAAAAGCGTCGATTAGGGTACTAGGAACTAATTACGTAGTTAGTCTACATTGTTTTGTACTATCAGAATCTATTAAAACCTTTTTTTTGTTATCATCGGATGACTTTAAAGTAATAATGATGTCAGGGCATTAGGATATTAAATAAGAGAATAAAGAGATAATGGATTGTGGATTTACCTGCTCCTGTTAAAGAAAGCATCGATTAGGGTACCAGGAACTAATTATGTAGTTAGTTTACATTGTTCTGTATTAAGTTTAGTAAGGCTTGCAACTTGATAGAAGCCCCCTCATTGGTTAAAATTATGTCTTCTTTTGCTGGGTAACATTCTAATTTAGCTAGTTTTATTTTGTGATATGATGGGTACAATTCCGTTCCTTGTTCACTGGCAGATTCTCTCAAGCTAATATATTGCCACTTTGATAATTTTAGTGAACCTAGTATAGCCAATGCTTGCATGGGAGAATATGTTGTATCTTTACCCTTCTTGCTATCTAAATAGCTCCTCACTTTTGCAATGTCTTCTGGATGTTCTGTCAAATGCTTAATTATCAAACTTATTTCTTCGTTTCCACTTGTCTTCAATGATTGTATTGTAGCCGCGTTTAATTCTTCTGGAGAATAAGACTCGCTGATACGCACTACACGTCTTCTTTTCTGCTTCGAGCTTAGTTCTTCAAACGGTTTCCTCGGGGTAAAAGAAGAAGTGGAAGCATTCTCTGTAGATGGTGGCAGATTTTCTATATTTTCCTCTATACTTAACGGTATTTCTTCCACATTTTCAATTACTACATAAATATTGTGCTCAATATTTTCTTCATTCATAATTTGTGGCCAATTAATTGGGGTTTCCAAACAATCTCCGTTCCTTCTTAAAAGTTGGAGAAATGATCGATGGGATTTTGTCCACCTACTATTAATATTAGCACAAAAACACTGGCAAAACTTTTTAATGTATCACTGTTTTCTTACCGTCCCATTTTTTGCATAAGATGATTATATAACTTTTCACTGTCTGTCAAAGATTCTAACGTTTCCCTGAGGATTACGAATAAATCTAAATTATTCACAACAGCCTCCATCGTTATCGTAAGTAAATAGATCGCAAATCAAGTTTAGTGTTACTGGTAAAGTTTCACTGCACAAACTAATTTTTAAAATGAATACACCTTCATTATATAACAAAGTTCCAGGTTACTTACCCCCAACCCCTAACCATTGTCTATTAATTTGTATAACTATTAATATCCTAATGACCTGACATCATTATTACTTTAAAGTCATCCGATGATATAAAAAAAAGGTTTTAATGGATTCTGATAGTACAGAACAATGTATACTAACTACGTAATTAGTTCCTAGTACCCTAATCGACGCTTTTTCTTAGAATTGTAATTATAATCCCATAATAGGTTTAGTCAAAATATTATTTTTTCCGAACTGTTTATCAGGCAAAATTGCAGTTTGGAGCAGTTAAAAATAGATTAGGATGTTAGTACACAATGCACTTATGCCGACCTAAGTCATTAAAAGGCACGATCAAGCAGTTCCTGGGAGATATTTAGCACTTTAGGTCTTGTTTCATACAAAAAAAAACACAAATTATTTTTTTATGGCCAAACTATTAGGTTTAGTGAAAAATGTTATAGAATATGTCTTTACGAGTGTCTAAAGGACTATCGATCGGCATCCAAAAAAAAACGTTTTTTAAAAAAAAAACCTCTATGTCCCTCATATTACTGTTTCGACCCACTGTGCGACGTATCGGCGAAAAACATGCGCGGGCGCAGGTTGCCGACTTGTTGCTTTTGACATAAGCTGCAGCGTTGTGTCGTCGGCTTTGTTGTGTAAGACGTTTTTAAAAGCCATAGAGTGTTAACAGTAACCTTGTTTCTTTGTCCGCAGAGCAATGGAGAGCCGGGTGGGTCTGGACTACATAGTTGAGCATGCGGAGTACGCGGGCAAGCTGGCGGCGGCGCTCGCCTCGCCCGCACAGCCTGTCAAGAAGCAGGTGTGTACAATATTATCTGCTTTAACTTTGCCCGCAGAACAGTGGAGAAACGGTTGGGTCTGGAGTACATAGTGGAGCATGCGGCGTAAGCGGCGCTGGCCTCGCCCACCACGCCTGTCAAAAAGCAGGTTTGTGCGATATTCCCTGCTATACCTTTGTCCGCAGAGCAATGGAGTGCCAGGGTTTGGACTTACGACTACTTGTAGAGCAAGCCCATTAAGAAGCAGGTTATCATGATACCTTGGAAAAGACGATGTTAAACCAACGAGACCTTCTACATAAAACGGTTTTTATCATAAAAAAATCAAACTTTGTCTAGAAACTCCGTAGTCTTAGGGACAAACCAAATGGCCACTCCTATGATCATTATAGTGTGCCATATCTGGAGAGTTTGAATGTTTTGAATCTTGACAAAGCTGGAGTCAGACCATAAGAAAGCAGGAAGCATACCAGCACAGATATTAATCGTTTCTAACGAAGAGGTCCATTGGAAACGCTTCAAACCGTTGGCTCGGTGCCTGGTGTGTTCGGCCAATTGTGTTCTTAACTACCTGCTGCGTAATATTAGGTGAATCTCTGCTAAGATTGCCCAAAGTTGCGTGTTATTTTCACCAGAGCCAAAAGAGGGCCGAGAATAATGTTTCCAATGTCATAATTATAACCCTTTACGAATGATTTTGTTGCAGGTCTTCGAGTTACTGTCAGCGCTGTGCGTGTACAATGCGGACGGATACGCGCGAGCTGTGGACACCCTGGAGCGGTACAAGGTAGTACATTTGGTCCATTGTACCTAAACAAGAATAAATTCCGGATAGCTAATTCTTCTGTTCCGACGTTCCGTGGGCAGGCTCCCTACAAGATTGATTGACGATCTAGTGAAGGTGAACGATGCCGCTGGATGCGAGAAGTGCAGGACCGATCGCGATGAAATTTCTCGGGGGAGGCCTATACTCAGCAGTGGGTGTCGAACGGCTGATAAGATAGGAGGGTGAGCACGAACTACTATGTAACGTAATCGTAACGTTAACCTATCGTTAACTTGTCAATTCGTAAAGGAAAACTGTCAGTTTCAGACATTTGAACTATACGAATACGTTACGATAAAGTTCGTGCTCACCCCACTGGTTTATGATGAGCTTGCTTTTAATTGTACGGAGATAACCCTCGTGATTCTGACACTACATTATTAGCTGTCACATCATCAGCAATTGCACATGTCACAGTCAAATATGTTGCGCAATAACTACGATGATTCGATCCCCCCACAAAGACAAATAGCACAACTAACAACTCAGTCATATACAACGTGTCGTCATTTGTTTTGCTTGTACCTTAAAAGCATGATAGGCGTGATAGTCATCGATAAATCAATCGAATCGATATATTCTTGGACGTATTTGACGATTAGACAATTGGACAGTTGTCTTTGTCGCAGGCGCGCCCACTGAATTGTGTGTCAAAAATGGATGTCCCCATATGATATGGGCGCTCGTAAATTTGCCATGTCAAGTTGAAATAGGGCCGTTGAACTTAGAATGTTTTTGTTGATGTCAAAGTGTATTTGAGATCGGGCCCGTAGACTAACTTACAATTGCATGCTTCGCTGAGCAGGCGATAGAACTATTCGTTTACTAAGTGTATGGTGTGACAGTAATTTTAAGCTCTAATGTATTAACTTTTGTTCATTGAAACTAAATAAATGATTTATTATTATTATATTATTAGCCTATGCTTAGTTGTCACATGACCTCTGTGTAGGCAAGTGTCTTTTTCCATACATTTTGCAAACGAAGCGTTTGATTACTCTGCTGGCGACGCGGCGTGTTGTTCGAGTATTGATTTGGCACAAATAATGATACATTAGATAAGATAACAATTACTAATAATAATAACAAATAATATGAAAAAAAACACGAATAACACAATATATTGCGTGACAAAATGGTCCAGTATAAGTCTTAGCAGCAGATGGACAACTCAACAGTTTTTCAGCAAGGTGTTGGTTTCCTGGACAGTGTACCCATCACCCCAAGTGTTCAGGAATTAGGAGCATTTTCAAATAGATTATTGACTCATCATAGGCTTTATCCGTCTATTATTAAGAGTGTCTGCTGCTAGGCACTTTTTACTATGGCTGAATAAGCCAATTCGGGAGTGACAAACTTTTTCGCATTTAAGATTATTGACTAACTCATACCTATTATCCATCGCCAGACCATAAAAGGCGAAAGGTACCGCCTCAACGTGGTGGTGGAAGAGCTGAAGAACGCGACCACGGTGGACTACAAGACGGCGCTGGTGGCCTTCGTGAACTGCATCATAATCTCCGCCCCTCGACTTCCCGACAGGATCCGGGTCAGAAACGAGTTTATTGGTTAGTATAAGTATTTACGACTAGACGACGATTAGACGACCGCTCTGGTGTAATGGTTAAGAAGTTAACTATTATCCAAGAGGTCGCGGGTTCGAATCCCGCACTGTATAAACATTTGTGTGCATGAACATGTTTGTGTGTACTGGTCTGGGTGTTATATGTATTTATTTAAGTTTACTTGTAATACCACTGTTGATTCTGATTTCTGTAACACAAGTACTTTTGCTACTTACCACAGAGTCAGATCAATGTATGTAAAGTTTTTATTAAAAAAAAATTCTCTTTCCTTAGAATGGATACCTTCATGAAATGCACTATCAGACAGCCCGCTTAGCGTTGCGGGTTTATTTAAAGTCAACATCTGCTTTGATGCTTCGATTGTCTAGCGTTTTTTTACGAGCTCAGAATAGTGAATCAGTTTTTCATGGTTTAGAGACTGTGCTACTAGTATCATTTATATGCACACCTGTGTATTGCGCTCACACTTATGCACTATAATATCTCCTGCGTAGTTGTCTGATCTCTGTTGAGATTGGCCGCCGTGGTCGAAATCGGCTAGGAGGACTATTATTACTAGTATGATCGTACTATCCAGTCGCACCTATAAGATATAGGTTTTCATCTAAAATCCAATGGCATCTATTGACGGCCCTCTATCGGGGAATCGGTAAACTAAGGCAACATTGCATCAATTATCGATCGTTGGTCAAGCGCGGCTAAATCCAACCACTTGGGACAAGATGAATAAAATAGCTTTAAGATTAAGATACATAAGTAATCAATTCAGATAATATTTATATAAACTTAAGAGATTAGTAAATTGATATTAAACATTTGTAGATCATCGCGATTCTAGCTAACTAACCCATCCAAAACCTAAAAAGAAATGTCATACCTTGCCTCAAGGTTGTGAAACATTGTCCACGTAATCGAGCTGTAACGCTTTTTAACAGACTGCCAAAGGAATTAAAATTAGAGACTAGGTTTAGCGTTTTTAAAATTAAATTAAAGAAATTTCTATTGGAAAGGTGTCTGTATAGCGTAGAAGATGTTTAGTTATAAGTTTACATGCATATCTCTCATAATTATTAAGTAAAAATAAAAACACAATTCATATTGTTTATTGAATAAATGAAATGAATTGAAACATCGTAATCTACAAAAACTATGTCCTGGTTTACTGCCTTGTTTAAAAAATCGCGCTAGCCCGGAAAATTGATCGCAAAATTTAATTTATTGTTAAGCTTATAAATTCAATGCTGGTCGCGCTTACCTGCCTACACGTGACATAAATATATACTTTTTTATCAACTTGGATGTAGACATCCAACCGCCAATAGTGACCTTCATTCGGTCATCGATCGCCGTAATCCATAAATACTAATTTATTTAGTGTAATTTAAATATTTCACCTAAAGCGTTAAATTCATGTTTATTTTTTCTAATTTCAATGTATGTTTTTCAGGTCTGGGTCTTCTGCCGACACTCAACAACTTACGGTAAGTTGAGTTATTATATTTATTAGCAATAACAATTTAAATTTATTTACGATGTGAAATTAAAACACACAGAAAGGCTGCAGCCTAAAGAGACTTAAAGAAATTCGGACCGATGAGTAAGTGTCACAGTAGCTCAGTTGGCAGAGCGATCGCCCGGCTTGCGAGAGATGCTGGTTCGAGTCCCGCCTGTGGAAGTCCATTTTTCTTTAAGTGTGTTTTAATTTAACATTACGGTAAGTTCAAAAATACATACCTAAATTAAAATTAATTAAGATAGATACGAAAAAAGGTAGACCTTGAGGACTGCAAGAATTGAAAATCAACACAAACCACTTTACCAGGGCTTACATTAACTGTTTTATCCACCGTGTCCGTGTTCAAATGTTTTCAGGTAATATTACAATGAAAAACACAAACAAGTACGGAAAACTTTTATAGTTTTGGTCACTTGATTGGCGTTTGACACTTGCGCCAGGGTTGCTATTATGATTTGCGGTGAATGCCTGTGGCCTCTCGGCCTACGGTGAACCCACCACGTCCCCGACTTACATGGCACCGGAGGGCACCGTCAGGTTTTTAGTGGGTAGGCGGGTTCTCTCTCTGAGGCCTGGAGTCCCACATAACCTCCAACTGCCCCCGCGGCTGGTGGGTATGCGTAACAGCATTTCCCTAACGTTAAAAAAGAAGAAGAAATGGTGGCTATTATGATGAAGAATTTTAGTTCCATCTTATTGAATTTCTACTCTTTCCGGTCAAGCTGTACTCTTACTGATGTCAGTAGACAAAAACTAAAAGACTACGGAAAAAACTTCTTACACCAGGGATAGAAACTAGCTAAAAAAACTCAGAATTATCTGAATAAACTCAAATAAAGATTATTATTTTTTCTAGATCGTTACTTTTATTTGTAGGTACTGTCTGTGGATTAGTAGTCATAGCTGTCAAACTATAAAATTTACAACGCCAATACAAAAGCCGTTGAGTCGATTTTTATTATCTTTTTTGTCAACATCCAAAGTTTTTTGCGGGTACATTTTTTACGGTAATAGTCACGGTAATTGGATAAGCGTATAAGTTGAAGCAAAAACTATAACGACCGCGTAGGATAAATTGATTTAGATCAGATAAGGATAAAATAAAACCGATCGATTTAAGGTGTTAAAAGTAAACACTGAGTGTGATCTAAAGCGAATATATTCTTATTTTAGAATTCTTGGTATGACGGCTGCTTTGACTGCCTCGTTGGTGTAGTGGCAAAGTTTCTGCCTTACATCCGAGAGGTCCTGGGTTCGAATCCCAGGTCGAGCCAAAAATTGTTTCTGAGATTACACCCACGTGCTTCGGTGCGCACGTTAAACCGTTGGTCCTGCGCCTGATCTCTCTCCGAACTTTGAGAGTGATGGAACAGAAACACTCACACTTGTGCACTATAATGTCTCCTGCGTAGTTGGCTGATCTCTGTTGAGATTGGCCGCCGTGGTCGAAATCGGCCAGGAGGACTATTATTATGACAGCTGTCGTCCCCTGTGGGATGGATAGGACTAGGGGTGGTTGTTTGCAAAACGGCACGAAAATTGATTGATTCAAAATTCATCCTACCACCTTATCGGGTTAGAATTTTAAAGCTTATTTTCAGGTTACACTCAGAAAATATTTAATGAAAGATGTGACGTTTTATATTGAAATGTCTAAACTGCAGTGTATGTTAGTAAAAAAACTAATCTGACATGGATTGTAATGGATTCGTATTTGGACGTTGGTGTGTGCCAGACTTCAAAGTAAAACAATTTGTCAGCAACATTGAGTATTTAAAAAAAATTAGACTACTTAAAATGGAAGTTTTGGGATACCTACTTTAATTCTCAATCAGATAATTGATAGGTGCTTAATTCAAAGCAAGGACATCACAAACTTTTTGACCATTGCATGTTAGTAAGATAAACAGACACATAAGTTGTACAGTCTAGGCAGTTTTTTCGCTAAGAGTTAGACAACCTTCGTGTAAAGGTTTAGAATATTTTCAATCTGGGAAAGTGTGCAAATGAGTATTAGTTAGTGCGAAATAATTTATTAACGCGATCTAGCCTAATTAAGATTGAGGATGAGGGATATACAAGTTGCAATCGCCACCAACCACGTTTTCCGCATTTTCAAACGCGCCGGTCAGATTATTGTTGATGGAATCAGGCGTTACTTTGCGTAAATCCATGACTACAACTAAAAAAGAGAATTATTTTGCTTTAAATTTACACTAAACGACGCCAGCGCAGGAACCTAAATACAACTGTACCTCCTCTAACTCTAACAGGTCTAGTTTTTTCAGGTTACTGTTGGACGTATTTGGGTTCCTGCGCTGGCGTCGTTTAGTAGAAATTTAAACCAAAATAATCCTCTTTTTACAGCTTTGGTCAGATTATTTCCTTATTCGGTCATTTCCAGTTGAGCAACATTTAAAATACCTATCAACCTGCGTCCCTCACAGTCTGCAGGTACATGTACAAATTGCTCGAAATACGATTTATTTAACAACTCCAAGGAGCCAGTATTCAAAACAACCTGTTTTCTCGCTTCGGCGCCCGCGGTCGCTCATGCAAATCCAACGTTTGCGGTTTTAGGATATAAATAAATTAGGTGGAGTCCGTGGAGTCAAATGTGGTTTGTCATGGTCTCGGATTAGGAGTTTTTTAAACCTTGACAAGACTGTTTATGTGGCTACAACGCTTTTCTTAGAAATAAAGTTCACTCGGCAAAGTTTTTCAAAGTTAGATTTAATATAAAGGGATACTTCGTGATATTGAAATGAGACACTTGTTACGGATTATTTGTTTTAACCTGACGCTTCGTACCCTTTTCAGCGTCCGTGGTCACAGGTAGACCTACCTGTGACCACGCGAAAAGGACGCGAAATAATCCGTAAAAAGTGTCTCATTTCAATGTCTACTGTTCGCGTAAACCGAAGAAACAAATATACTTCGTGATAGATATAAGTATGCTTTCAGCGTCTATACGACAAAAATGTAATTACTTACTAAGTTGTAGATAATTAACAAGTAAACAAAGAGAATAAAGGAAGAGTAATTATAATCCTCTACAGAGTGCTCAAGCGCGAGTGTCCATATAGAGAATATGTAATAAACTGATTCTAATTAAGTGGTTTCAATACCCTACAATCAAATTTCGACCAAATGACAGGCCCTTCCATGGTTTTCACGTAGGGTTGGCAAGCCCTGAAAGCTCTAGTTACTTATTATTATAACCAAGAGGTCGCGGGTTCGATCCCCGCTTTGTATTAACATTTGTGTACATTATTATTATTATTATTGGGTTTATGGGCCTTCTTATCGCCAACTCGACCAATTTGATCTATTGTGGCAGCCCTTTGTATTTACAGTTCACTGCTTAGTCCCGTTGAGTCTATAAATTGCCAGACTCTTTGGAGCGTGACTTCTGTTATCTCATCCGGGCGCATGATGTGCCGCCCGAGATGGATACTTCTTTTGCTCATAAGCGGGCTGCATGAGCAGAGAATATGCATGGCCGTTTCCTCCTCTGTGTTGCAGAATCTGCACAGAGCGTCTTCTGTCATATTCATGTTTGCCATGTGTTTGTTTAGTTTGCAGTGACCTGTTAGTATTCTGGTCAAAGCACAAGCTTTGTATCTTTTGAACTTTAACAGCTCTTTAGTTACTTTGTTGCTGTATCCCTGAATGAGTGCTTTTGAGTGTTCTTGTCTTGAAGTAGACTTCCACCACTCAATTGCCTCTTGTTTATAGAGAATGGTTAGTAGCGTAGTGGCTCGTTGCTTGGTGATGCCACAGAACGGTTCTACGCCGATTTGAGGGTTATCGGCGCCCTCTCTGGCGAGGTTATCAGCTACTTCGTTTCCTTCTATATTCGAATGTCCTGGTACCCACGTGAGTATGACTTTGTTGGTATTTCCCAGTACATTTAGTGTTTCAGTGCACGTTTGCACTAGTTTTGATGAATGTTCAAAGGATTTTAAAGCCAGCAGTGCTGCTTGGCTGTCTGAGTTGATGTAGATGTGTTGGTTCCGGAGTTTCTTCTCTAGGTTTATCTCTGCACATTTGTTTATGGCAAAGACCTCGGCTTGGAAGATTGAAGCTTCAGTCCCCATGTTAATGCTAACTTTGAGCCTAGGCTTCTCTCCGTAGATCCCACAGCCCACATCATTTCCCTTTTTGGAACCGTCCGTATACCAGACGTGACTACCTTTCTTAAATGACATTTGACCTTCTAGCCATTTGTCTCTAGGAGGTATGTTTACGGAGTATAACTTCGAAAAGTTGCATTCCGTATGCATGTCGTCACTAGGCATGCTTAGAAGTTTGTTTTCAAATACTGATTCCTTGAGTCTTATCAGAATTTGAGAAGCCCATCTGACTTTCGAGCGGGTGAAGATTCTGTATATGCTCTGCTTGGCTTCTTTTTCCACGTGCATCTGCAGTGGTATAAGATCCAACAAGGCATTTAGTGCGGCTCCTGGTGTCGTTGATAGTGCTCCGGTTGCTGTGATGCAGGCTAGCCGCTGTAGGCTGCTCAGTTTCTGTATTGTTGTCGCTTGGTTGACCTTGCTGCACCAGACGGCGGAGGCATAAGATACTATAGGTCTCACGACCGCTGTGTACAGCCATAGGGCAATTTTGGGTTTGAGTCCCCATCTTGACCCCGCCATTCGACAACAGCTCCACAGAGCCATTTTGGCTTTTTGAATGATATTGTCTAGGTGCGAATTCCAAGTAAGCTTTTGGTCAAAAATTACCCCTAGATACTTGGTTTCGCTCGAGAAAGGAAGAGTTTTACCATTTAGCTTCGGATTCGCGAGTCTTTCTAGTTTTCTCTTCCTTGTGAATGGTATTATCACTGTTTTATCTGCATTAATGGATAATTCGTTTTCTCTACACCACCTACTTATGGTGTTGAGAGCTCCTTGCATCAGACATGAAATTGTGCTTAGGCAGGGACCTCTGATGATTACTACTATATCATCAGCATAGCCTTGTGTATCATAGTCTTTCTCTGCCATCTTAGCGAGTAGTTGGTCTACTGCTAGGGTCCATAGAAGTGGAGACAGTACGCCTCCTTGTGGACATCCTCTTGTGGCAAGGAATTCAAGCTTTGTGGCATTGAGGGTGATGTTTGCTACTCGGTTGGAGAGCAAGCTTTTAACCCATCTGATGGTGCTTTTATCTACCCCTTTTGCCTCCATTCCTTTCAGAATGGTTTCTATAGGGGTGTTATCAAATGCACCTTCAACATCTAGAAAAGCACATAGGGCCGTTTGCTTGTCCTCTAGGGCTTTTTGCACCTTGTCGACCAGATCGAGTAGGGCAGTTTCAGTGGATCTTCCCTTTTGGTATGCATGTTGGTTGGTGCTTAGTGGTCTTTCCACTAAGTGTTTGGCCCTAATGTGCTGGTCTATTATCCTTTCCATGGTCTTCAGCATGAAGGATGTTAGACTTATGGGTCTGAAGGATTTGGGTTGTGAGTAGTCCCTTTTCCCTGTTTTAGGTATAAAACGCACTTTGACCCGTTTCCATGGTTCTGGTATTATACCCCAGGCATAACTTGCTCTGAATATTTTTACCAGATGCGGAAGAAGCAAGTCATTTCCTTTCTGTAGCAGAGCAGGAAAGATGCCGTCTTCTCCCGCTGATTTAAATGGCTTGAATTTATCCAAAGCCCATCTAATTTGGTTGGGCCTAAAGATATTGGTGGCCTTATTCCAGTCTGAGCATTTAGCCCTATGGAATTTGTCATTCAAATGCTGGGTGCAGCTTTTTGTATTGATTTGGTACGAACCCGGAAAGTGTGAAGACCTAAGGAGATCCAGAGTCTCCATCTCAGTGTTCGTAAATGAGTTATCTGGCTTTTTTAGTAGTCCAAGATAGTTGTTAGGGGTCTTAGCGAGGACTTTGTGAATTCTTGCTCCTTTGTGTGTTTGGGCAATTTCTTCACAGAATCGTCGCCAAGAGGCTCTTTTAGCTTTTCTGATTTGTTTGTTATATTCTGTTAAGGCCTTGCCGTACTTGTCCCAATCGCACGGTTTGGTATGATTGAATATACGACGTGTGATGGTTCTGAGCTTTTCCAGCTTCTTATTCCACCACATTGGTACCTTGTTGGGTTTTAATTCTCTTTCGGGACAGCTCTGTTCGTAGGCATAAGTTATGCCATCGTTGAGCATTCTGACCGCAGCATTTAGAGAGTCTGGTGTTTTGATAGTTTTGGGTATTTCCTTTAGATTCTCACTGAGCAGGATTCTATACATATCCCAGGAGGTATCTTTTGGATTTCTTACTCTTGAATTTTGAGTTTCTACTGACCCTGAAACATCAAACAGTATATGTCTGTGATCAGACATTGAGTTTTCGCTACTGACGTGCCATTTTGTTACACATTTTGACACATTTTCTGTTGCGAAAGTTATATCTATTACTTCCTGTCTGGTTTTTGTTACGAATGTTGGCGTGTGGCCATTGTTCAGCACCCGTAGACAGTTGGTTAGTAGAAAATCGGATAGTATCTCACCTCTTCTGTTAGTATCCGAGCTCCCCCAGATGGTATGGTGGGCGTTAGCATCGCATCCCACAATCAGTTCCGACTTTTGTTTTCTAGAATATTCTAGGACGTTAGTCAGTTCTTCAGTGGGATCTTGCTGATCACCAGGAAGATATGCCGAGCAGAATAGTACTTTGGACCTGTTCGGCCCTTTGACTTCTACATATGCGGTGACGGTATCTTCGCTGCAGAGTTCTGGAACAGGTAAGAAGTTAATGTTTTTGTTAAACACGATACAGGCCCTAGGTTTACGGCCTTTTTCGTATACAAGGATCTTACCAGCGTTGTTCAGACCGGCTACCACGGATTCGGCATTTATCCATGGTTCTTGAATGAGAGCGATGTCCAGGCCACCTTCGCTGAAGATCTTCTCTATTACCGCAGATGCTGCGATAGCGTGGTGTAGGTTGGCCTGGAGCACCGCCAGCCTCTTTGGGCATCGAGGTTGGAGGGGCCTACTGACATTGGGAGCCGCGGCGCCCTTGTAGGCCCCGCCGCCCTCGGAAGGGTCCCCTGTGCTGCCCCCTTCCTCTGGGCGGATGTGCGCCCCTAGTGGTCCCCCTGTGGAGAGGAAACCGCTTTCCCTTTCCCCTGTTGGGTCCTGTGGAAGTGGAGGTGGTGGAGGTAGTGGGAGGAGGGTTATCCCGTTGTGGTCCTGCTCGGACCTGCACGGTACCTTCGGTCGATGTGGTTGGGGGTGTAGGTACGGACGTCGTGGTGGCAGGGATTGCGGCGGAAGTCGAGGGTTCAGCTGGGGGCTTGGACTTCTGAGTCATGGTGACAGGACCCTTGACTCTGAATTGAACCTTTCTGAAGCCAATGTTGGCCTTTAGGTCCGCCACCTTCAGGGCCTCAAACGAGTGGTCGTCTAGGGATACGGTCAGGGTTAGACCTCCCTTATCGACCTTCGTGTTGAGGACCTTCCAGTGTTCGGTGTTCAGACCCTCATTCTGAGCACCGAAGAGTTCTAAGGCCCGCTTTGCGCTGCTGGCCTCAGAGCTAGGTATAAATACCACCCCCACATTAGGCTTTTGGAGGTCCGACTCATTCATGAGAACAAGTCTCGCTTCCGGCCATGGTTTGAGGGGGGGTATTATATTTTCAAGCCAGGTTTTGGAGCGCTCATCCTCACACGTAATGAGGATCCATCCTGGCTTGAAGGAGCAGCCACTGAATTTAGGCCCTTCGCCCCTTCCGGTCTCGGCAATGCTTTGCAGGATGGTATTGCGCAGCGACTCCATTTGTGTGTTAGTCATCAAGGACTTGGAGTCTTTTATGCCGACCCGGATTGAGCGTACGGCCTCACTGTAGGCTACGGTGGTTGAGGTGTTTAAGGTCTCACTCACCTTTGGGACTTTGGTGATATGACCCTTTGGCGATTCTTCCTCCGAGCGAACCCGTTTGACCGGTTTACGCCCAGATTCCGATTGTGAGGCCTTAAACTTGTACCCCATCTGCTTTAGCTCAGCGAAGCTCTTAAACGCTAGTGTTGAAGCCAGATTCGGCTCCACTCCCAGCTTTCTTAGAGCTCCGAAGCGCTTTTTGGCAGCACTTGACATCTTTCTGTCAGTAGGTTTGGAGGCGGTGGATTCATTTGTGTACATGAACATGTCTGTTTGTACTGGTCTAGGTGTAATATGTATTTATTTAAGTTTATTTGTAATACCACTATTGATTCAGATATCTGTAACACAAGTGCTTTTGCTACTTACCACGCAGTTAGATCAATGTATGTGACGTTGTTGTATATTTTTATTTATTTTAACCGAAAGTGGTCGTAACATAATGGATATTGTCTGTGTAGAAAAAAACTCAGCCTAATTGTATGATTTTAATTTTCTCTAAACATCCAGAGGAGGCATCGGCTTACATTACCATGTAGCCCACAGAGCTTACCTGAGGAAAGATTAAGATAGGTCACCAAAACTAATTATTCGATAAGTACTTGGCTTTGATTACCCGATAAAGTACCTACGTCGTTTGGGTTATTTCCTGAGTACCCCGATCCCCATCTTGGAGAACCTCGAAGATGACAGAATCAGAATCTTTATTGCAAGTCACATGAGTAAAAGGTGTTACAAATAATGTCAAAGTACAGTGACGCCTGGCGAGGCCACAGCAATCTAAGAAAGGCAAACATTGCCTATTAACTTAAAACTTAGCTAAAATATTTAAATAACATTAGAAATAACAATTATAAAAATAAATCGCGGTCTTACGACACGGCCGCCTCGTGAAACAAAGGGTCAAACAAAGGATTACCAAAATCTCAGCACCATTAAAACTGATATTCATCACATTACAACTGCTGTTTTTTTCGCTGTCTACCCTAACCGTGGCAAGCTAACGCTAATACCGCATAAGGCGTGCGTAGGCGCCGCCAAATATGGGCCAGTGAATAACACCGCGTACCTGCTGCGGACTTGATCTTGTTTTGAGTTTAGAATCCGAGATTAGGTTGCATTTTTATTTTGTGGACGTTGGGATTGGGAACAAAGGAAGGTTGTTTGGAAGGTTGAAAGGGTAGTCGGGGGTTACTGATTAAAGTTATACAGATATGGAAATAAGGTTTGAAAAGATTAAACTTGGTTGAAATTTGGCTTTAAAAAATCACTAGCTTGCCCCGGCGGCTAGCTAATTCTATGATTTGGTGCAAATAGCATGTAAAGAAATCAATAGGTAAAAAATAAATATTAACTGTTAACTATATAAGCAACTACCTATCAAGCTTGTTATGTCCCAAATGTTTAAACTTGAAAGTCCGAAAAATAAAAAGTTATGATCACTTTTATAGTCAAAATCTCACTACCATCAGTGTCCTCGACATAAGTTTTGGTTCTCTCCATTTTTTTTTTTCAAGAAGTAGGTAAACGTCATTCTAGTTCTAATATTGATACGTATAATAAAATACCTTCACGAAATGTATTAAATTACTAGTGGACCCGGCAGACGTCGTCCTGCCTGCTTTTTTTAAAATTTCTTACCGTTTAAACCTTCTCTGGACTTCCTCGATTAATTTAAGACTAAAATAAGTCAAATCGATTCAGCCGTTTTCGAGTTTTAGCGAGACTAACGAACAGCAATTCATTTTTATATATAAGAGAAGATATTTTCAGTCGAACTTAATAAATCTCTCATTTTGCTCGAATATGCACCAAATCAGAGAATTAGCCGGCTTTGCCCCCGTGAGATTCGGATCTCTAATAATATTTAGCGTGTTATTTATCTCTTATATATAAAAATGAATTGTTGTTCGTTAGTCTCGCTAAAACTCGACAACGGCTGAACCGATTTGACTAATTTTAGTCTCGAAATATTCGTTGAAATCCAAGAAAGGTTTAAACGGTGAGAAAATTAAAAATAAAACAATGTGAAAACAGCGGGCAGGACGTCGTCTGCCGGGTCCGCTAATAAACTTTTCTCTTGAAACACTCTAATATAAAAAAACTGCACAAAAATCCGTTGTGTGGTTTTAAAGATCTAAATTTACATACATACAGACAAAAGGGACAGACGCGGAAAGCGACTTTGCTTAATACTATGTAGTGATCATCAGGGGCGGCTCCACCCTACGTGCAGTGGGTGCAATGATGGACGATGGTGGGAGCTGCTGTGACATGTTGAAAAAAGGGCAAATATCGACGATAAGTAAACTTATTTGCACCCAGACACCGAATAGGGACTAATAGAATAGGTCATAATAGTACTCCTGGCCGATTTCGACCACGGCGGCCAATCTCAACAGAGATCAGCCAACTACGCAGGAGATATTATAGCGCACAAGTGTGAGCGCAATACACAGGTACACTCACTGTTCCATCACTCTCAACGTTCAGTGCGACGGCAATCCGACATGACAGAAGAGAGATGAGGCGCAGGACCAACGGCTTGACGTGCTTTCCGAGGCACGGGGGGGTAACACCGCCAACTTCCCGACGCCGAGTTACTTTTGAGAAATTCATGACAGAAAATGTCAGAAACAATTTTGGCTCGGGATTCGAACTCAGGACATCTCGGATGTAAGGCAGAAACTTTGCCACTACCACAACGAACACCACTACAAAAACGTTTGCCAAACGGTGACGCTTCAAAATGTTTCTTCACTCCCTTCAATACGCATTACTTACACCATTAGGGTAAAACGCCTGCAAGTCTGACAAATCAAATCTATCGATAACATCTGACTAACAGGATTACGCAGTTACTTGAGTCACAGAAATGCAAAATAGGTACAAACAACAAGTTTGTAAGTCGGTACCTTGGTCTTATCAACCATTTTTCTTTTATCACTTGCGTATTTTTAGATTCTATTGCCTTATCAGATCATAATATATTAATCATTATTTTTAAGTGATTATATTGATATGAAAGATTAAAATTAACATAATAGTAATGGATTTTGTCAAGCATGGTCGCGTCAGACCTGCGTCACCATATAGATTGTGGGTATGTTTAAATTCTACTCGTTACTAATTTCGTAGACTAGGTAACTTAGTTATTGGAAAGCTAATATAATAATAATTGGTAGCTGCTTCATTGCTGAGATACTGTGTGAAATGGTGTTGAAGTGACGTTATGATGTTATCAATTAAACTGCGCAATCAATGTGATGAATATTTAAATTGTGTCTCAAAAATTCCCCGTGACATAAATATTATCCAAAAAAATATGACTTAAAAGATCTGCTTGACCGAGCAGTTTTTTTTAAATAATCTGTGACGTAAATATTGAATTTAAATATTGTAATATTTTATTACTGACATTGTAAATTTTTGCTAATTTTGGCAAGACTGTTGTGTTCTGTATTTATTTTAAAATCCATATACCATGTTCTTACGCAAATAAAAAGAATGAATGAAATGCTAATGCGTCGCAGAATCATTCCTGTTTTAAACTACTGTAGTAGTGTTTTTTATATTCTGTTTCAAAGTGGTCAAAAAAATGTGATAGGTGACGTAAGCTGGCTTTAGATTGCTCTTTTATAATAAAACATACTTACGCAAGCTTTTGCGTTCGCGACAACAAAGTAGCATCCTTTAATACGAATACCTAACATTATAAAAAGACCAAAAGTTGTAGTAGAGTTTTAAGCTGTGTTCACTAATAAGGAAACTGACCCCTTTAGCGTATTTTAATTTGAGCGCTATAACACTTACCCCAAATATATTTTTTTCACATCATGTCATGACTCGGCGTTGGAGTACCTACCTAAACATCTTGCAGCTATAAATCAATGTCCTGAACCAAGTAATAATCTTTCCAGACATGAAGCGGCCACCCATCCAGACCTGGGCGTCCAGCTGGACGTGTTTGAGGAGCAGAGAGAGAGTGATGAAGCGCAGGGGCCGGGGGGGATCAACCTCAACTCGCACCTGGACGTGTTTTATGCTATACTTAAGCAGGTAAGTCTGTGATAAAAGTGATGGTGAGAGAAGCGTATTTTCCTCGTCAGGCTTTTTACAATAAACCGACCAAGTGCGAGTCAGACTCGCCCATGAAGGGTTCCGTAGCAGCTAGTAACAAGATTTAAACGTTTTTGTTTTTATGACGTGTAAAAGAACTTTTTACTTAGATCTCGTTCAAACCAACTTTTGGTGGTAGTTCGTAATGTACTTACATCATTATATATTGTTTGTTTTTTCACTATCTTATTCTAGAAGTACCAGCCGGGGGACTCACATTTTACCATTTTGGAAGGGTCATCCGCGCACCGCAAACTATTCAGTTTAGAAAAAAAATATATAAGAATCCTAAATATAATTATTGAAAACCTGAAGAATCTTTAAGGGTTCAGACTATTGCCTTTTGGCTACGGAACCCTAAATATGAAGCCTTTCTTTTGCTAAGCTGCCATATTGCATTTTGAGCTAGTACGTCCAAATAAGCTTATTGGATATCCTTCTGTCTGACGTAATTTCTAAATTTACAGGTAGCAGACACACCACAAGAGATCCCGTTCTTGAGCATCCTCCAGCACCTGCTCCGAATCGACCCCAAGGAGCCAGTCAGCGATATAGTATGGGACACGGCTGAGACCCTGGTGCATAGAGCTACTCTACTAGAAAGTAGGGAAGATGCAGCTAAACTCCTAAGAGCTCCGAGCGTTCAGGTACGTTATCCAATATTTATTATATTTAGTCCGTATCGAATAGGTTTCACTTGTGCCGCCACTAAATTGGTTAAAGAACTAAAGAACGAACGAACGAACGAACGAACTAATAAATCTCCTAGGAGATCAAAGCGTTCATGTGGCATATCCGATATTTCCTCCAGTTAATTGAAGCAAATCGTTGCCCCCATTAGATTGATTTTAAAACAAGCTGCAGCAACAAAAAGGGTAAACTTCTATACTCCTGTTTCTTTACACATTTTAGCGGCACAATTGATGTCCTTGGTCTGTATCGCTTTGAACTGAAAACCAACGTGTTTGTGATAACAATAACCTTCAAATTGAGCTGCATTAAATTGAGCTTTCCTACAAATGATAGTGTTTTATCTTGTTCTTGTTGGGTTTCCTTATTCACAAATGTCTTTTTCGAAGACCGCATCATTTTAGGCTGTTATTTATCTTGTAATATTTTAAAGGTTTTCCCCTCTTTACAGGCTAAAATGGGATGCACGTGCCAGCACCGTGACGCGGCTCAGGGTAGGAAACAGAGCCTGCAGCGCGCGCTGTCGCCGCCGCCGCCGCCGCCCGCGCCCGCGCCCCCTCCGCCAAGTAAGTTATAACATGTAGCTAGCTCATGGGATCATGGGCATTGCGTATGCAGAACAACTCGCCCTTGGGCATGATGTACTTCGGGCAACTTAGAAGTCCTCGATCAGAGTACGTACTCAACTGGGCCGAAGTAAGGAGAACATGCAAAAGTGTGAGTTATAGTTCGAAGAGCACGTGTCGGTGCGGTACTTCCCCGCAGACCATGGCACATCTGCTGTCCTGCCCTGTGTGTCCCAGTACCTGCACATGGGTACTCTACAAGGCCACTGATAACGCTTTGTCGGCGGCCGAGTTCTGGTCCTCAAAAATAATTCAGGAGCCTCCGTCGACACTCCATGAAGAAGATGGGATCTTGTCAACGAAAAGTTTTATTAGACAAAACATAGAGTAAGGTAGTTTTCCACCGTCAATGAGAAATGCGGGTTTTGTAAAAATTGCAGGAGCGAACTGTATGCAGGCAGCTAGTTGTGATTAACTGATGTTAATCTGGAAATCTATGTTGGAAGCATTATCTATTTTCGACAGAGAAAGTCCTTCGGGTGATTTGAATAATGGTGTGGCAAATATTAAAATATTATCATTAAAGAGAGCTGCTTGCTTGTTCGCAAAGAAGTTAGCTCGGTTTCCATATCTAAAAAATCATCAAATCTAAATACAAATCCTCTTATAAAAAAAATTGCTAGCCTTCAGTTTGACCGTGCGATTCTGCCTTTTAACACCTAATACATTATCTGTTAAATGTATTTTCTCCAGGTATCCCCCCGCCCCCCGCTCCAGTGCTCCCTCCGCCGCCGCCGCTGGGCCCCCCACCTCCCCCCGCGGCTCCGCCTGCGCCCCCGCACGCGGCCCCACCAGCGCCCCCCGCACCCCTCACAGACGTGATGCTGCCCCAGCAGGAGACGCCCCTGCCGAAGACCAAGATGAAGACCATCAATTGGAATAAGATACCTAATAATAAAGTGAGTTTTCATCACACACTTTGCTCAGACTACACCAGCGGTATACCGTCATTATTGTTATCTGAACATTTTTATTTTCTTGCCTTTAAATTAATTTAAAACAGTTGTAAAAGATGTATTAATGTCGAAATGATATCATAAAAGTGATGATTTTTATATACATATAACAAAGATATATGGAAATGTTTGTGTGTAAACAATACGGTAGTTGACACCACCAATCGTTGACGTACTTTTTATCAACTGTCAAAACGCTTTTCTTCATAGAGCTTGTATGGGAATAACACACTTTGACGTCATCGCGTGCAATGCCGACTGAGTGACTAATTATCATTTGAATTCCAACTAAAAATCAAATAATACGAACTGCAGACAAATATTAGTGTAAAGGCATCTGAAATTATGAATTATTTTAGAGAAAATCAGTTTTTGAATATTTCTTTCATAGTGGAAACAAGCCTATTATTGTAAATCAAAGGCGATGACTAAAAAAAAACTTAGCTTTAACAAAAACTTCTTGTACGAGTATACAGTTTGAATAGGCCTTAGATGTACATTAAAATATGCATTTATTTTCGTCCTACCCACTGGAGTTTCGTAGTATTAAAAACTTATATTTTTATGTCCGCGCTACGGCGCTTGCGCGCGAAACTGTCATACTAACTTGCTTTGGCTCTCGCAGAAAGCTGATTCGCAGTGACAGCCGCCTTAGGTTGTATGCACACGGGATACGTCACTGACGATTCGTGAAAAAACACAATACGTCGTGACGGTTGAACATTTACATTTCATAGGGAATCGTTTTTCGTATGATTTCAACAGCGCCAGACCCTTCAAAAAACCGTCACGTCACCAGTAATAAATTGTTTTATTAATATTTTATTCCGGTAGCTATCATAAGTCGTAATTTGGTACATAAACGACAAAATAAGTTGATGTATCTGAAAAATGTAGGTACGTATACTTTACCATTATAGGTAATAGGAATATGGGTATTTCACAATTCGTTTGCATTGCACCAATAATGCACAGAAATCTTAACTAAGATAACCTTGAATGACTAGTACCTAAATTGATTGTACACACGACGGCACGTCAGGGTATCACTGCTGGATCTTAATTCCTTGTGATAAGGTTTTGCTTGCTTGTCTTTGGTTCAAAACTGGGTATTTATTAAGTTTATTTTTTGCGTTCAGAACGCTATTTTTAATTCGAAAAGACACAACACTTAAAAATTATTTTCGTCTCCGGTCATCAGGGAGGATTGGTTAGAGCATTGGACCAGACTTCCAAAGGTCGGGGGTTCGAACCCTCCCGGATGACCGGAGACGAAATGTTTTTTTTTTAAGTGTTATGTCTTTTCAAAACTGGGTTACCTGGTCTGTACTTTGCACACTGTCAATTTCTCGAATGATGAAACCTGTATTGTGATTTCAGGTAATCGGCAAGAACAACATCTGGTCATTAGTGGCGTCCAGCCACAAGCACTCGCCCAAGACGGACCTGGACTGGAGTGAGATCGAGGGGTTGTTCTGTCAACAGGTAAATAATAAATAAATAAAAAACTAATTTACGCAATCAAATATAATATTTAGAATAACAAGATGATGTAGTATCCTATTAGGCATTACAAAATGCCTGTATCAGGAGGTTTAGAACTGAAAAGCCAATCGAAGGCTATATGATTTAACTAGTGGCCGCCCGCGACTTCGTTCGCGTGAACTTCATACAAACTTGCAACCCCTATAACTAAACCTTTAGAGGTGGAATTGAAAAAAGAACCTTTGGTAGAGAATGCCTCCGTCATAGTAGCTATATGTATGCTAAGTCTCAGGCCGATCTGTTTAAAATTGACAAAGTTTCATACAAACTTTCATCCCTAATTTTATCCCCTTGTGGGTACAATTTATAAAAATCCTTTCTTAGCCTATTTTAATTTTTAATTTTTTTTCCTATGTTAATCCTATGTTAAAGCGTCTACCTACATGACAAATTTTAGCCTGATCCTTTCAGTGGTTTGGGCTGAGCGTTGATAGATCACTGTGTCAGTCAGTCAGCCACCTTTGAGTTTTATGTATTTAGATCAGTTTCAATCCGATACTATAAGCCCATCCTTACCAAAAAGTGTCTGACTATTTACCGAGCAGATATTGTAATGCACAAGAACGAACACAGATCTACGAGTGATATGTATATCCATTCTTTTAGCACCACCAAAGAAGTCGCTGCAATTCAAAACTCTTAAAATGAATCAATAGATCTAAAAATGAATATACCGATTAAATCACTTCTCTGATGAGGCAATCAGTTTTTACCTAATTTATCTCTTCATTCCAATCGAAAGGGATCGTATGAAATTATATTTGTGAACGTCAAATCCAACCATCAGGATTCAGATCACCTTATTTATCTATTAAAGCTTTATTGCACAACAAAACTATGTACAAAAGGTGAACTTAACGCCGTAAGTCATTCTCTACCCGTCATGCCTTTGAGCTAATGCGACAAAATAAATAAAAGAGAAAAAAATACCAATAATGACGTAATAATCTTCTTAATTTTTGTATCCGAAACCCATATTTGTACTTTTGTAGATCCAACCGACTGGGTCGGCCGGGTCGTCCCCGCGCCTCGGCCGCAGCCCCACCTGCGGAAAGTCGGGAGAGCGGCCCAAACGCAGGGACGCCGCTGAGATCGCGCTGCTGGACGGCAAGAGGACACTCAATGTCAACATTTTTTTGAAACAGTTCCGAAGGTAAACTTGTATTAATTTCGGTCTTATGCCGCGTCCTTTTCTTGATCTCTTTAGTGAGCGGTAAGCAATATAGGAAAATTCGCGGCAATTATTATAGCTTTTCTTTTAGTGTGCTTGGCGTAATGGAAGAGAACGGACGGCTAATTAGTTACCGAAACTGTAACGGGTAACTCTGGACATGGCGATTTTTAAAATCACGCCTGGGATCAATTTATAATTTTTTCCTACTTCACTAAGTTCTTTGGAGTATAAGTTGCAGAACAGAGATCTCGTCTTCTTGCTTGCAACTTATATCTAGTGTTTGCTGCAGTATTAGCTAGACCCTCTATAAGTCTAGAACATCCTATGCATCTGACTGAAAATAATTGATATTCTGAAAAAGATAATTGTTTTGCTTTAAATTTCCACTTTATTGGTGACAGTGTTTTGTTTCTAGGCGCATTCTCTGTGTCACGTTGTGAGTTGTTTTGTAAGTTCTGCGACTTCCAGCTCTAGTTTTTCAAGTGGTTACTGTTGGATGTATTTGGGTTCATGCGCTGGCGTCGTTTAGTGGAAATTTAAAGAAAAATAATTATCTTTTTCAGCTTAAGTCATGGATTTCCGCAAAGAAACGCCTGATTCCATCAACTATGAATTGATATTTACTTTCTGGTTGATCAGATTTTAATGTTTTTATTTTTAATTGAAGTTCTATATTTAATGTGAATTGCAGTAAATTAAAAACATTTGCAATGTTATAAATAAATATTATAAATTGTTTCAACGAACACACCAATTACCTAGCCCCAAACTAAGCGTTTGCTTGTGCTTTAGTTACTAGGATAACGGATAGAAATACTTGAATACATTTATAAACACCCGTGATTCAGGTACAAATGCTCGTGCTTATCACTCAAACATTTGGCCTAGCAGGATTCGAACCCGCAACAGTCGGTTTGTGGTCAAAACACTAGACCAAAGCTGTCGTTTTCTTAAAATTACTGTCCTAATCGTTTCTAAACTCCTTTGCAGTTCAAACGAAGACATTATCCAACTCATTCGCGAAGGTGCACACGACGACATTGGTGCTGAAAAACTCCGGGGTCTCCTCAAGATCCTACCGGAAATAGACGAGTGCGAGATGCTGAAGGCCTTCACGGGAGACGTAGCTAAGTTAGGGAACGCTGAAAAGTTCTTGCTGCAGCTGATTCAGCTTCCAAAGTGAGTTGGTCTTTTCAGTTGGTGATAAATGAAACTCCAAACGCCAGTTCGTTCATTGATTTAGTATTGATCGTATGATGCCGCCGAACAAAGAGTAAAAAGTATGCCCAAGTAACATCAATTAAAAAAGTAAAATATATTAGTTGTATTAGTTTATACAAAGCGAAATATTGGAAATTGGCTAGACGACACCACCAATCGTTGACATACTTTTTATTATCTGTCAAAACGGTCTGCCTCCATAGATTTTGTATGGGAATAATGAACGTGACGTCACTAGAAATCGGAGTCAATTGACCGAATATTTATTGAGTTTTGTGTGTTTAAAAATTGGTTTCGATAGCTTTTTGGAAATAAACTGGTTATAATTACTTCATAGGGGCTATGTTTTTTAAACGCCATGGTCTTGAAAATATTTAAGATAGCATAAATGCCTTATAGATGGCGCTAAATAGCAATAAAGAATAGACAACATCGGTACTCGGTATTTTTCGTCTATTCAGTAGACCGTTTGCTATTCACTATTATAATATACTATATTTATATACTATTATAAACTATATTTACTCGTGAATGCTTATAGCGATATTCAATCAATATATATTTTTGTTTTCAGCTATAAATTAAGGATAGAATGTATGTTATTGAAAGAAGAATGGGTGTCGACTGCTGGATATTTAGAAAGTGCCATAAACGCTATTTTAGTCGCTGGAGATGATCTGATGAATTCAAGAGCTTTGCAAGTAAGTAAAATACCATTAAAATAAACAAAATAAATAAATATTTCACAACAATCACACCAATTCCCTAGTCCCAAATTAAGCTACGAGGCTTGTGTTATGGGTACTAGGCAACGGATAAACATACTTAAATACTTTTTTTTTGTAAAAAAATACATATTATACATAGAAAACACCCAGACCAGTACAAACACGCATGTTCATGCACATCTTTAATACCATTGACTATTAAGCACGTTTTTGGGTTTGTAAATGATATGAAAATTTTATTTGCGTATGAAAAAGGGTACATTGTGGTGGTAGGTTTAACTTTGTGGCCGACTATCAAAACGCTTTTCATTACTAAGCTGTCTTACACCTAATTTACGATATAATTTTTGAAGTAACAATACTGAAACATAGGGATCTTCTCGAGTGCAAGAAATCCACCTATTTATTGCATTTAAACATAAGTGAAAACCATAACCCTCCAGTTGGGGATTGCCGCAGTTGAGCAATTGATGAGTTTTTTTTTGTATTTTTTATTTATTTACTTAAACATTGAGGTGATCTAACCTATCGACGTCTTTGTAGCTGACAACCTTATAGGCTAGCAACAAGCTGTTTCTAGATTATGAAATGTTATTTAGGGCCAGTAATACAGTGTGTCCCTGGATAAAGTGCAATCCCGAAAAGTGATGAAACTAGACCATGAATCATTGACTAGAAAAATATAAAAAAAAATTATAAAAAATTATTGTACGATTTATTGGTATTTTAAGATTTTCAAAGAAATAGACCCATTATTTTGGAAGAAATCAATACTTTTGTACATAGAGTCCTTAATGAAACATGAAAATCTTAAAATACCAATAAATCCTACAATTTTTTTTTTAATTTTTTTTATATTTTTCTAGTCAATAATTCATGGTCTAGTTTCATCCCCTTTCGGGATTGCACTTTATCCAGGGACACACTGTATTATCAATTTTATCTAAACCTTTCAATCTTTCTGAACCTGCATCTTTGGGTATTTATTTCATGTAGTTTGTACAAATTCAAAAAAGAAATTAATAGGATTCTCTGAAGGATGGCAGGAGCCATGTAGATTAAATCACCATTTGTATTTATTTGTGTATAATTAAGTAAATTATTCACACTTATTTTATTATTTTATTGTATTTATTCATGGCTCACAAAACAAGTTACAGTCAGTGAATAACAAAAAGTAAAGCAGTAAACAGATCAAGACTGAAACTCTTAACATGTAAGCACAATTTGTTCTAGGTTAAATGAAATGTTAAAACTTATACTGACTGCCTCGTTGGTGTAGTGGCAAAGTTTCTGCCTTACATCCGAGAGGTCCCGGGTTCGAATCCCAGGTCGAGCCAAAATTGTTTCTGAGATTTTCTGTTATGAATATCTCAAAAACAGCTCGGAGTCGGGAAGTTGGCGGTGTTACACCCCCGTGCCTCGGAAAGCACGTTAAGCCGTTGGTCCTGCGCCTGATCTCTCTCCGGTCATGTCGGATTGCCGTCTCACCGAACTTTGAGAGTAATGGAACAGTAAGTGCACCTGTGTATTGCGCTCACACTTGTGCACTATAATATCTCCTGCGCAGTTGGCTGATCTCTGTTGAGATTGGCCGCCGTGGTCGAAATTGGCTAGGAGGACTATTACTATTAAACTTATACTTGTTATTAGTTCCTTTTTACTATATTACTAACAAAACTAATAATAGTTGATAAATACTATATCTCTATTTTTAAGTTTTAACCCTCTAACATTTTTACTCTAAAATTGTGCTTACATGTTTAGAGTTTCAGTCTAGCTTTGTTTACTGCTTTACTTTACGTTATTCACTGACTGTCACCTACTTGTTTTGTGAGTAATAAAATAAAATAAATAAAATTTATGACGCAATCTCGTTACCTTCCACAGGAAGTGCTATACATAGCACTGATAGCCGGCAACTTCCTCAACGCGGGCGGCTACGCAGGCGGAGCCGCGGGCGTCAAGCTGTCTTCGCTGCAGAAATTAGCCGATATTCGTGCTAACAAGCCTGCTATGAATCTAATGCATTATGTTGCTATGGTGAGTGCTATCACCCCTTAGATACCCCCTCATTTTTATCAGTTTTACTTAGGTCTCCCCAAAAAATATCAAGTGTCATACTCAAAAACCGGTCAAGTGCGAGTTGGACTCGCGCACCGAGTGTTCCGTACAAACCTGTAGGTATGTATAAGTAAAAGTTCACCCATCACGGGTATTATAGACTTAAGTATTTAATATAAATTTTAATTTAATATCTCAACGCGTTCATGAGATACGGAGTAGTAACTTTGAAATTTTCAAAATTGTCAAAAATATTTTTCAATTTTTTTTATATGATGAAACTGAAAATTTACAGATTTAAATTTCAAGATTCTAAGTTTACGGGAAGTACCCTGTAGGTTTTGATTCCCGTGCGAGTTTCCTTTTATTTGCGTTCGTATCTTTTGATTACGTTGGCTTAGAAGGTTGATTTTTCTACAGCTTCCAGGGACAGTAGACCTATGTATCATATAGAAATTTCAGTTTGATACCTCCACCCGTTCCTGAGAAAAACGGTCTTGACAGACGGATGGACGGACAACAAAGTGATCTTATAAGGGTTCCGTTTTTTTCTTTTGAGGTACGGAACCCTAAAAAGCACATCAAAAAGGGCATTCTTTACCACGGAGTCACCATTATACTTACCACGTAGTCAGATTCATGTATGTGATGTTGTTGTTTATACTTTATAGTTTCGCCCATAATACATAGTATTTGCTACATCCAAAACAGTGAAATCTAAAAAAACTAAAAATTGTATTCACAGCAAGCAGAACGCAAGAACAAAGAACTCGTCCACTTCGCGGACGACACGCGAGTGCTCGAAGAAGCGGCCAAGGCGAGCGTCGAGCAGCTATACAACGAGATCAAGAACCTCGCGCAGAGGATCAGCGTTCTCAAGAAGGAGATACAGATGCCGAATACCCAACAGGATATAAAGGAGCAGATGGGAGACTTCCTACAGGTAAACTGTCCGTTTTAGAATTAAGAAGAAGCAGCCATGTGTTACTACTATCAGGTTCAGAGAGATCAAGAATATGGAACAGAAGATAGGTGTGCTCAAGGAGATACAGATGCCGAACATCCAGCTGGATATTAAAGAGCAGATGGGAGACTTTCTACAGGTAATCAGTCCGATTTAGAATTAAGAAGAAGCAGCCATATGTAACTACTATCAGGTTCAAAGAATAAGGAAGAAGCAGCTATATGTAACTACTATTAGATTTAGAGAGATCAAGAATATGGAACAGAAGATAGGCGTGCTCAAGAAGGAAATACAGATGACGAACACCCAGCAGGATATTAAGGAGCAGATGGGAGACTTCTTACAGGTAAACTGTCCGTTTTAGAATTTAGGAAAAGCAGCCATATATTTCTGGTATTAGATTCAGAGAGATCAAGAATATGTAACAGAGGATAGGCGTGCTCAAGAAGGAGATAAAGATGCCAAACATCCAGCAGGATATTAAGGAGCAGATGGGAGACTTCCTACAGGTATACAGACCGTTTAAGAATTTAGAAGAAGCAGCCATATGTTACTACTTTTTTTATTTTTTTATTTGGGATAGGTTTGCTCTTGACCCAAGACTAAGCCCAACGAGGCAAAGACTGAGTCTACGATGGAGCGAGCTCACCTAGAAGATGCCTGTTCACTCTAGCTTTGAAGATTCCTAAGTTGTAATTGCAGGGAAACACTGACGCAGGTAGTGAGTTCCACTCTTTTGCAGTGCGCATCAGGAATGTAGATAAGAAGCGCTTGGTTCGTAACAGTGGAACATCGACACGGTACGGATGGTATCCTGCGGTACGTCTGGTGGTCCGATGGTAAAAGGGGGCCGGCGGAATAAGCTGATGTAGATCATGACCACACTCGCCGAAGTAAAGCCTGTAAAAGATTGACAAGCAGGCGACTCTGCGGCGATGAGCCAAGCTCTGGAGCTGCGTGCTTACAAGCCTCTCGTCACCTATGAGCCTCTTGGCTCTGCGTTCAACCGAGTCAAGAGCAGCAAGTTGGTATTTGGCGGAACCATCCCAGAGGTGGCTGCAATACTCCATGCAGGATCGGACTTGCGCTTTGTAAAGAGTTAAAAGCTGATCAGCTGTGAAGTATCGCTTGACTCTGTTCAGGATTCCCAGTTTTTTTGCTGCAATTTGAGCTTTGATCTCGATAGTGGGGCCGAAGTTGAGATTTGCCGTCAACTCCACGCCAAGAAGCTCAAGACGGTCTGCAATAGCAATGGACGAGTTCTGAAAGACAGGAGCCAGATGAAAGGGGCTCCTCTTGGCCGTAAATAGGCAGGCTTGTGTTTTCGAGGCGTTGAAGCTGACCAGATTGTCATCTCCCCACTGGGAGACTCTACTTAAGGTCAGGTTTGTCCGCTCGACCATGGCCTCTCTTAACATACGTGTATCATCCCCACTGTTCGAAGCACCGGACAAGTATCTCTCAGAAACTGTACTGTCATCTGCATACCCTACGATTCCTGGTTTAAGTAGGTCGTTAATGTGGTCTATCAGGTTCAGCGAGATCAAGAATATGGAACAGAAGATAGGCGTGCTCAAGAAGGAGATACAGATGCCAACACCCAGCAGAATATTAAGGAGTAGATGGGAGACTTTCTTCAGGTAAATAGTCCGCTTTAGAATTAAGAAGAAGCAGTCATATGTTACTACAATCAGATTAGAGAGATCAAGAATATGGAACAGAATATAGGCTCAAGAAGGAGATACAGATGTCGAACAGGATATTAAAGAACAGATGGGAGACTTTCTACAGGTAAATAGTCCGTTATAGAATTTAGGAAAAGCAGGCATATGTTACTACTATCAGGTTCAGCGAGATCAAGAATATGGAATAAAGGATAGGCGTGCTCAAGAAGAAGATACGATAAAAAGGAGTTTTATTCAAATTTAATTTACTTTATTTCAGACGAAATCCGTAGTGTTTGTTCTTTTTCTAATGTTAGTATACATTAGTGTGATTTAAGATAGTATTAATTTATTTTAAAGGTGGCCGAGCAAGAAGTATCAGCGCTCAATAAAGACATGGAGGAAGTTGAGAGCATGAGGAAACAGCTGGCTGAGTTCTTCTGTGAAGATCCGGTGTCCTTCAAACTAGAGGAATGTTTCAAGGTTGGTCATCGAATTACCATAATTATTCTATTTAATCTCGTGAAACATGGAAGCTTTGTCAAAATAGTATTTTTTAAATGGATATGAGTACCTACATAAGTTATTATAGGTATTCATAGATAAGCCACAGCCATAGCCATTTATAGGTTTCCAAAGTAACTATTCGGTTGTAAATGGCCCGTATCTAGTTCGAGCCGAAATTATGACAAAGTTTTACCTAATTATGTTTATTTTGCTGGTGAACCTCAAATAAAGAATAGTCTTGAGGTCTTGCGATGTGCAATGTAGCTTACTTTTCCGAGAGGCTTTGTTTCTTACGTATATGATGAATCGTCTAGAGAAATATATAGCACAGCTTTCTCTGTCTCACTCATTATCTCTGTTTAATTTTAATTTATGATTTTTTCATTGTTGAGGCTGTCACGTTATTGCAGCGCTTCTAGTATGTTTGCGTACTCAGGGGTTGACACTTTCCCAACCATACTACGTAAAAAAGCAGGCTCACTTTTACGGCGAGTTCGTGGCAGCCGCAACAAAGTTCTGCAAGCCATCGCCGACAGCGGGGACTGTCCGCTTGTCGAGCACGTGTGTCAATTAACTCGCACTATACTTTAGTGCGAGTTAATTGACACACGTGCAACACGTGCACGTATTAAATAGTAACAAAGGTATAAGTCGTGTTGTGCTACTAACTTTTATGGATCCCAGTTGTTTGATAAATAAAGATTTTTTTTATTTTATTTTGCTTTTTTCCAGACTTTCGTGTCATTCTGCACCAAGTTCAAGTCTGCGGTGAGCGACAACGAGCGAAGACGCGCCAACGAGGAGCAGGCGGCCGCGAGGAGACGAGCTAGAGACGCTGCTGCGGCCAGGACCAAGGGCACTGGTATGGGTTATGCTTATTTTATACTGCGGTAAATGCCTGTGGCCTCTCGGCCTACGGTGAACGCGCTGCGTACCCGTCTCACATGGCACCGGAGGGCACCGTCAGGTTTTTAGTGGGTAGGTGGGTTCTCTCTCTGTGGCCTGGAGACCCACATTACCCCTAGCTGCCGCAGCGACTGTCGGGTATGCGTAACAGCATTTCCCTGACGTTAAAAAACTGATTATTATTTTTATACTACACTAGCTGACCCAGCAAACGTTGTTTTGCCATATAAATGTTAAGGGTGGACTACCCTTATCACTAAGGGGTATGAAAAATAGATGTTGGCCGATTCTCAGACCTACTCAATATGCTCACAAAATTAACTACTGATCATAGATACCAATTATATAAGTATGTTTACCATAGGTATTAATAAACTGTGTGTATCTCAGGGGGAAGTGTGTGCAGCACGCCAGTATCGGAGTGTGAATCTCTCATGGAGTCACTGTTGCTGGACATCAGGAATGGCCTCGGCAGGAGGTCCCTGAGAAGGCCGCACGACCCTTCGCCCTCACCAGGTAATGCCTTATACTCATTTTTTATTATATTGACGCGACAACGTCTTATAATTCGATGGCTGCACGCACCAAAAAACATGACGCATGCGGCGTTACCTCGCTCTGAGGCGTTTCATTCAAGCCTTGAAGTGCAAGCGAGAGCGCGGAACGAGCGACAAAGAGGCAACGTGACAAAGACGTTGTCACGTTCAACTATCGTCAGTAAACCGACTTTACAGACGACCGATTTTTTTTTTAGTATAACTGATCGGATACTCTCTTCAATAAGTTTGTTTTCATTTGGGTTTTAATTTATTCCATTGTTCTAAGCGCGATCTGAAACTGAGTTTTTGTGAATTAAAAGGTTGTCGATTTGACCATCATGTTATGTCGACGGTAAAAAATATTAATAATAATAAATTGTTTCAATAAGTATAAGTATGTAACGAAAGTACGAGATTAGTAAAGATCACTCGTGTTGTTTCAGACGTGACCCCCACGGGTAGTCTGCGCAGACGCAGCCGTGCTAGTCCTGGCGATGATGAAGATGGATTGTTGGAGTTCCTGAGGCACAGCTCACCTGCCGCTAACGATCTGAGGGAGAGGAGTGCTTGGGGCAGTCTAGGTATGTGTTATGCACTACATATTTTGGAAATGTTTTGCGTTACGTCGTACTGGAGATAAATAAATAAATAAATTTACAAAAACATCCCATACATTGGTCTGAATCCGTGGTAATGAGCTTAAGCACTTGCGTTACAGATATCAGAATCAACAGTGGTATTACAAATAAACTTAAATGAGTACATATAACACCCAGATCAGTACAGACAGACATGTTCATGCACACAAAAGTGGGGGTACAGTGTGGGGATCGAACCCGCGACCTTTTGGTTCATTCATTAACTTTTTCACGGAATATTTCGCGATTTACATACATTTTATTTTAATCTGACGTTTCGGACTCTTTTCGGAGCGTCCGTGGTCACAGGTAGACTAAGGTGTTAATTATTATTGTCTTCAAATAGTTTTGAAAAAAAAAGGTTTCTTGTCTGTTGGACAAATTCGAATTTTACAATTCTTCGGTCATGTTAAGTCAAGGGTATCATAGGAGCGAAGGGATTCTTCTCGATGCGTTGCACCAAATAAGTCAAGGTTGTCACCGGATCACCACTTAATCAGTGTGCGCGCGTTGCGTCGGTGAGAGCAAAGCAGCGGGATGCTGTGCGGCGAGCTACCCTTGTTGAATGACTACCGTAACTACCACTGTTGTACCAAGAGCAACCGACTAAGGAGAAGAAGGTTGGAGCAACAAAATGCGACGTGTTGAGTCAACATTACTAGTTTCAGAACTGAGTCTTTTCTCCTTTTGTTCGCAGATCGTTCGTGGTCCCGGCGCGGGGCGAGCCGAGCCAAGTTGGAGATCCCCGACAGGGAACGAGCCCCCTCCCCCCGCGCGCCCCCTGCACCCGCCCCCGCCCCCGCGCCGCCCACGCCACCAGAAAAACCCAAGTCAGTATCTAGCTCTACCACGTCAGTATCTAGCTCTGCCAAGTCAGTATCTAGCTCTAACAAGTCAGTATCTAGCTCTGCCAAGTCAGTATCTAACTCTGCCAAGTCAGCATCTAGCTCTGCCAAGTCAGTATCTAGCTCTGACATTGTCATCATATTTGACATTTTAATAATAAAATTTTAAATAAAATAAAATAATAATAAAAAAATAAAATTTATTTTATTTTTTTATTATTTAAAAAATTGTATTGTATGTAGGAATGTAGCAAATTGATCACCGTACTTGTCGAGCCGCTTATATATATAAAAAAAATATTGCGTTCATCTGTACCTTATATTTCAAGCAAGTTAATTATTGTTATTTATGCAAGCTATGAGAATATTGTAGTGCATTAGAATATTTAAATTTTGATTAAGTACTGTTGCATAATATTATCTTTTTATACTGTATGGTAGTTGTAATGTTTTTTAATTGCTTTCATTTGTTCTTTAATGGAAATTTAATGGTGTCTCTCTTGGGAAATTGTTTGCTTTCCTTAAATTAATAGACAATATTTTCATTGTCAATGTAATTGTCTAGCTCTCAACTGAATACTAATGGTATGCAAAAGGAGAACCTAGTATTGGCCTACTTATCTATTAGTACAGTGTAATAAGCAAATTTATTGTAAGCTGTTGGTTTTCTTAATAAATAAAATAAAATAAAATAAATAAATAAAATAACTGCTCAACATGTCTCCCCAAAAAACATTTAAATTTCCAAAGTGAGTAGCCTGTATTCACTAAACTTCGGTTTGGATTAATTAAATGAGTGTGATAATTTTAATATTTTTAAAAATAAACTTAAGTTACATATAGCAGCAGCATGTACCGAAGCGTAACAATTAGTACCTAATGAGTAATATAATTTATCTGTATCTCATTCTAAGTGAAATGTAAAATTTCTTATGAGAAATAAAAAAGTTCTATAAACCATAAATGATTTTCAAACTAAATTTTCATTCCAAGTCGATCGACTTACAGTTGATCTTTCGCGCCGTATCTTTGCTATCCAATACCATATTCAGTTGGTTCCTTTATTCACAACGAATGATAAGCATCCAACATGCGTACCTAGTAGAACTTACCCAGTAAATGACGACAAGTTTCAGTAAACCATACTTCCATCATCACAAGCTTTGTATTTGTGAGATATACATATAGTACATAATATGTACAGGGAATTTACTGCATCAGACTGCGGCTACTGACTATATGACTGCGAAGCAGCTGTTTCTGTTTGTTTTAGATGTTGTATTTATCTGCCTACTTTTTGTTTTGCCTATAAGATAAAGTTTAATTAGAACTGAAAGCACCTTCAAATTACTAAGTAGTTTTTATTTTCGGAATATACGAGTGTAATTTAAGTGAGAACAACTGCCGAAAAAATTCTGTGTGCAGTTTGGCAGTGATGTGAAAACAATGTATAATTTCTGTATATTGTGGACAAACAATAAATTTAAAAAGTAGATTAACGGATGATCACACAAAAACCTATAATAATAAGCACGTTTTCAGAGAGTGGCGACAAAAGATAGAATCTTGGCTGCGCGCGAACTCGCAGGAAGAGAAGCGCGACGCCGAGCTGCGCGCGCGCATGCTCAACGCGCACCGGCGGTCCTTGGAAAACGACTCCGGTCAGTACACGTTACACAACAAAATATTATTTACTTAACAAATGGCGACGTAAATTACTAAAAGACTGGTGAATTAAGTTATTTTATTCTTTGAGCATTAACAATGCAAACTTCTTTGCAATTTTAAAATTAAAACACACTTAGAGAAAAATGGACTGTCCCGCCTGTAGCAGTCCATTTTTCTTTAAGTGTAATTCATGACGACCACTTTGGTGTAATGGTCAAGAAGTTGACCATTAACCAAGAGGTCGCGGGCTCGATCCCCGCACTGTACAAACATTTGTGTGCATGAACATGTCTGTTTGTACCGGTCTGGGTGTTATATGTATTTATTTAAGTTTATTTGTAATACCACTGTTGATTCTGATAACTGTAACACAAGTGCATATGCTACTTACCACGACGTCAGATCAATGTATGTGAGGTTGTTGTATATTTATTTATTTGATTTCAATAACGTCTGCTGTCGCTGAAAAGTCGGACATCAATTCGTTGACTATCAAACTAGGTCTCAACGATAACTGAATGTGTAGTAAAATATAGTATACTTGTTTTCAGAGAGTGTAAGCAGCGCTACTTTAGAGCCGTTAGCGGAGGGCCGCGAGCGCGAGTGGCGCACGGTGCTGCCCGACCACAAGGTCGTGCAAGCCATCGAGACAGTCGAAGGTAGACTTCACATTGTCTAAATACCATCTAAAACCAATATAAGAGCAATCGCCCGCCTTGCGGGCGGTGCGGATTCGAGTACCGCCTGTGGAAGTCCGTTTTTTCTTTACGTGTTTTAATTTAACACTATCTTAAATTTACCAAAAAAAAGACCTTGAGTGAAATGAAAATATAAACCTTTAGAAAAAACAACTTTAGTAGATGACCCTGGCTGACCGATATAGCAACCGAGACAAATTTTCCAAAAAACTTACAAATGTTCCGACTTTATTGCACAAAAAAACTTTGTACAAAAGGTGTTCTTAAATCAGCTCATACCGTGTCTGAATACCAAATTTTATCAAAATCCGCTCAGTAGTTTAATCGTAATTGACGGACAAACATCCATACAAACAAACTTTCACATTTATAATAGTAGTGTGATCCATGTTTAACCCCATCATTAAAAAAAACCTGTATATAAGTATAACTTGCCCCAGGGTTGGACCTTTGTTCTTTGTCTTACCCAATCAGTGTATATTTTACTGCCAGAAAAGATTTAAAATATGATAAAACTTAAACATCATTTCCATATTCACTTTCCTCCTTACAGATGTGCAACCACAAAAGAAAGACCGCGTGCCCTGGCGGAAGACCGAAGAGAACGAGGAGATGAGGCGTCTCCGTCGCCAACGATCGCGTCCGCAACTAGAAGCACCACTCGTCTCCATCAGCGAAGAGGAAAAACGCAAGCTACCCGCCATACAGGTCACCTGCACAGAGCGAACCGACCGGGATGTAGACGCGGATAATATAGAAACGCCACCGGTGCAAAGGAAAATGTTCAACCCACCACCCGAGAGAGAACCGTGCAGGAAATTCCAACCGTCCTTATCCAAATTCAGCAACGACAAGGCTGCTGCGGAAATGAAAGATCTGTGCCAGGAAATCTTAGGCGACGGACAATTCGACAGATTCTCAGCCGCCAGACGGACTAGGAGATACAAGAGAAACACAGATTCGAGTTCTCCAGAAGATGATAAGAAACCCGAAATCCCAGCAGAACTAGTAGCAGAAACCCAAGTTATAAGGCCGTCAAAATTAGATGTCCAAGCGTCGTACGAAGTGGAAACAGCCCAAGAAGTAGCGAAGCCGGTTGACGAGGTTGTAAAAGACGAGAAAGAGCACAGACTCAAACGCTGGCAGGACCGACTCAAAAGCCAAAGCACAGCGACCCCGACCAAAGAAACTAAGCCCACGTATTCACGGATGAGGCGGCAGACGTCAATAAACCAAGAGGATGTCCAAAAAGCGATCAGGGAACTGAAGTCACCAACAGAAACTCCTACTGGAGTCTGGTCGAGGAACGCCTATAGAAGATCACCTAGTTCTAAGCCTGAGAAACAGACTGCGGAAAGAACGACATCTCCTCGCATATCCAAAGTCAAAAGTGAGCACGAATTGAACGATGAAGGGTTCGAAGAAACACAGAGTCTGAACTCGGAGAGCGCGTCTCAGGGCGCCTCGTCCGGCTGCAATGTGGAGTGCGACTCGCCGGTTCCGAAGCCGACCAAAACCCCTGACATTCCAAAGAGAATACCGACCAAAGACACCAAAACTCCCCCGCGGACGCCGCTCAACCGAGCCGTTCCCAAGCGAACCAGCTCGCTGAGAGTTGAACGATCGACTTCGCGAGCGTCCCTCCGTAGTTCTAGAAGTTCCTTAAACAGTTCAGCGTCAGTAGCTACCGTCAAAAGGGCCCCGGTTCCAGTCAAGCCGACTCCAAAACCTGCGCCGAAGACGATTTCTCGTATGCCGGCGTCGAGGTCTTCTTCATCAGGCAGCTCGGTGGGGGCGGCCAGGCCTCCCCTTAAAACTGTTCCCAGGACTTCAGGATTCATGAGACCCACCCAAGCTTCGAAAGGCAGGGGCGGCCTCACACCCCAGCAAGCCATGAGAGCCAGCGTCAAGTAAACAAAATGTCAGGGTTACTTTTGAGTAAGATAAGTGCCTTAAATTAAATATTAAATGCCTTCTTATTTCGATCTTCAAAGATTGATTCAACTTTGACGGTCGTTATGGAAATGATTTCTGTGTAAAATTGTATTAGTAAATGTTACATTTTTCGCGAGAAATGAGTTGCACTATTAATTAGAATAGAGTTGTCTCTTTCTGCAATGTTAAAGTAACAACATACATAGCACGTTTGCGTTATAAATAAAATAAAAAATAAACTAACAAATATGTAATAATATTCAAAAATATTATTGAAATCTTTAGATGCAAATATAGGCGCTAGAATCTCAACATAATCTGAAGTTTTCAATGACTGATTATTTTATTCTAATTAAACTTAAATTATGGTTTTATAGATCTGAGACATTGGACCCGTACGTAAATGTTACGAATATTTAAAAAATAAAAAATATTAATTAAAAAATAGATAAAAAGAAAATGTATGTGCCACAAGATAGTACGGGTATATGAAATATTATTTAAATTACTAGATTTCCTTAATACATAGAAGGCTTATGATCCGGGAATTATTTCAAGGTGCAAAATAAACCAGTTAAATTTAATGTTTCCCTGGATCTCAAGTCTGCATTGAATCCCAGTTAATGTATAATAATATAATTGTGAAATTAAAACATTTTCACTATGTATTTTAATAAAAAATATAGATATGATCTGATTTTTATTGGTAAGTCATGTTTTACATCCTGATCAAAAGGTTATATGTCACAAAATACGATACATACGCTCTATTTTAGTAAAAATAATTGTAAGACCCTTAACACCAATGTTTTATTGTATTACGTGGTTATTTACTAAACTAAAAATACAATAAATTTATATACATACAAAGTGTTATCTTATTTCTAGTTTAAATAGTTTATTTACATAAATATTACCTATGTAATATTACCAATGCTAGCTATCTAGCATTGTCTCAGTCAGTGTATTTATTAAAAAAAGTGATCAAAACATTTGTAATGGCACACGGAAGAATTACATTTTTTGAACTTAATTAAGGGGCCTGTTACAAAATGTTGATAGCTAAGCAGTTTTTTGCCGAAAACTTGAATTTGAAAGAATAAATCAAAGATTGGAATTGGCCGCTACGAAGAACAAATTTCGTAATTGGCATGATGACACCTTTTATATTTTCAAGACCGTGGCGTTTGAAAAACATAGCCCCTACGAAGTTAATACAACCAATATATTTCCAAAAAGCTGTCGAAACCAATTTTTAAAGCGTGACGTCAAGGTCATGTATTTCCATACAAAATCTATGGAGGCAGATCGTTTTGACAGATAATAAAAAGTATGTCAACGATTGGTGGTGTCATCTAGCCAATGAGAAACATGTTAAGTAATCGCGTAAAAACATTGTTAATGCAAGAAACTGAATTTTCCTTCCAGCCCATTGATGTATACATTGACAATGTTTTAACGCAATTGATTACATAACATCTATCTAATTACGAAGTACAAAGATTGTACTTTGTAGTGGCCTCTGATTTTTTTATTTATCCACTATCTAAGCCCGCGACTTCGTTCGCGTGGAATAGTTATTTTGGGTATAGACATATATTCTGTCGCAGACATTTTTTTTAGATAATTTCAAGAGGAATAATTCTTTCATACATATTTTTTTGGTATCTTGAACCGTTTGCGTAGCGCACGCATCGGAAGCCCTCAAGAATGAATAATTTTTCCTGTTTTGCACACATTTTACATATATTATTTCTTCGCTCTTTATGGTTGCAGCGTGATGTCATATAGCCTAAAGCCTTCCTCGATAGATAGTCTATTTAACATAGATTGAAATTCAAGTTTTCGACATAAAACTCCTAAGTTGTCAGAATTGTTGTGATATGAGCCTTAATACCTTATAACATTCCACCATCAACTAATTCCATAACTAAATCCGTCATCTTCTTTCGGCACGCTTCGTTTGATGTCCAAACTGGTTTCCAACATGCATCCGTATCCTAAAACAGTAAATATATGCCATTTAACATAAATATTATAATATTTAAGCTCTTTGTAAACGTTTAGAAAGGTTTTTTAATATACAGTCTGACTCCGTGGTAAGTAGCTTAAGCACTTGTGTTACAGATATCAGAATCAACAGTGGTATTACAAATAAACTTAAATAAATACATATAACACCCAGACTATTACAAACAGACATGTTCATGCACACAAATGTTTGTGCAGTGCGGGGATCGAACCCGCGACCTCCGGTTTATAACTTCTTGACCATTACACCAAAGTGGTCGTCAAAGAGGTTGGTCATAGCTTAGACCTGATCTCGTGCAATCGAAAAATGTTTACATTCGTAAAAAGTTCGATTGATCCACCTCTCGAACTCGAATATTTGAAATTCGTATACGAAATGTCTCGTAGCTGTCATGAAATGCACCTGTCAAAGTGATTTGAAGTTATTATTGTACACCTTGGTTTAGTTGTCTCATACAAATTTCCGTGCGGAAAAATTACGACTGCAGGAGAATCGTACCCCTGACATTATTCGTAATGTTTTTTTTTCTGCTAGTAGCAATGGTTGATATGGAATTTCAAAGAGTTTAAAAGGACGGTTGCGCGTAAGAACTTTCCGCTCATGCCACACTGAATGTATCAAATAACATCGAATTGGAGCTTAGCTAGAGACTCAAAGTTAAATCACTCGATTTGAAGAAGTTATTAACAAAACAAATACCCTGGGCTACATATGTAACCCGCGCGTGTACTCTAGTGTTAAAGGTAAAAGCTTCAACTACCCTTCTTATCACATACTCACATTAGTCTGGTAGAGGTTAGGCGCCTCTGCGCTGTCGCAGGTCGTGATGGGGTACATGTCGAGCGCCAACCCAAGGCCAAAGCGCCCACAGCGGTGCACCTCATCCTGCATCCTAGAAGATAAACAGTTTGCGTACCACTTATCAAGTCTTATAATTGACAACGTCACTTGACAACGTCTTTTAATTCGATGAGCCGGCTGCACGCAGCAAAAAACATGACGCAATCGGCGTTACCTAAACTCGCTCTAAGGCGTTCCATTCAAGGCTTGAAGTGCAAGCGAGAGCACGGAACGAGCGACATAGAGGCAGCGTGATAAAGACGTTGTCACGTTCAACTATCGTCAGTAAACCGACTTTACAGACAACCGATTTTTTTATTTTAAATGTAAACCTATTTATTTAACATGCCTTCGAACTTGCCACACCTTCTTGGTAACTATGTCAATAAGTTATAACTACCATCTATATAATGTAATACACCTGGTATACAAATGTTAAATGTTAATAAATGAAATGAAATGATATCTTAACAATTTGAAATGTTTTTCAACTTAAGGCTCTGTCACTACAGGCTCAAGCCACACCTGCGAGACTTTCTGTAGTAGCAACTCGCTTTTGACAGCAGTGCTGACAACGAATCGCGGCGCCTCAATCCCTGATTGTCGCGAGACGCGACTGACAGTACGCGGCAGGTTCGCAGGCAGAGTGCTGAACAGCGTTCAACACTGTTGAGTTTAATTGTAGTCAGCAGGGTCTTTATCAACCCAGCTACTGTGCCTCATCATTGGTTGGTTCAACTGAGTTTAAGCACCAAACAGTAAGTTATGCCGACCGTTTTTGACGTGACAACGTCTTATAAATCGATTAAATCGATGGAACCGGCTGCACGCACCAAAAAACATGACGCATGCGGCATTACCTCGCTCTGAGGCGTTCTATTTAAGGCTTGAAGTGCAAGCGAGAGCGCGGAACATATATATATATAGATAGAATCACAATATATATATATATATATATATATATATATATATATATATACATATATATATATATATGTGTGTGTGTATATATATATATATATATACACATATATATATTGTGATTCGATCTCTATATATATATATATACATCACATACATTGATCTGACTCCGTGGTTAGTAGCTAAAGCACTTGTGTAACAAATATCAGAATCAACAGTGGTATTACAAATAAACTTAAATAAATACATATAACATCCATACCAGTGCAAACAGACATGTTCATGCACACAAATGTTTGTACAGTGCGGGGATCGAACCCGCGACCTGTTGGTTAATAGTCAACTTCTTAACTATTACGCCAAAGTGGTCGTCAATGTTAATATAATGATATATAATCTGATTATGAATGTAAGACTTTTCGGTACGGAAGTGCGGCACCGAAAAATCTAACGTCCAATAAAATGAAAATAAAACAGACAAGCTTATTTTAGGTAATGTTGTTTCAAGAAATCAAATAAACCCTGTAATGTAATCCACGAGAACTACTGGGTACAAACTGTCTTACAGTTTGGCGAACTGTGTACCTTTGAAATGTACAGTTTCTACTGTTTTTTAAGGAATAAATAAAATAAAATTAAAATAACAAATAAATACACTAGCCACATGAACTAATTTCACTTCGACTGATATCTATTTTTCCCTCTCAACTATCCAAACTAAACCAAACCACTTACATATCAAGTAGCACATCCCTATTTAGGCTCGTATGAAATACTGAACCCTCTTCGCTCATCTCCACCAGCCGGCTATGCATCTCCTCCACATAGTACTCCAGCAGTGAGGATAGGTGGTCCGCCCTCTGCCGTCTGTCCAGGCACACGTACATGATGAAGATCAGGTCCAGCGCTGGGCTCGCGTAGCGGGCCAGCTGGAAATCCACCATGCACATCTGGAAATTGAAGATTTCATTTAGTGTTCAGTTAGTGGTTATGCTTCCACTGGTTGCTCTTTTAGATACCGTTTGGGTTAACAAATAAAATTATAGCCTGTTTCATCTTAACCGATTGTCAAATATTTGTAAAAATATTTCTCTCCGGTGATTTGAGGGTGTCTCCCACAATCATTGATGAAACATACGCTGGCTCAAAGCGTTAAAAAGCACTTACATAATTCAACGACTCCACTAAGGTTCTCGGTAGCTCAGTAGTCAGAGCATTGGACCGGACTTCCAAAGGTCGGGGGTTCGAATCCTTCCCGATAACCGGAGCTGAAAAGATTTTTTTAAGTGTTGTCTTTTCGAAATTAAAAAAATAGCGTTGTGAACGCAAAAAATACTTAACAAATACTTACTAACCTCCCGTTTGGGAAATTTTGAGTTACACCTTGCAGGTTTAATGACAATAAAGTAAAGGTTCCTCCTGGCCGATTTCGACTACGGCCAATGTTAACAGAGATCACTAGATCAGCCAACTGCGCTGGTTATATTATGGTGCACAAGTGTGAGCGCAAAAAACAGGTGCACCCTCAGTTACTTCACTCTCAAAGTTCGGTGAGACGGCAATCCGACATGACCGGCCAGAGATCAGGCGCAGGACAAACGACTTAACGCGCTTAATGAATGACAAAAGCCAAAATGTTTAGCCAATGAGCCGTTTCTAAAGTTTCACCTGTAACACAGGTATTTTATACCTAGCATAGGCACCAGTCTCACACAAACATTTCATTTAATTGTATCTCAATTGTTGTCCAAATGTAAATGTATGTTTGTGATGAGATAATAAAGATTTATTATTATTATTATAAAACAATCCTTGAATATTTACTTTACGTAACTAAATAAAGTCGTTCACCTATTGAGTCGTAGTTAGTCGTACAGGTATGTAAACGTTATTCGCGAACAAGATATATTTACGTTTCGTTACGGGTATATTTGTTTGGTACGATTAAACTCGACTGTTTGGCACGTGCTTGGCTGCGTTTTGTCTTAATAACATTGTCACAGCATGTTCGACCTCATGCCAAAAATTAAATAACACTTTTAACGCCATAGGGCATTTTCTACCTGTATAACGCACTTTTGATAAGCCAATAGATTTAAGTTAGTATAGTTTACTATTGTACCTATAGATGGCGCTGTGCCCGGTTGACTCGCGTTACGGTATGTTTTCACCGGCTGTCCTATAAGACCCGAGGTTCGCTGTAGTGTGTAACTATCCATTATTGCTGTTACCGTCGTTGTCGTGACGTAATAAACCCGTTGTGTGCTACGTTGGGCTTTTATTTATAAGCTAGTACACTCTCGATTTTGACCTTAACTCCCAGGGAGTTATACACTACCAGTCATTCCTTTGTGCTGTTTGCAGCAGAAATGACAAATGATAGTAACATGAGAAGCTGAAATATGACAAAGATAGAAATGGAACATCGTACTCACCTCAGCAATATCCCCGTCCACATATCGGAACAGGAAGTTGTTTGTCCAGCAGTCGCCGTGGCAGATCACGGCCAGGGGCTCCGTGGGGGTCACCAGCTCAACCATAGACGTAAAGAAGGTCTCCTCTTTGCAGAAGTCGCGGAACTTTTTTATGTATCTAGAAATATCGTTTTAGGTTTATCAGTCTATATTATTTGAAGCTGAAAAAGAGGATTATTTTGCTTTAAATTTCCACCAAACGACGCCAGCGCAGGAACCCAAATACATCCAACTGTAACCACCTGAAAAAACTAGAGCTTGAAGTCGCAGGACTTACAATACAACTCACAACGTGACACAGAAGATGCACCTGGAATCACAACACTGACACCAACAAAACACTCGACGCGTTTCGCCACTACACGTGGCATCATCAGGAGATGTTTTCGCTTCGACAGACTACGAGCGATTGAACCTGAGTTGTATTGTAAGTTCTGCGACTTCCAGCTCTAGTTTTTTCAGGTGGTTACAGTTGGATGTTTTTAGGTTCCTACGCTGGCGTCGTTAAGTGAAAATTTAAAGCCAAATAATCCTCTTTTTCAGCTTCAGTCATGGATTTCCGGAAAGTAACGCCTGATTCCATCAACTATATTATTTGGTTTCATTTTGTAGTACCTAGTTATCAGCTGCTTGGAAAGAATGAAAAGATATCGCTCATAGTACGAGGAAGCTAGCATTCGGATCAATGCGACCGCGGGACCGTGACGTCTTTACGCGACTCACTTTAGAAGGTAGCATTCAACGTGACGTGGCGTCATGAGTCGCAGACGCATTCATTGTTCAGGATCTAGCTTCACATAGCCGTTTTTTGGTTTATTGGTCGTCATATTTGTCATTATAAAAATCATGAAAAATATGATATATATCATGTTAAGTATATTTATATTTATTTATTAAGGTACAGCAACAAAATACAAATCAAGACTTAATCTAAGCTACACTGGTATAGAATATCACGTTCAATTTGTATTTCGATTAGAGCTGAACACAACGTTTTCATATGGCAGTTAAATACAAAAAAATAGATATATATATATATTATAAACGGTATACAGATCGAAATTACTTTTACATAACTTCTGCATGCATTACATGCTTTTATATAACTTAAATGAACTTATGCCTTAAGTTTACGTACTTTGGATGTTCTTTTGTGGAAAGATTATTTAACATTCAAAGCTACCCTTGTCTTTGATATAAATAACGTGTAAGACGCGGCATTCTCATTATTTTATTTGTCATAACTAGGTGATAGCAAGGACAATAATGTTTAAAATACGACTTAGTATCTTACTTCTCTTTATCCTCAGTACCATCCAGTTCCTCCTCCACCATCTCGATGGCATTCCTGGCCGCCTCGCGGTAGTAGTTCTTGTAGTATTCCTCATTCTCTGACACGAAAAATACTGAAATAAAACGTCACAATTGACGATCAAATACATTTTGAACGAATTTATGATAAAAATATGATGACTATGCATCTGTTTGTTTTGTTTCGGATGTCGGAGCCATCCCCGTGACTGGCATGAGTCGAAAATCCAGACGAACCGTTAAGGAATTCGGCTTTTGGACTTTTGGAATGCTGTTTAGCGTATATTTTATAGTATCTTAAGTATACTAGTCCTGCAAGGCTCAAATGCGCTGCTCCCATAAAAGATCATAGACTTATTGAAATAGAAATCTTTATTTGCGTTTGGTTAAGGTACACTGAAGATGGTCATAGTTATTAATCATCATAATTATACATCCGCTTAGTCAAACATTATCAATGGCATGCAAATCTTAAAGTTATATTAGGAAAAAGTTATATTAAAGTATAATAAAGTTTATGCCCTCGATAAAACTATCTCGACCTCGCGAGGCCTCGAGATTGAATTTCGACAACTTCAGGCGCGACCTTTAAGGCACTTAAGTTCATCAACTACGCCGTTCGCCTTAACTTAGCTTACCTTCGGATATCCCATCCTTTACGTTAACAAGCTCGTAAAAATCTTCAGGGCTGTGACACTTCATTGCAAGCGACAAGGCGTGGAAATGCGATAGATTCTTCAACACCAAGTAACTCTGTTCTATACTTAACCCTTGCCTCCTGTCTGGCATCACGAATCCTTGCTGCTTCAAATCTTTTAACACCACAATATCGCTCTGAGCCAAGTAACACTTCGGTATTGCTTTAAACGGCACTTTTAGCTTCGGCCATTGCTTTTGAAATGTGTTAAAAGCTGGCCATATCTTGTTATAGAAAGCCACTTCGTTGCAAAATAATTCGTCAGATTTAAATGCGTCGCGCAAAAGGGCGCTCTCTGGGAGGCATTTGTAGATGATGGAACCTTCCCAAGGTTCTTCAGAGGTAAATTCGTCGGAGTAGCGTTTCCCTTTTAGGCTGATGCGGTAGAGCATGGAAGTGTAGTTGTCCCCGCGTTTAGAGCCGGGTGCCTCCTGTAACAATGCCAAAGTAATACTTCCCTTATGTCCTATGTTCGAAGCTATGCCACAGATCACTAAATAGTTACTACCTATGCTTGGTTACACCTAATAATAAAAATATGCCAATCATACTCGTATACGTACAAATAAAACACTTTTTCATAGGTTTCTATTCAATATTTACGCATTAAATATTATATAAAGGTTCCTACCTAGCGTTTGGTATTTGTAGAAATCTCACTCACTCACAATTACAAATTGGATATCTATCTATGAATTTTTTTAAAAAAAAGTTGGTGTTATTCAATTAAATAGGTAGATAATTTACTTTCGATAATAGTGTTAACAATTTAAATTATCTTTTAGGGTTTGTAATTTCGATTAATCGACTATGCACACTAAACGTGATACAAGAATACTACTTTTAGGCGGACAAAGTCTCAGGGGACCGCTAGTTCATTTTTAAGCGATATCTTAACAATATCAATGATGCCACAAAATTTAAACCATGCGCACTCACTACGGAAAAGTCATTAATCTAATTAAGGTGTTTGCTATTTTTTCTGCCACCAGGTGATGACATATTATGCAACATTTATTTTAATTTATAGAACTTATTTCCTAAACAGAGTCCAAATACAAAAACTGTGTCACAAATACCAAAAACAACACTTAAATTGTCAATTTCGCAAAATCCCGAGTTAATGAGCACCTACAAGTAAAAAAAAGAAACCCCATGAAAAAAATTATTCCAGTACTTGTAGTTTCTTGCTTTTCTTTATCAACATTTTATCTCATGTAGAGAACTCAAGTCCTCCTGTTTTCTATAATATATATAACACGTTATCATAGTGAAAGGTTTAGTTTAATTCCCAAATTCACTAACTGTATATCCAATATTAAGTAACTGAAAAAATCCAAGTAAATACTCGTCGAATATATTACTTATTAAATAGTTTATGTTAATACAGATTGAGTGTCACAACACAATTTATCTGAACAATACAAGTGGAATTCTGGGGGGACAGCGCGTACGCAGTCCCCACTACCAAAAATTACGCATCCGAGTTATCCACATTAGGGATAATCGCAGGGGTCAACCCCACCGCAGTGCAATGGAGAGGTCTCGCCCTGGGGGAACCGCCTTCCTGATCACGGTGTCCCCTATGCCAGGTAAGTATGATTTTACTTTGTTGAGTCGCGGTAGTCATTCTCCGGAAAAATACTAACATAGTGGCAGTCAAGCAACAGGCAACGCCATCTACTGGTACTTTTGTGGCATCAATGAAACACTATTGCGTGATTGCGTGAAATGGAACGTAGCGGAAAAATGAAACAATTTAATTTCACTTCATGTAGGCTAGTAGGTACTGCTGTATTTTATAATTATTAATAGTCGTGCTTGATATCAGTAATTAATGAAAATGTATTATTAGTTTAATTAAACTACAACAATACAACAGAATCGTTATTTGCGCATGTAATACCGATTTTTTCGTTATAGCTTATGCTTAAAGCTCCATGATAAAACACTACAATTACAAATTAAGGTTTCTTAATAAATAAATATGGTGGCTGGCACATCAGGCTACCCATTTTTGTACATGGTCCATACAATATAAAAATGCCATACGATTTAATATAAATGTGGCATGTAATGTAATAATGTCCACAAATGTATTTTTTCTATTCTAACATCTTTTTTAACTTTTTCTTCCTCTTGCCTAATAAAAATCTGAATAAAATTTGTTAATGACAGAAATAACAATCTGGATAAAATAAAATAAATACAGACCTCAAATTCCGTGATAGTGACATCGGGAAACTCGTCCTTCAATAAGTCCTGTAGAAACTCTAAAGTGACCACACTCATGATTGCAGCGATTCCAAGATCTGGTAGCGCACTGAGGTACTGAACCAATCACGGCGACCAGCCCCATCGGCGGTCGGAAGGCTGTTATTTATTTGTTT